>OX940801.1:15166647-15582353 GCA_954870605.1 Acer campestre | reverse complement strand
CTCCACAAAATCACCACTCATTCTGGCTCCTTGTTTCGCAAGCCCATCAGCAAAAGAATTAGTCGTTCTGCTGTGCTGAGATAAGCTAATCCCTCCAAACCGCACCAAGGAATGTCTAATATCATAAATTTCTTTAATCAACCTAATATTACCGAAGTCATTATTGAGAATCCAAGACACAGCCGTCTTGGAGTCACTTCTGATTTCAATCTTGCAACTGAAGAGCCGAGGGTTGGACGACACCAGCTCGCATGCTTTATGGATAGCAAGAATCTCAGCAGTGTTGGAGTTATGAACACCAATACTGAGGGAAAAAAGGCACAAAACCTTGACGAAAAAGTCCCTTAGAACCCCCCCAATCCCCGCAGGACCTGGCTTCCCAAACGCAGACCCATCAACATTAAAAAACAAGATGTCTCCCATAGGAGGGGTCCAATACTCCACCTTCTTAACCTTAGCTGGAACCACATCCACACATAAATCTTTTATATTGAGAAGAATCATAGTAAGCGCTTCCTTGGACCCCTTACCATGGTGTTTAAAAACCACCAAGCCAGCCTGAATTTAACCATGTCAGAAGCTTGAGAGCTACTCACCACGATGTTCCTAAACACCGCTTGGTTCTTGACATCCTAAATTGTCTAGGCAATAGCAAAAAATAAGCAGTTCCAAGCTCTAGCAGCCTTTGATGAAGGGACTAAACCTTCCCACGAGTTCCACCAATCACCAAAAGATTTGGAAATGCAAGAATGGACACTCCACCATCTCATACAACCCCACCCACCCCCACCTCCCCCCCCCCCCCCCCCCCCCCCCCCCCCCCCCCCCCAAAATTCCAAGACCACGGGCAGCCCAAGAACAAATGAAACACTGTTTCCTCACACTGATTGCAAAAGATACAAACAGAATCCACCCCCATGCCAAACCTTTTAAGCACATCTCCCACCATCACCCTCCATCTAAGTAATTGCCACATAAAAAACTCAACTTTAGGAGGACAAATCCCTTTCCAAGGCAACTTCTTTTCCTCCACCTCCCCTATTTGGTTCTCTTCCATAACTCTTCGAAAAGAGGCCACGAAAAACAACCCATTATTAGAAAAACCCCAAGCTATTTTATCACTAACCATCCTACGAATTACAACACTATCAAGACATCTAATAAAACACTGCCATTGATTTACCTCCCAGTCGAACGGCAATCTTCTTAACCTCACATCCCACCTCCAATTATTGTCAACCCACTTGCCAAATTCCTTAATACACCCATCCTAACAACTTGCTAAGGCAAAAATTCTGGGAAAAGCAGCAGCCAAAGGAACCGAATCCACCAAAATGTCTTGCCAAAAAATAGCCTTATCACCCCTACCTATGACTACCTTGAAGCCATCTCAAATGATCTCCGCGGAGGAACAACCAATCTTATGAAGATTGGCGACAACTTTCACAAAGAAAGAAGGAGCAGAATTAACTTGCCAATTCCATTTTAGAATACCTTCCTCAATGCCATATTTAGCACAAAGGACTCTTTTCCAAAGAGGCCCATCCTCGGAACCAAACCTCCAGATCCATTTAGCAAGCAATCCATCATTCTTGTCTCTAATTCTCCCAATGCCAAGGCCCCCCCTTTTCTTGCTGTCACAGACAGAAAACCAGTCCACAGCATGTAATTTTCTCTTTTCAATACCATCACCCCATAGGAACCCTCTTTGGAGCTTCTCAATCTTCTGCGCCACTCCCACTGGCATTTTAAAAACAGACATAAAATAGGTGGGAATGCTGCTCAAAACAGATTTAATCAACATCAACCTTCCCGCTTTCGAAAGAAATTTTCTCTTCCACGAAGACAACCTTTTCTCAATAGTCTCCACCACCGGATCCCAAAAAGCTTTAGAAAGGGGTCTAGCCCCAAGCGGAAGACCAAGATAATTAATTGTTAGGGATCCCATCCTACACTTAAACAAGTCAGCCTACCTTTCCTCCCCTGACAGATTTTTCCCAATTCTGACAATACACGACTTGTGAAAGTTAATTCTTAAACCGGACGCTAACTCAAAAACCCTTAGAATCCTCTTCAAATTCAAAAGATAGGACTCTTGCGGCTTTAGAAAAACTAAAGTATCATCCACAAATTGGAGATGCGACACCTGAAGGCCGTTCCTATCAAACACTTCACCTTTAAGCAACCCCATATCCGAAGCCTTACAAATAAGCTTACTCAACCCTTCTGCAACAATATTGAAAAGGAAAGGAGAGAGCGGATCCCCCTGCCTAAGGCCCTTTTCAATGCCAAAGTGAGACGTTGGACTCCCGTTAACGATGACAGATAACCTTTGCGTCGAAATACAACCCTTCATCCATTGCCTCCATCTCTCACCAAAACCCATCCCATACAATAAATCATCCAAAAAACCACGGTCCACCATATCGTAAGCTTTTTCAAAATCTAATTTAACCATAATACCTCCAATTCTATCCTTTTGCCACCTATGAATCACCTCTTCCGCTATGACAAAGATGTCTAAAATTTTTCTACCTTGAATAAAAGCCATTTGGCAATCACTAATAACCGATCCCATAACCTTCTTAATACGGTTGGCTAGAACCTTAGCAACCACTTTATACACCGCTCCAACCAAACTAATGGGGCGAAAATCCTTCAAGGATTCCGGCTTTACCACCTTTGGAATAAGAGCTAAAAAGGTATGGTTAAATCTCTTGATCTTAAACCCATCTCTAAAAAATTCCAAGAAAAACTCCATGACATCCTTCTTGATAACCTCCCAATTAGCCTTAAAAAAATTTAGATTGAAGCCGTCCGGACCCGGAGCTTTGTTACCATCGCAATTATTCAAGGCCTCCCAAACCTCATTCACAGTGAACTCCTCCTCCAAACTCTTCCTCTCAGCCTCCGAAATCTTCTTGAGACCTAGGCCTGAAATCTTAGGACGGTTCAACCATTCCTTCTCATAATGATTTTTAAAGAACCCAAACACACCTTGCCTGATAAGAGCCGGATCTGAAATAATCCTACCATTTAAAGCCAGATCACTTAAGACATTTCTTCTGCCTCTATCGTTAGCAAAAAAATGGAAGAACTTAGTGTTCTTATCACCCTCTTTGAGCCATTGAACCCTAGATTTTTGTCTCCAATTTTGTTCTTCCACCCGATAACTTTTCCATAACTCAGATAATATTTTGAGATGTGTGTTTCTATTGGTTTCAGTCCAACCATCCACAACCCCTCTACTGTCAACCACCGCCAGCTTCTTCTCCCATTCCTCCACTGAAGACGAATTTTTATTCAACGCCAGCCAACCTCTCAGCACAGTTTTAGAATTGAATGATCTTAGATTAATATCTTATATTCAAAATAGAGATTGTTTGTGATGACATGATTGAGTGTTGTATTGTGATAGCTATCTAGGTTTTTATAATCTATTTTTAGCTAAGCTATTTGACATGTCATTTAGCTATTGATATCTAGGATTGTTTTTATTGACATATTATCATCCTAGATAAGCATATAGGGTTGCCTAGCTCTTATTGCTTGTATTGAGTATTTTTAAATATTCACACATAGGTTGTATTATCTCTTCATTGAGAATTTAAGTCTTGTTGGCTAAGGTTGCTTAGGCCACAAGCAAAATGGACTAGAGCCACTTTTAAAGGCCCGCATGGTAGAAGTGGGGGGTTATAGATCGGAGTGTTAGACGAGGTCTACATAGGTTGTAAACTCCATTTCAATTAGTGGATTTTGAGGTTCGAGTGTGGCGCACTATACAGCCCGTGGTTTTTTCCCAGTGGTTGGGTTTTCCACGTATACATCAAGTGTCATTTATAATTCCGCACCATATTACACTTGTTGTATTTATATTGACTATTACGGGTATTTTCGTAATATTGACCTTAAACGAAAATTGGGTGAAAATTAGTTAAAATCTGTTCACCCCCCCTCTAGATTAATATATTGTAAACACACCTGAGCTCGTACATAGTATTTGTACACTTTCAATTCCAATGAACAAATTTTTAAATAAAAATATATTTACAAACATTTTCCATTGAAGTATTTAAGTAGTTCACAATGTTTAGAAAAAAAGAAATTGACATTTATTAATAAATACAACTTTACAATTTCACAAAAAATAAAATAAAATTAGAAATTGGCCTTGAAGGCTTGAATTAAAATATACAATATTACAATGCAATAAAGTTAAAATTAAAAAAAAAAAAAACATACCAGCCTTGCACTTAAATTTTTACCATAATTAAGCTGCCTACGTATCCTCCATCAATGTAAAGGAATCAAAGGCCACGTAGTTCTTTTACCTGTAATTAGTTGCTCAGTGTTGGAGGTTGGATGTTGGAACGGAATCTATTCACTGCCGTCCGTTCCCATCGTTTGTTCATCTTCGAAGAAGTCGTTCACTATCTCCGGCTGAAGTTCTTGCTGTCTATATTTGGCCTTTGTCCAATCATCAACACATGCCTAGATTTCAAGTGATTGTGGACACTTAGATGATCGTCTTGGGTCCAAAATATTTCCACCTGCACTAAATTCTTGTTCCACAGCAACTGTAGAAACTGGCGTTCCAATAATTTGTTTGGCAATAATAGCCAAAATTGGATAATCCTGTTGATGACTCCTCCACCAAGCCTGGATACTAAATTCTTCATCATTAAATGTATGAGTGTCTTGTAAATACCGGTCAACCTCAGATTCCGTTGAGGATGAAGAAGATGTTCGTAATTTTTTGGTTCTTTCGAAAAACAGTCGATCCCCTAAACCCCTTAATTGAAATTTTTCAAAATTACTAGTACCACCAGATGTGGGTTGGGGTTGTGAAACCAGCACATTCAAAGATGGACCATATATTCTAAGATATTCATTGTATAATTCAGAAAGCAATTTCTTAACGGAATCACAATACTGAAGAACATCAACTTCTAAATCTAAACATTTGTAATAATTAGCTAAATAAACATGCAAACATTCAAATTTAAAGCGTGAATCTAAACACGGTGCAAGCAAGTAAATATTTGGAATCTGCCCATAATACTGTAACCATTTTCTCCTCATGGCATCAACACATGGACTCAATTGAACATCAAAATCACAATCATTGAATGCACCAACAATATTAACACATTGAATAAGAAATGAATGAGCAGTGGGATAGTAAACACTAGATAAAGCGATGGTTGCATCATTAAAAACACGTAGCAATTCAAGAATTTTTATACATACATCCCAATGGTTCAATTGAAGAGAAATTGAAGGAACATTATAAGTAATTGTAAGTGCCTCACTTTTTAATTGGCTAATTTCGGTGATAAAATCACAATGGTGTTTAATCTTGTAAAGGTAGTTTAGAATTGAAGAAATTCTACTCAAATGCTTAAGGACCTCATTATGGATCTCAAGAGCTTCAATGAAGGTAGCTTCTTGACCTTGACTCTTAATTGAAGAGATTTAGAGTGCACACACACATAACTCATGCATTTTAGTATTTGTGTTTGTTTTGGTATGGTTGGTAAAATCTCTTTGTAATTTATAGAAATATATTTTTGAGATTTTTCGTATTTTTACGAGTCCAACTTTGTGTGGATTTGTCCCTAGATGAGTTCCAAGTGATTCGGATACTTGTCTATATGTTTCATATGATTTTCGAAACATTTGGGACATTTCGTGTTTTTATCGAAAACCGAAATTCAATTCAGAGCTTAGAGTGGAAAGTTATATAATTTTCCATATTTATGATTGAGTCCGGATCTATTTTTCGAAGACGGAATTGAATTATGAATTCCGGGATCAACTAGGCCAAAGATCGCTCGGATCGGGAGCCGGCTTAGTGTGGCATGATAGCCACACAAAGCAAGGGGGTGGCGTGTGAGAGCCGTGCACCACACGGGAAAAAGCTGCCTCTGTCCCCGTTTGGCGCACGGCGCTTCAACTCGCTCTCCCACCAATTTCTTTTGTTTTGTTGTTTGTACGTTAATATATATATATATAAACCTGATTGCTTTTATTTTGTATTGACTTTGCTTTTTGTTTTATTATTTTATTGTTTTGATTTTTGTTTGTTTGTGAGTTAATATATATATATATATATTGTCTATTTGTTTGTGCGTTAATATATATATATATATAATATAAACCTGATTATGTTGTTTTAGTTTGTTTGTGTGTTAATATATATATATATATTTAATATCTAATTGTGCCTTTTGCCTTTTGCTAGACCTGATAGTGGTATATATATATATATATTTTTTCTTCTTCTCTTCGGGTGACACACATATTTTTTAGAGCAAAAACTTCACTATAGAGAGAGAAATATTTTTTCAAGAGAGAGATTTCCAAGATCCCATATTTACTCATCCAAATCCAAAACCCATCATCTTCACACATCATCTAGCATGTTCTAGGTATGATTTCTCATGGGTTTTCTTATTTGCTCACATGACTTGTAGCTAGAACATCCTTGGATCACTTCACATGTTCTTTCTCTACAAGATTGCTCTTTTATGACTTGACTTAGTTTCAAGATTGTGTTTACTGTGTTTTGAGAGTTGTATTGTGGTAGATATTGCATATAGGACTTTGTTTGTCTATTTTGTTATGTTATATGCATGTCAGTTAGTAAAATAATATCTAGGAATGTCTAACATGTTCATCCATGCCTAGATAAGCTAAAATGTCTAACCTTGCATTTTGAGCATCTTGAATATTGCATATATTCACGCTAGGTTGTTTTATCTCTTCAATTAGAGTCAAGTCTTGTATTTGCCTTTTGGGTAGTTTGCAAGCATGAACTAGATTCACTTCTAAAAGCCCGTGGGTAGTAATGACGGATTAGTAATCTTAGGTGTGATACGGTCAACCTAGATTGTAATCGTATTTGCAAGTAGTGGATTGAGGTTCTAGTGTGGCGCACAAAACAGCCCGTGGTTTTTCCTCATGTAGGTTTCCACGTAAAAATCATGTGTTATTTACTTTCTGTATTTCCTACACTTGATTTTATTTGGTGACTAGTTGGGGTTGTTTTTTTGTAATCTTGATTAATCTCGAAAAATTGGTAAAAATGGATTAAAATCTATTCACCCCCCCTCTAGATTATATTAGGACTCGTTAACATATATTTTCAATTGGTATCAGAGCGGGTTCCTTAACATAATTAGGAGATCCCTTGCTCTTGTTTGAGTCCTTTGTATTTGTTTACATTTTGTTTTGCTTGTTTGTGTACATTCATATCATTCTCACCCAAACACTATGAGTGGAAATGGTATTGGAGGCGAGGGTGCTTTTAGCACAAGACCTCCCTTGCTCACCGGAGTCAATTACGCATCATGAAAGGGGAAAATGGAAGCATATGTGTGTCAAATTCATGATCGGGCATGGATGACGATTGAAGATGGGTACACGCCATCTATGATGACTCCTACGGGAGGTGGAGAGGAAGTCCCCAAGCCGAAGGCACAATGGACCCCCCAAGAGTTTGAGGCTTTGAAATGGAACAACAAAGCCATGTACGCAATTCTATGTGCCATGGATGACAACCAATACAAACTCATCCAAACTACAAGGATAGCAAAGGAAGCTTGGGATATATTGGAGACGGCTCATGAAGGAACCGAGGTGGTAAATGACTCCAAGCTTCAAGTCCTCTAAACATAATTTGAGACCATAAGGATGGAGGAAGATGAGTGCTTCAATGACTTCCAAGTGAAGCTTATGGATATAGTGAACCAAAGTCACCAACTTGGTGATCCCTACTCGGATAGAAAAACCAAGCAAAAGATCATGAGGTCGCTTCTCGAGAGGTTTGAATCTAAGGTGACGGCGTTGGAAGAGAATAGTGATTACTCAAAGATGAAGCCAAGTGAAGTTATTAGAAGACTTTCGGCCTATGAATCTAGGAAGGGTCCTACATCTACACCTCCTAAGAAGCAAAAAAGTCTTGCTTTGAAGAGTATCAAGGTAGAAAAGGATGAAGAAGACTCAGATGAAGAAATTGCTTTGATGGCAAAGAAGTTCAAGCAATTTATGAGGATTGAGAAGAAAGGGTTTGGCTCTAAGGGAAAGTTTGTGAAGAAGAAGGCTCCTTTCAAGAAAATGGAGTAAACTCAAGAGAAGGACCACAAGAAGGGTGTCCAATGATATGAGTGTAGTTGTTTTGGACACAATTGCTCCCGAATGTGCTAACTTGAAGAAGAATAGAGGAAAAGCCATGGCGGTGACGTGGAGTGATAGTGATGACCTAGAAGAGGAAGATAAGTCTTTGGATGATGATGAAGACCAAGTTGCCAACTTCATTGCTTTCTCATCTTCTCACAATAGCAATGAGGTTGTGAGTGACAAAGAAGAAGAAGAGGACAAACAAGAAGAAAGTGACTCAAATGGTGAGAGCAACTCTTCTAGCTCTAACTTTGAGTTTGATGAAGAAATGGACTATGATGACTTCATGAGATTCTTTCATAACTCAAGATCAAAGAAGAAGAAGAAGATACAAAAGTTGAAAGAGGAGAAGCTTGAATTGACTTTCAAGGTAACTTATTTGAGCAAGGAAATGAGTAAAGTTAAAGAGATGGAAGAAGGTTTAAAAATGGAGCTAGTCTTGGCTAAGAAGAATGAAGAAAGCTTGAGGAAAGAGCTCATGGAAGCAAGAGGGTTGATGGCTAAGATGACTTCCGGAACCGAGAAGCTTGACAAAATGATTTCTTGTGGGAAGAGTCATTGTGACAAAAAAGGGTTAGGATATGTGGAAGAAGTGGAAGCTATACCTTTGAAGAAGATAACTTTTGTCAAGAGCAAAGAAGTTGAACGTGCTCAACCCCCACAACATTCAACTAAGTGGGTTGAAGTTGGTGAATCCTCCAAGCAAGCACAAGCAAGGATTCCAACAAGAGCTCCACCACAAGCTAGAGCTCCTCAAGCTAGACCCCCACAACCAAGACCTCCACGAGAGCCCCACCATAACCAAGACCTCCACAACAAAGGATCCCACAAGCTCAACATGGGGTCTTTCATGCTCAACCGAGGAGATATGCCAATTTTGCTCAACCACAAAGGAGAGAGTTGCCTCAACACCCAAGAGCAACTCAAAATAGAAAGAGGCCACAAATGCTTGCACAAGGTTATGGTATGAATCCTTATTTCTCTCCTACTTGCCATTTTTATGGAATTGAAGGCCTCCACAAGAGCTCCACCATAACCAAAACCTCCTCAACCAAGACCTCCACAACAAAGGATCCCACAAGCTTAACATAAGGTCTTTCATGCTCAACCAAGGAGATATGCCAATTTTGCTCAACCACAAAGGAGAGAGTTGCCTCAACACCCAAGAGCAACTCAAAATAGAAGGAGGCCACAAATGCTTGCACAAGGTTATGGTATGAATCCTTATTTCTCTCCTACTTGCCATTTTTGTGGAATTGAAGGACACATTAGGCCTAATTGTTTTAAGTATATTAAATTGTGTAGAAGAGAAAGCATGATTGAGAAAAATATGCTTAGAAGAGCCATAATGCATGCTCCTAGGAAATTTAGAGATAATGGACACATGGCTCCTAAGTTGAATAGAAATGATGAATACTATTGCTATGTGGCCTAAGTTGCCTTGAAAGCCAATGCCTCCAACACTTGGTATCTTGATAGTGGGTGTTCTAGGCACATGACCAGAAACAAGAGTTTCTTCAAAACTCTTGTTATGGAGGATGGTGGATTCATCACCTTTGGTGATGGGTCAAAGAAAAATGTTATAGGGAAAGGTAATATATCTATTCCCGGTTTGCCTTGCTTGTTCAATGCTTTTTATGTTGATGGCTTGCAAGCCAATCTCATTAGCATATCACACTTGAGTGATGAAGGGTTTTCGGTTATGTTTGGCAAAATTGATTGCTCTATTCTTAAAGAAAATGGGCAAATTTTGTTGAAAGGCAAGAGATCAAGTGACAATTGTTATTGTTTTGAGTCAAATCTCATCTTTTGTAACCTGTCCGCTAGTGAGCAAGTTGAAGTGTGGCATCAAAGACTTGGCCATATGAACTATAGGGACTTGAAAGTCCTTGATAGATTGAATGTAGTTAGAGGCCTTCCCAAGCTTGGGAAAAAGATTGAGGGTGTTTGTGGACCTTGCTAACAAGGCAAGCAAACCAAAAGTGTCCACAAGAAAGGCAAATACCTTTCCACCAAAGAACCATTGGAGCTTCTCCATATGAACCTTATGGGTCCTATTCAAACTGAAAGCTTAGGTGGTATAAGGTACATACTTGTGGTTGTTAATGACTTTTCTAGGTTTACATGGACTTACTTCCTTAGGGAAAAGTCCGAAGCCTTTGAGAAATTTAAAATGTTTTGTGTTAAAATTCAAAATGAGAAAACTTCTCACATAAAAAGCATTAAGAAAATTAAAAGTGATCATGGGAAAGAGTTTGAAAATGCTAGCTTTGAGAATTTTTACAATAACTTAGGCATTTCCCATGAATTTTTGGCCTCTAGGACTCCTCAATAAAATAGAGTTGTTGAGAGGAAGAATAGAGTCCTCCAAGAGATGGCCCATGTGATGTTGCTCAGCAACAAAGTCCCTAGAAATCTTTGAGCCGAAGCCATTAATACGACTTGCTACATAGGGAATAGAGTTTTCCTTAGGCTTAGGACTACACAAATATCCTATAAGTTATGGAAGGGTAGAAAACCCAATGTTAGCTATTTCCATATCTTTGGAAGTAAGTGATATACACTTAATGACCGTGATCAACTTGGCAAGTTTGATGCTAAGAGTGATGAGAGTATTTTTATTGGATATGTACTTAATAGCAAGGCCTATAGAGTTTTTAATCTTAAGACTCGAAGTGTGATGGAATCATCAAATGTGGTCTTTGATGATTGTAGGCCAAAACATGATGACCATGGGGAGGATGTTTGTGAGTTGGATGACCTTCTTTTGAAGGAAAGTGGTGAGACTTCAAGTGGTGTGAAGTCAAACCAAGATGAAGAAGATGATTTGCCTCTAAATAGAGTTCCTCCATTGGACTCTAATGAACCCGCTCCTTAGATTAGAAAACTCCATAATAAGGATGATATCATTGGAGAGGTTAGAGCGGGTGTTAGGACTAGACGTCAAATAGCTAACCAAATTAGCTACACTTGTTACACCTCTCAAATAGAACCCAAAAAGGTGGATGAGGCCTTGAATGATGAATATTGGGTTCTTGCCATGCAAGAAGAGCTAAACCAATTTGAGAGAAATGAGGTTTGGACTCTTATTCCTAGACCTAAAAACACCAATGTCATAGGCACTAAATGGGTGTTTAGGAACAAATCCGATGAGGATGGCAACATTGTGCGAAACAAGGCAAGGCTTGTTGCACAAAGGTACTCTCAAATTGAGGGTATTGAATTTGAGGAGAATTTTGCTCCCGTTGCCCGCTTAGAGTTCATTAGGCTTCTCTTATCCATTTCTTGTGTGTACAAGTTCAAATTACACCAAATGGATGTCAAGAGTGCCTTCCTCAATGGCTTCTTGCATGAGGAAGTGTTTGTTGAGCAACCCAAGGGGTTTGTGGATCCATACCACCCATCTCATGTCTATCGCCTCAAGAAGGCTTTATATGGGTTGAAACAAGCACCGAGAGCTTGATATGAGCGCCTCACTCTCTATCTTGTTAACAATGGCTACTCTAGAGGTAGTGTTGACAAGACCTTATTTATCAAGTGCACAAAAGATGAGCTATTCATAGCTCAAATTTATGTTGATGACATTGTATTTGGTTCCACCAACAACTTGAAAGTTCAACAATTTGTTGATGTCATGTCTCATGAGTTTGAGATGAGCATGGTTGGTGAACTAAATTACTTCCTAGGCTTGCAAATTAAGCAAATGCATGATGGAATTTTCATATCCCAAGAGAAATATGCAAAGAGCCTAGTGAAGAAGTTTGGCCTTGAGAATGCCAAACATTGTGACACACCCATGAGCACCACCTTGAAACTAAGCAAAGATGCTAATGGAAAGAATGTGGAGCAAAGTCTATATCGTGGCATGATAGGAAGCTTGCTTTACTTGACCGCAAGTAGGCCTGATATAGCATTTAGTATGGGTGTTTGTGCTAGGTACCAAGCTAATCTCAAGGAATCTCACCTTGCTGCAGTAAAGAGGATCATTCGGTTTGTGAATGGTACCTCAAACCATGGGATTTGGTACTCCTTTGACACTAATCCAAGACTTGTTGGATATAGTGATGCCGATTGGACGGAAAATTGTGATGATAGGAAAAGTACATCGGCCGGTTGCTTTTTCCTTGGGAACAATTTGGTTTCTTGGTTTTGTAAGAAACAAAACTCAATTTCCCTATCCACGGCCGAGACGGAATACATTACCGCCGGTAGTGCTTGCACTCAATTGATGTGGATGAAACAAATGCTAGCCGACTATGGCTTGGAGAAAGGTACTCTTACTTTATTTTGTGATAACATGAGTGCAATTAACATTTCTAAGAATCTCGTCCAACATTCTAGGACCAAGCACATTGACATTAGACACCACTTTATTAGAGAGCTAGTTGAGAGCAAAACCATTGCATTGGAACATGTGGGAACAAATGACCAACTAGCCGATTTGTTTACAAAACCCTTAGACACTCTTAGATTTGGGAACCTTAGCAAGTCTATTGGGATTTGTCACTTGGGTTAAAGCGGCATGTCTTGACCCCATATGGGGAGCTTAAACAAAGAGAGCAAAGTTGCATGATCATGCATTGTGCTACATTGATATATTTTATGCCTCTTAGTTAATTGCTTGAGATGATTGGTTGTGCATGCTTATATGTATTTTTCTTAATAAGTGTGATTCATTGCCTTGCTTGCAATCCATATCATATTTATGCTCAAACATGCATTTTTGGAATAGGAAATATACTTTGGAAGTACTTTGTGAATGACCTTTAATTGATTCCTATGACATGATAATTCTTTTTGTTGACATGCTTAAAAGTGAAAAGCATGATATGCTTAATTGCTTTATCTTGAATGAAAAATTTGTGTGAAAAAGCAATCGTTGAGACTTCAATTAATAAGGATCTTAATATCCATAGTCTCTCCCTATTTATTTGTAGAACAAGGCTACTATCATACGGGCATCTCACCCGGAAAAATCAAATAAGGTGCAAAGTCGCTCATTTCTTGTTTTGCATATAAAGTTGGATATAGTTGCTCATTAAAATTTGATATGTTTAAACTCTATATCCTTACCTTTTTTCCGTGACAAAGGGTGAAATTGGTTTGAACCCCTTTAGGAAACCTTTGTTGTTTGCTTTGCCAAATACCATTCTTTTGATCTTAAATGCAACATGTCTTGCATGCAAAGTATCATTGTCACACATTTCTCTTAAAATAAAACTCCTTGAATCTCTCTTACTTAATTGAGGTGTATAAAATTGCTTATATGATTATGCATATGTGTTTGTGCTACAAGCTCTCCTTGCTAATGTTTACCTATTAGGGAAGACTCCCTTTGCCTATCTCATGACAAAAAGGGGGAGTAAGGTTGGGGGAGAATTTTTTTTTTTTTGCATTGCATTTAGGGGGAGTTGAGAGAGAGTAACCCATGTTGGGAGTTAATGCATTTATGGGGAGTTGCATTGCATTGCATGATTACATTAATTGATTGTATTTTTTCTTTTCCTTTGGCTATTGCAATTTCTTTTGTTCAAGCACCTCTCACACACTTGCTCTTGAAAAGTATATTTCTTGTTGATTGTGTGTAGGTTGGAATTTTCTACAAGCTTGGAAATGACTTGAAGATGTTCAAGACTTAGACTAGGGCTTAGTTGTAATGTAGAAAATTTTGTTGACCAACCATTTTTTTGTTTTTGTGAGGATGCTTGTGAGTGTTGATTTTGTCAAGAAATAACCAAAGGGGGAGATTGTAAGTACTTAACTTTTTAATTAGCTAATTTCGGTGACAAAATCACAATGAGGTTTCATCTTGTAAGGGTAGTTTAGAATTGAAGAAATTCTACTCAAATGCTTAAGGACCTCATTGTGGATCTCAAGAGCTTCAAGGAAGGTAGCTTCTTGACCTTGACTCTTAATTGAAGAGATTTAGAGTGCACACACACATAACTCATGCATTTTAGTATTTGTGTTTGTTTTGGCATGGTTGGTAAAATCTCTTTGTAATTTATAGAAATATATTTTTGAGATTTTTCATATTTTTACGAGTCCAACTTTTTGTGGATTTGTCCCTAGATGAGTTCCGAGTGATTCAGAGCCTTGTCTATATGTTTCAGATGATTTCCGAGACATTTGGGACATTCCGTGTTTTTATCGAAAATCGAAATTCAATTCCGAGCTTAGAGTGAAAAGTTATATAATTTTCCATATTTATGATTGAGTCCGGATCTGTTTTTCGAAGACGGAATTAAATTCTGAGTTCCGGGATCAACTGGAAAGAAGATCTCTGGAATCGGGAGCCGGTTTAGTGTGGCATGATAGCCACACAAAGCATGGGGGTGGCGTGTGAAAGCCGTGCACCACAGGGGAAAAAGCTGCCTCTGTCCCTGTTTGGTGCACGACGCTTCAACGCGCTCTTTTGTTGTTTGTGCATTACTATATATATATATATATATAAACCTGATTGCTTTTATTTTGTATTGACTTTGCTTTTTGTTTTATTATTTTATTGTTTTGATTTTTGTTTGTTTGTGAGTTAATATATATATATATTTATATTGTCTATTTGTTTGTTCGTTAATATATATATATAATATAAACCTGATTGTGTTGTTTTAAGTTTGTTTGTGTGTTAATATATATATATATATATATATAATATCTAATTGTGCCTTTTGCCTTTTGCTAGACTTGATAGTGGTGTATATATATATATATATATATATTTTTTTTCTTCTCTTCAGGTGACACACATATTTTTGAGAGCAAAAAATTCACTTTAGAGAGAGAAATATTTTTTCAAGAGAGAGACTTCCAAGATCTCATCTTTGCTCATCCAAATCCAAAACCCATAATCTTTACACATCATCTAGCATGTTCTAGGTATGATTTCTCATGGGTTTTCTTATTTGCTCACATGACTTGTAGTTAGAACATCCTTGGATCACTTCACATGTTCTTTCTCTACAAGATTGCTCTTTTATGACTTGACTTAGTTTCAAGATTGTGTTTACTGTGTTTTGAGAGTTGTATTGTGGTAGATATTGCATATAGGACTTTGTTTGTCTATTTTGTTATGTTATATGCATGCCAGTTAGTAAAATGATATCTAGGAATGTCTAACATGTTCATCCATGCCTAGATAAGCTAAAATGTCTAACCTTGCATTTTGAGCATCTTGAATATTGCACATATTCACACTAGGTTTTTTTATCTCTTCAATTAGAGTCAAGTATTGTATTTACCTTTTGGGTAGTTTGCAAGCATGAACTAGATTCACTTCTAAAGGCCCGTGGGTAGCAAAGACGGATTAGTAATCTTAGGTGTGATGCGGTCAACTTAGATTGTAATCGTATTTGCAAGTAGTGGATTGAGGTTCTAGTGTGACGCACAAAACAGCCCGTGGTTTTTTCCCCGTGTGGGTTTCCACGTAAAAATCATGTGTTATTTACTTTCTGCATTTCCTACACTTGATTTTATTTGGTGACTAGTTTTGGTTGTTTTTTTGTAATCTTGATTAATCTCGAAAAATTGGTAAAACTGGATTAAAATCTATTCACACCCCCCCCCCCCCCCCCCCCCCTTAGATTATATTAGGACTCGTTAACATATATTTTCAGTAATAAAAGAAACTAATAATTCCCTATATTCAACACTTTCACTAAGCAAATTATAAGTTGAATTCCAACAAGTGGTAATATCTCGAGAAAAATTTTTGGACGCATATTATACAGAGAGCAATATTTTAACCATTGTTTCTGGATTTTGTTATGCCTCCAGATATAGTTAATAATATCTCTAATTGGTCTAATAAAAGTAGAAAGCTATGCTAATCTAGCTTGAGCACACATATTTAAAACATGACATGCACAACGTTGATGAAATAATTTACCCCCAAAATAGGGATTGCACAAATCTTGTAACATAGGAATAGATGTGGTATTGCTTGCAGCATTATCAAAGCCAATAACAAAAATTTTGTTTAGGATATTATACTCTTGAAAAATGATTTTAAGGAGTTGGAAAATATTTTGAGCTAAATGCGAGTCATCAAAAACACGAAATGTAAGAATTCTTTTTTGCATGTCTCAGTTATTGTCCATATAATGACATGTGACACCCAAATATGAATGACTACCAAAATTGTCGCTCCATATGTCGGCACATACGGAAACGCGACCTTGAAATTCAGAAAAAAAAATGTTTTCAATTTTTTTTTTCTCTTCTGTAAATGCCATTTAGTGTACCTGTGAGAGTGGATTTAGGAACACGTTGCATTGCAGGATTTAACGCATTATGACAATAATTAATAAAACCTACTTTTTCACCAAAACCAAAAGGTAAGTGTTCAGTTGCAACCATTAATGCTAATTGTTTTCTATTTTTTTTCAAACGTGTAATGAAATAATTGATTAAAAGGGGTTGCATACCTGGAGATTTGGGATTGGTTACTTGCTACCGTGTATTCAGATGGGTGATTTTTTTTGATGGGTCCAGAACGTGCCATATTCGAAGTTTCTTCCAACCTTGTATGATCTGGTGTAGTAATTGCATTGGATTTGGAAACCATTATCTAACTTAGTTTTCTTCATATGCACTTTGAAGAGTTCAGACTTTATTGACTTTTCTTCTTCACCTTCACCTGCAAAAAAATCATCCGAAGAAGTTGGGGGGTTAAATAGATTTTCATTACTGTTGGGGGCATTTTGAGCGGGGTCGAGTTCGTTGAACTCGAGAATTGTTAAAGGAGGTTAGGAGTAGAAGGGGGATCGGATCCAAACCGATCTTGAAGGAATTGGTGAAAATTCAAATTGTTGTAACTGACAGCGTCACCAATATCTTCCAACAAGTTTTGCATTGGACCCTCTCCTTTGTTCACATTTCTTGAACTATCTCCCCCACTTGCCATTGAAAAATATGAGTAAAAAATATAGAGTAAGCAAGTAAAAAATAATAATAAATATTTATTATAATAAATAATAAATATAAATAATAAAATATAGAGTAAAAAAAAAAAAGATGATTGAAAAAAAATATATTGTTGTTGTCGTGTTGGCGATGGACTTTCCAAATAGAATTGTCTTAGGATTATGATATTACGGATTGATTAGGACTCATTTCCTATTTAATGTCTATCTTTCCAGAAGCTTTCAGTCCTTTCCTGTTTGGACTTCTCTTGAGGGGAAATTGGGATATTTTCTTATCTAGGTTCAACTCCTAAAGCCTTGTACCTAGACGGGTCCTTGCTCGAAGAGGTTTACTTGAATAAGATTACTTTTCTCGTATTGGCCGAGTAGGTCTTGGCCGAGTAAAAGTCTTCGGCGAATACGATCCTTGCTTTCTTTAGGCTAAGCTACTTGGCGAATACACTTTTGGTTTCTGCTGATCTTTATTACGTGGCAAGTGGCCAATGCTTCCTTCGTTGAATAGTTGACAAGTGTTAGGGATAATTCCTGAACTGATGAACGCGGAACGCCGTGCCTAATATACGCTCATAACTCATAGCAAATAATAACGTCAATAAGTAGAAAAAATAGATGAGAGAAAATAAAACAATCACAACACAAGATATACGTGGAAAACCCAAAACGGGTAAAAAACCACGAGCCGTCAGGACGACAGAGAAAATTCCACTATATAATAAATTGTTACAACCATATACTCCAAGATTCTTTCTCACACCTAACCCCAAACCATACTCACAAGATCCTCACCAAGAACCCTACAATATCCCCTAGGTCTCCCCTAAATATCACCCAAAGATCTCATACTTGATCCACTGATATTCCCTTGGATCCCTCCCCGGATATTCCCTTGGGTCTCCTCAGATCTCACTCACTCTCTGATGTTTACATGGTGTTCTTTTCTCCACAGCCTTAAATATATATATTAGGACTATTTATACTAGTTACAGGGAGTTTAAGATAAAAGGAAATCCTACTCCTAAACGTACAAGACTTACTTGTTTAACATAAATACTATTTCCTTTTATGACAAGTTTTCTTGTAAAGAGTATTCCTTTTCCTTCAAGCACAAGAACATCCCAAAAGAACACTTTCCTTTTTTCGCTGAAGATTTCCCGTTCCAAGCATGTTTATGATTGACTACGATTTGGGTCACGGTTACACACCTGCTTCCTAAACCGTTACAAGTCACCTTAAATTACATTGCTCAGAAAACCGCAATCAATACGTTGAAACAATCTTCAATCTTCCATTTTTCTGGTCTTCAAACCTCCCTCAAACAACACCATTCCATCTTCCAAACGTATCCCACATCTCCAGGAAGCTCCACATCAGTTGAGTCTTGTTTGGTTCGCTTAAGAATACAAGTCAAAACCAAACAATTCTCCTCTTTGACTTGAATTCTCAAGACCTTTGTCCATAGCCACAATTCTCATCACCGAGAATTACTATACCCCACCACAAAGTATAACCACTTAGGAACGAACCATCCTAATATTTTCCTTCACACAATTTTTGTGTTCATTGTTCAGGCACCATGTCGAAATAACCTGCTGAAATTGTGGTGTAACTCCTCATGTCAGATTTTCAGGGAGTTCTTCGGCCATCGACATCTTTGTCTACCATACACCTTGCATCACTTTCTGACAAATGCCTTGTGCACAATTATGGACTACTAGCAGTAACATATCATCTTCCATGTTCAGTGGGGAAAACTGTCAATAGGATAAACATGTCCTTATATCACCCAAACCCTATGAAAGACCTTCTGTCCTTGCATCACATACCTGGTGAAAGACTGCTACTAGAAACTAGGAGTGCTTTGCCGAATAAGCCCCACACCATACCACAGAGAGAATTTTTTTTTTTTTTTTTTTTGTGATAGTCAATCAGCTCCTTCTGTAACCCAGATTGAATCTCCATGACTCATACCTGTCACCACAAGCCAAACTTCTCCTCCATCAAATTCTTCTTTTCATCAAACTCTACCGAGTTCGAAACCGCCTTCAAGACGCATCTCCTTTGCAAAACCATACTAGGCAACCATGATCATCATTATCCCAATGCCACCAAGTCCACTATACGATCTCCCGTAAAGACTTGTCACTGCTATCACCAAACCATATGGCTCTGATACCAATTGTTGGGGATAATTCCTGAACCGATGAACATGGAACGCCGTGCCTAATATACGCCCATAACTCATAACAAATAATAACGTCAATAAGTAGAAAAAATAGATGAGAGAGAATAAAACAATCACAATATAAGATATAGGTGGAAAACCCAAAACGGGTAAAAAACCACGAGCCGTCAGGACAACAGAGAAAATTCCACTATATGATAAATTGTTACAACCATATACTCCAGGATTCTATCTCACACCTAACCCCAAACCATACTCATAAGATCATCACCAAGAACCCTACTATATCCCCTAGGTCTCCCCTAAATATCACCCATGGATCTCATACTTGATCCACTGATATTCCCTTGGATCCCTCCCCGGATATTCCCTTGGGTCTCCTCGGATCTCACTCACACTCTCTGATGTTTACATGGTGTTCTTTTCTCCACAACCTTTAACATAAATATTAGGACTATTTATACTAGTTACAGGGAGTTTAAGATAAAAGGAAATCATACTCCTAAACGTACAAGACTTACTTGTTTAACATAAATACTATTTCCTTTTATGACAATTTTTCTTGTAAAGAGTATTCATTTTCCTTCAAGCACAAGAACTTCTCAAAAGAACACTTTCCTTTTTTCGCTGAAGATTTCCCGTTCCACGCATGTTTATGATTGACTACGATTTGGGTCACGGTTGCGCACCCGCTTCCTAAATTGTTACAAGTCACCTTAAATTACATTGCTCAGAAAACTGCGATCAATACGTTGAACAATCTTCAATCTTCCATTCTTCTGGTCTTCAAACCTCCCTCAAACAACACCATTCCATCTTCCAAACGTATCCCACGTCTCCAGGAAGCTCCACATCAGTTGAGTCTTGTTTGGTTCGCTTAGGAATACAAGTCAAAACCTAACAACAGGTGACGTGGAATTATTCTTCCTGGTTTCCTGCCTATTCTGCTGACGTGTCCTTTGGCCAAATATATACATACAACACTAATAAATACTCCTTAGAAGTAAACTTCCTCAATTTGGTTTTGTATTGACGTTAATATTACCAGAAACATTTTATTCTCTTTTTATTTTCTTCCAAAGACAATTATGGGTATTACAAGACAGGTGGTACGAAACACTGTATTGTTGCTCAAGCAATGGTGAAAAATGGGGTGAACAACTTAATCATAAGGGATATGGGGGAGCAGTGATTGTCACAAGCAGGAATGAGGATGTAGCTAAAAAGATGGTTGGGGAAGAAAATCTACTTCAACTTCATCCCCTTTTGGATCCCAAGAGTTGCTGGTCAATTTACAAAGACTCAGTTGTAGCATGGGGGTGGAGTTCATTTCACAAGAACAATTGAAAGAGAAACTCAAAAGTAAGTGTGGGGGTCTGCCATTAGCAGCAAAACTGATGGGGAAAATTAAGGCTGATCAAAGAAATGCAGCTGCACAAGCACAAGATGCAAGCCACCAAGAATACTAGTCATGAAATAATTAGTGTTACAAATTAGCATTCCTGCTTCTTGTTCTTTTTGTCTTTAATTTGTATTCATGAATTTGCTAAAGTTTAAGAATATGATAATGATTTTGATTATGTTGGGTTCCTAATTGAAGCATACATACAGTATATGTTACTTGCTCATTGGGCTTTTGATTTTTGATGAACATTGATATCATCCAAAGTAGATAACTTTGGCTAACATAACAGTTTCATAGACATTAAAAAATTAAAACATTGAAGCTTTGTCCAAAAAAGTAGGTAAAGTACGTAGTCTTCAATAATTTCATTTGGGTCTGATAGGCTTCTCTTTCTTTCCCAAAGTAATAAAAAAGAAGATGCCATCCATTCTTTTTAATAATAGTTTTGGTGTTTGCTTGGCTTCCCTGTTTGCTTATGTTTTGAGGCTTTCTGTTGTTATTGATTTGTTCTCAATGAATTAAGCTTGGAGTTCAAAAAAAAAAAAAAAAAAAAAAAAAGCCCTAAGTTTTTAGTTGAATGGTAACTTTATACAGCAATAGATTCCCTTTTTTTCTCTCGAGGGAGGGAATTTAAATTTGGGATCTCGATATTGGTTGAGAATATGATTATCACCGGACTATTCCTGTTATCACAGTAATAGAGTCGTTTATGTTCATGCGTTCAAGTCTCTTTGTATGATTATATTTAGATTTATTGATAAAAATTTCAATACGCTAGTCCAATTAAATACATACAACCATGTGACAATTGCACTGAAAACCCTGATTGAGACCGTTCCATGCAAGACTGG
This sequence comes from Acer campestre, assembly GCA_954870605.1. NCBI lineage: Eukaryota > Viridiplantae > Streptophyta > Magnoliopsida > Sapindales > Sapindaceae > Acer > Acer campestre. Next base: position 15,560,810 of record OX940801.1, on the reverse strand, counting down.
AGTTGGTAGAAAGGCATCTCTTTGGTGAGCCAAGCAGTGAAACAAACTGGGCTCCCCGTACATGAAACTACAAAACCAAGCTACTTGCAAGCTTTTTGAGAGCATCTCTGCATACAAAGCAACGCAAGATTTCTGAAAATCTCTCACTTTTGCTTTCCACTTCAGTTAAGAAGGTATAATAAAGTAAAATAAACTATTATCTTCTTTATTCACTCTAATATTTTTCATTACATTTTGAGAGCATCTCTGCATACAAAGCAAAGCAAGATCTCTGAAAATCTTTCACTTTTGCTTTCCACTTCAGTTAAGAAGGTATAATAAAGTAAAATAAATAAACTATCTTCTTTACTCTCTTTAATATTTTCCATTACATTTTGGGTTTCACCTTCTAAAGCACTTGCTCCATCCATCTCTAACGTCTTCCTTCAAATTCTGAGATTTCTGTAAGATTTTAAAATAATGTGAGCAACATATGACATTATATTTTGAATTTATGAAAACCGAATTGATTGGAATGTTTAAGTAAGTGAGAGTTGACCGGATAAAGCCCGTTTAGTTGTGATCAATATTTGTTGGGCTTGGTGCACCTTAACTACATTATATGTAAGATATGGTATGGGCTATTGTATATGTGTGGGCCTAGTATTCCTATTGGGATTAGCCATCCTATTAGGATTGAGAATCCTCTATGGGTTAGGATTCTAGTAAGTTATACTATTTATAGGGGGTCCCTACTCTCGCTCACGTGTGTTACAGAACTGTCTCCCCATTAGGCAATCTGAGTAAGGTGAGAAGAGAGTAGAAGATTTCCTATTAACTTTCCATTGTTTTCTTGTGTTTGATTTTCAGGTGATTGTTTTCGTGCTATCAGAGTTTCTGGAAATTCGGGTACGCTTTCATGCTTATGTATTTAATACGAGTTGCACATATATTTATTTGCATTATGCTTACAGTGGTATCAGAGCCACTCGTAATTTTGCATAGGCTGAAATTCCTTTTGTTCATCTGCTGTGTTGTGATATTTGTTGAATCTGTGTGAACAAAACTTTTAAGAAAAATTGGTTGTGTTATTTTCTGGATTCGTTTTGGTTGATGAACATGAGGAAGAGTTTCTGGAAATTCAAATCAGTTTTGGAAACCGATGTTGAAGGTGATGGGTATTGGGCATGATTGGGTCAACGCCTCAGTCAAGGGGTTTTCCGGTTGCCTTTTGGCACGAAACCCGTGAGCTTCTGCGGCGAGGAGGACGACCGTCGGTCACCGACCATGATCTGGTCCGGATCATGTCCCTCCCGCCGCCGGTCGTCACGATCCACGTGGGGATCGATCGACGATCTTCCTTGACTGGTTTGGCCGTCGATCACAGGGCTTCCTCGTCCGATCCACGCGTTTTGGGTCGCGTGGAGGTAGCCTGAAGCTGCTGCGCGTAGAAACCAGGTCTCTGACCTGTGTTTTTGCCTTAGGCCCTTGTGTTGAAAATTTGAAATTATTGAGGGACTGATTTGCAATTATTTTTGGCCAATTTTTGATTATGACAAAATTCTGGGGTCAATTTATAAATACTGAAACTTCATGGGCCGATTTATAATTTAACAAAACTTTTGGGGTCAATTTATAATTATTAAAACTTACCGGGCCAGTTTGTAATTTTGATAAAATTTGGGGTCGTTTTGTAATTACCGAAACTTCGGGGGCCAATTTGTAATTTAGCAAAATCATGAGGCAGTTTTGGAAATAATTGCAGTTCATAATAATTATTATGATTTCGGATGATTAAGCTTTCACATAGTGACTAATCATTAAGTTTTCATATTAATTATTAGTTTCTTTAAAATTATTAATAATTGATAGAATATTCTCGTGAATCGGATGGCTATGTCTTCACGTAGTGAACTAGTCATTAAGATTTTGAGAAATTCGTCGGTTATCGATTATTAATGATTTTGATTCAATAATTGATAGAATATTCTCGTGAATTGGATGATTATGTTTTCACGTAGTGACTAATCATTAAGATTTTGAGAAATTCGTCGGTTATCGATTATTGATGAGGTTAAAATTAATAATTTGTTTTGAATATTCTCGTGAATCGGATGACTATGTCTTCACCTAGTGAACTAGTCATTAAGATTTTGAGAAATTCGTCGGTTATCGATTATTAATGATTTTGATTCAATAATTGATAGAATATTCTCGTGAATTGGATGATTATGTTTTCACGTAGTGACTAATCATTAAGATTTTGAGAAATTCGTCGGTTATCGATTATTGATGAGGTTAAAATTAATAATTTGTTTTGAATATTCTCGTGAATCGGATGGCTATGTCTTCACCTAGTGAACTAGTCATTAAGATTTTGAGAAATTCGTCGGTTATCGATTATTAATGATTTTGATTCAATAATTGATAGAATATTCCCGTGAATTGGATGATTATGTTTTCACGTAGTGACTAATCATTAAGATTTTGAGAAATTCGTCGGTTATCGATCATTGATGAGGTTAAAATTAATAATTTGTTTTGAATATTCTCGTGAATTAGATGATTATGCTTTCACGTAGTGACTAATCATTTAGATTTTGAGAAATTCATCGGTTAACAATTATTAATTTGGTAAGTTTTAATGATTGATTGAACATTCTCGTGAATTGGATGATTATGCTTTCACGTAGTGACTAATCATTAAGATTTTGAGAAATTTGATGGTAATCAATTATTAAATTTGAACTGCAATGATTGAGTTATATGCATGTGATGAATGATGTTCTTCTCCGTAGGAGGTTCATTATCTCAAGGTATTCACTTATACAATATGTTGTGAATGTTAGACACATGTGATGGGTGATGTTCTTCTCCGTAGAAGGTTCATTATCTTGAGGCATTCATTTATAAAATGTGATGTAAATGTCAGAAATTTTGGAAATTGCCTTTAATATATTTCATTTAATTGTGAAAGTGCCCAACACTTATTATGCCTACATATTCTATATGCTCTCGAATAATATCTACTCAACATGAATTTAAGAAGGTTAATTATTTCTCATTATTTTGCATAATTTTTTTTAAAATAAAAATTATGTATGACCGTGTTAGATTGATTAAGAGAAATAATATAAATTTATGTTGGATATAATGATATTGGATTTACAGTTTTTGGTTTACAAATGTATAACCTATGAAATTATTGTAAAGTTGGATGGTTATGTTTCTACGTAGTGGACTAACCAAAGAGGTTAATCACTTGTAGGAAGTTTTAACACGTGCGTTGTGGTCTTTGTCCTAAAGACAGATCATGATGTTGTGTTGGATTTCCAGGGAGGTTAAATTATCATTTATAATGATTATGGAAATCGGTGTGAGCTTGAACATACTATGATTTAGTTTTTTTTTTTAATACCTCTGCTGTTTCTAAATGCATGCCTTTAAGATATTGGTTGATGGACTTTTTTTTATTATAGATTAAATGAGACGCTCCAATTGGTTTTTTACCTTATTGAGGATTAAAGGATAAATAAAGTTTAGTGAACCCACTATTGAAAGTTTGGTTAAGGTCTTTACCTTATATTTATATATTCTATGAAGTTATGTCTTTTGTTTGCTATTTTGATAAAGGGTGACAGGGTACAAACACCATAAAAGTAGTTTGGACATTTTGACAATTCAACATAACAAGTCAAAGAAAATACTGAGGACATAAAATAATTTGCTATTGCAAGAAAAGGTACCCCTTGATTTATGTTTTGAAATATTTGATTGATTATCAATTAAGCACTTAGTGGGTTGTTTCTTGTGATACATTTTATATTATAAATTTTTCCATAACTTGGACCTAATAATTTAGAGGTTTTATTAGAATTCAATTGAATTCATGGTAATATTTAGATTATCTTTAACCTCTAAAAGTTTTATTGGATGATATTTTTTTCGATTTTGGTCATGTAATGCATAGTACACCTTTTATAATAAGATTGAGAATTTGAAGTAATATCTTAAAGTTTATTCAAGATAATACATTTTTGCTTATGTTTTTCGCATGGTGAGTTATATGGTGATTTTTTTTTGTAAATAATAATTTTTATGGGTCTTCGAACTCTTCTTGTATTATAAATTTTTACTTTTGGGTTTTAAAATTATATTGCAGTTTAGATATAATCATTTTAATCACTTAACCAAAGGTAGAATGAAGATAATTGATTCGTAGAGCATTTTGATAATTTTTTTTTTAATTCTCGGTTTTAAGTCTTTTGAATAATTGTATTAAAAGTGATCTCATAAAATATAAGGATATGACTGCAAAAGGTTAGAAACTATTAATAATAGTTTATAGAACTTGTCATGTTCTATTTATGAAAATAAATGTATCTATGCATTATACATTCTTAAGGGGAGAGAGTGATGTTGTTAAGAATGTATAATTTCAAAGATTTGCATTCAAGGAAGAAATTGTATGCTTGTGATATTTATGTTGAATAAATGTGGAAAGTTATGTGGTCAGATTTATGTGGTCAGTGGGAGTAAGTTTACTTGTTTAAGGTATCTATTGATAAAAGTGATAAACTTACATAAGTTTTTATTCCTCAAGTAAATTGAAGCATTCTCATAAGAAAATATCATGTAAATATATGAAATTGAGGTTTTAATGTATGCTTAATATATATGTATTGATACTATTATTACATTAGCATACTTTGCGAATTTCAAACCAATTTGACATGTATCATTAGACATGGAATGTTTTATTATATTTTAGAGGTTAATTGTTTCACGCTCACATGTATGTATAGATAAGGAAATATATGGCTTATTATGTGATGATTTCACTGTATTTATCTTCTCTATATATGCTAAGAGATCTTAGAGGTTTAACCATATGAATATTATGGTGGGAGAGAAGATTTAAGAGTTACAAGATTATAATAGCCACAAGTAAAATAATTCTTACTACACTAACCAAGATACTTGACTCCGGAGGTTTTATGGAGCATGTTATATCCTGTATTGGATGATTGATATTTTGATATATTTGGTTAGTGGGAGTTGTCTTTTATTATATTAACTGCATTTGTTCAATGCATGTTAAGATATTTGTCATATTTGTTATTGTATGCATACGAATGTTTGATTATGGCAGGAAATCTTAAAACTTTTAGCTTTAAGTGGGCAGTTCACTCATAAGGTATAAAATTTTCACCGATGAGTGAACATTACTTAAGATAGAAGGATTTGCCCGTCTTAAGGAGGAAATCTTAAAGCTTTTAGCTTTAAGTGGGCAGTTCACTCATAAGGTATAAAGTTTTCACCGATGAGTGAACATTACTTAAGATAGAAGGATTTGCCCGTCTTAAGGAGGAATCTTAAAGCTTTTAGCTTTAAGTGGGCAGTTCACTCATAAGGTATAAAGTTTTCACCGATGAGTGAACATTACTTAAGACAGAAGGATTTGCCCGTCTTAAGGAGGTATCTCAAAGCTTTTGGCTTTGAGTGGGTAGTTCACTCATAAGGTATAAAGTTTTCACCGATGAGTAGACATTACTTAAGACAGAAGGATTTGCCCGTCTTAAGGGAGGATTAACTCATGGTCTTTTGGCCAGAGAGTGTAAGATGCTTAAGACATTAAGTTTGCTCGTCTTAAGATCCTTTGCATAATGCGAAGGTGGACCTATATGGAAATAGACATGGTGATCACATTTGCATGTAATTTCCATACCACACATACATACCATTTTACCCGGGTAGGTAGAGCTAATGATATTTTGATTGCATATGGTCTTATGTTGATTAAAGATGTAATGATCTATGTAGTTGGATATTTGAGGTTCTATTGGACTAAGGGGAAGGAAGGTGTTACTCTCTTAAACATTTTTTTGTGGCCACGTATAATTGTTTGTCAATTCGGAGCGTCGTTTTCTAAAATGAATTTGTAAATATAAAATGATAATGTCTATGTAGCTCAAGTGGGAGAATGTAAGATTTTAAAATAATGTGAGCAACATATGACATTATATTTTGAATTTATGAAAACCGAATTGATTGGAATGTTTAAGTAAGTGAGAGTTGACCGGATAAAGCCCGTTTAGTTGTGATCAATATTTGTTGGGCTTGGTGCACCTTAACTACATTATATGTAGGATATGGTATGGGCTATTGTATATGTGTGGGCCTAGTATTCCTATTGGGATTAGCCATCCTATTAGGATTGAGAATCCTTTATGGGTTAGGATTCTAGTAAGTTATACTATTTATAGGGGGTCCCTACTCTCGCTCAAGTGTGTTACAGAACTGTCTTCCCATTAGGCAATCTGAGTAAGGTGAGAAGAGAGTAGAAGATTTCCTATTAACTTTCCATTGTTTTCGTGCTATCAGAGTTTCTGGAAATTCGGGTACGCTTTCATGCTTATGTATTTAATACGAGCTGCACATATATTTATTTGCATTATGCTTACAATTTCAGCTACTAAAGCGCTTGCAAGAACTAGGTATTTCATTTTTCGTTCAACGGTTTCATCAGGCAGTAATCAAGGTTAAACAGGTCTGGTTCAAATTACTTCTGCTACTATTCTTGTTCTTTCATGAAATGTACTCAATAGCTATAATGTGGAAAAGAAAAAAAAAAGGGGGGGAACAAAAAGCTTCACACTCCTTATAATTCTATCAAGCTTTGAAACTCTGTTTTGGACCCTAAATTTCCTTCTTCTTCTTTTTTTGAGTGAACATGGTACAGTTCAAATTTTCTACTTGTGCATTATTTTCTGTTTTTCTGCTATACAGTAATCTTATTCTATGTTTCACAGCTCTTATAAAAGCACCTTCTTTTTTTTTTCTTGTTTGCAGTTCTTTTATTTAGTAAAGTTATGTTTATAATTGCTGAATTAATTAACAAGCGAGTAGAAATGGTAACCCTTGTCTGGCTGATTAGTGTTTTTAGTGGGTTTCCCTTTCGAATTCGAAAGTTCAAAGTGTGAGAATTGATTCGCTCTTGTGTATTATTTCTTTATTTGTTTGTTATTTGCATCAGCAATGGACTCGGGGACAACAGAACAACGTAGGGAACAGCATAGGGAAGACTCGGGTACAACGGAACAGCTTAGGGAACAACTTAGGGAAGACTCCAGGACAACGGAACAGCATAGGGAAGACTCGGGGACAACGGAACAACTTAGGGAAGACTCTGGGACAACGGAACAGCGTAGGGAAGACTCGGGGACAACGGAACAACGTAGGGAAGACTTGGGGACAACGGAACAGCGTAGGGAAGACTTGGGGACAATGAAAGAGAGGATAAGTCACATATTGAACCTGTTGGAAGATGATGGTGTTTCCACAGTTGTTCTTGTTGGAGACACAGGAATGGGGAAAACATGGATGGCTAGAGAAATAAGTGAATGTGCTGTCCGCGAAGGCTCATGCTATGAGTTTCTTTGGCTATCAGTGTATGACATCAACTTGCTTTACGAATCCATTGGTCATCAGTTGTCTCCAGGTTTCATTACTGATCAGGAGTGGGGAGACGAAGAGGAAGACGTTGATTCGAATAGGGATGTAAGGGTAACATCAATAACTCAGAAATACAAAATATCCTTTCCATGATATATTTCCGAATAGAAATTAAATGGTCTTATATCATCTTCACATCTTTGTGTTTGTTTTATTTATTTTTATGAAGGTAGTATAATTTATTACAATTAAAATAAATAAATAAAGGACTAAAGGTAGTATGATATAGGGAATTCATGAATAAAAAAGCGGTAATGAAAATAATAGTAGGATAAAAGAAATTTTTTATTTTTTATTTTTTATTTTTTATCTCATAAGATATCGGTGATGAATATCATTTTGTAAATGACTAAATGGTGAAATCCAAGAAAACATAGTTCTCTAAAAATAAATAAATAAATAACCCTTTTTGTATAATTATTTGGAAAAGGTAGATGGATATCAGGTAGTGTTGAAAGATTTTTTGTTAGTGAAATATTTTTCTACATGATTCAATTTCTTTTTTCCTAAACCTACAAAAAAAAAATAAAAAAAAATTATAATAATGATTGAAACAATCTATACAGGGGCAAGATCCATGGCCCCCTTTTACACAATTTTTTAGCCAATAAATTATAATGGGTTGAATGGTTAAGATAATTTAATCTTTTCGAACAACATAAATACTTTATCACACCCAATACCCCCACGTCTTCAATATTATTTGTTGTGGTTTTATATATATTTAATAAAATTTAATTTCATTGTTTTTCTCTCCTTTAGATCGGTGCCTTAGAAAAGCTGCAAAAACATTTCTACAGCTCCAAGGGATCCCTTAATGACCCCTTTAATGAGACTCTTGTGGAGTTCACTCCCTTAATTAAAGAAGTGGCTCTAGTCTCCCTTAATTAAGTGGGCTCCACATATAAAAGATGAATATAGTTTAGAAACACATAAATAATAATAATAAATAAGAAGACTCCATATAAAATAATAATAATAAATTATAAATGAGCTATTTAAGGAAGTATCTTCGGAACAAAAACCTAATGGCCCCCTACAACAACAACCTAAGGGACCTTGGAGATGCTCTTACACTTGAAAAAAAAAAAAATAATAAAAAAATAAAAAATAAAAAAATAAAAAATTACTTGCCTACAATATTTATCTTCTTTTACCTAAAAACAGAAAATATGTTGAAGATTTCTAGTTTTTTTTTTTTTCCGGTAAATCTTAGTATGAAGAGTTTAATCTAGTGATGTGTAACAAGTATGATATACATTAAACTAATTAAAAGAAGTTTATGATTGATTTTAAAAATTTCTGCAAGTTTATTGGATTAGATTGAAGAAAACTAATAATAATATTTGAGTCTCAAATAATTTTATTTTTGAAAAACCAATCCAACAATGTAATAGTTTAAAATTAAAACTAACCACATAATTAGTGAAGTTTTTATTTTTACCCCCATAAGTGCTTTGTCCAATTTAAAAAAAAAAAATGTTTTGATTGTTTTTACCAAACTTTTCACTGATAAGACAAAATACCCTTAATGATGTCTAAAATAAAAATCTTAAAAAAAAAAAATTTACTTTTTTGGTTTTTTTTTTTTTTTTTAGTATTGGAAGTCGACTTCCATTAATGGAGGCCGGCCTCCAATCTAAAAAAAAAATTGAAGAAGAAGAAGAAGAAGAAAAAGAAGAAGGAGAATGAGGATTCAAGATCTGGAAAATATTAAACACACCAGTCTTCAATTAAAAACATTGGAATTAAACAAGAAGAAAAAAAATTCCATATCTGAAAAAAAATTAAACACACTAGTCTTCAATTGAACACACCGGAAATTAAACACGCAGATTAAACACACTAGGAATTAAATTGGTGGTGTGTTTAATTGATGAAAACTTGTGGTGTGTTTGATGGAAGAAGAACGGTGGTGTGTGTTTAATGAAAACTGATGGTGTGTTTAATTGAAAAAAAAAAAAAAAAAAAACTAATTGGTGTGTTTAATTTAAGAAAATAAGTAGTGTGTTTAATTGAAGAAAATTGATGTGTTTAATTGAAGAAGACTTATGAGTGTTTAATTGAAGACTGGTGTGTTTAATATTTTCAAGATCAGGAATTTTTTTCTTCTTCCTCTTCTTCGTCGTCTTCTTCTTCATCCTCCTTCTTTTTCTTCTTCTTCTTCTTCTTTGCTCAGATCTCCATTGGAGGTGCTCCAATAATTTAAAAAATAAATAAATAAATAAAGATTTTTTTTTAATGAAAATTAGTCTTAAAAAATCAATATAAATAGAAAATGCAAGGGTAAATTTGTCTCTTTGGTAGAAGGTTTGGAAAAAAAACAATGAAAACACTAATTCCGAGTAAAAATAGGAGCCCCCTTAATTTTTTTGGTTAAAAAGTGCTATATTGAATCTTGATGAAATTTAATGGAATATATTGAATATTGATGTGATTTTTGTATGGATGATAAAAACATTGAAATACATTTGTGGAAAAAAAAAGAAAAAATTTCGGGTACAAAAACTAATTTTTTCTGACTTTTTTGAAGATAAAACATTTAAAAGTAGGGAAATATAAGAAAAAATATTTCTCAATTCCAAAAAATTTCCAAATTTTTACCAAATGTATATTTTAATTTTCTTAGGACGCATACAAAAAATCTCATTGAAAAACATTCAATTGCATGCAATTTCAATATAGGTGTTCATTGTATTAAAATAAAGGGTGCTAATAGGAAAGGCTCCATATATGATATATATATATATATATATATATAATACTTCTCTAATTAAGACCTTCCTGACTTTATAAATTCAGGATGTCCAACTACAGCCACATATTCACAGTGGGCCCATAGCCTCACATTAACAAATACCCACACTCAATATGAATGTATGACTGTGGTTGGACGTCCGTAACTTATAATTTCAGGACGTCCTTACTAGAGAACCACCATATATATATATATATAATATTTCTCTAATTAGGACCGTTCTGACTTTATAATTTATGAATGTCCAACCACAGCCCCACATTAACAAATGCCCACACCCAATATGAATGTGTGACTATGGTTGGACATCTTTACAATAGAACCACCTTATATATAATAATTCCCTAATTATGACCGTCTTGACTTTATAATTTCAGGACATCTAACCACAACCACACATTCATAGTGGGCCCACAACCCCACATTAACAAATGCCCATACCCAATATGAATGTGTGGCTGTGGTTGGACGTCCTTAACATATAATTTTAGGACGTCTTTACTAGAGAACCACCCATAAATATATATGGTATAAGTTAATTTTCTTTTGCAATTTATACCATATAGGATACGAAAGTGGAAGAGGAACCGGAAAGTTTGAAGCACAAGATAAAAGCAAAACTTGAAGAAAAGAGATCCGCCGCATTGCATGAAGGGAAGAAGTATCTTTTGCTTGTTCTGGATGACGAGGGAAATAAGATGAAGGATAATGATTTGCAGGATATCAGAGCTGTGCTTCCTTCCGGTGACCGTATTCCTTTAAAGATATTAGTAACAAAAAGAAAGAGTGAGGAAGCCCCTAATAATCAGGAGAAGCAGGTTAAGGTTACATTTGAGCTCCTGTCTCTTGAAGGGTCGTCAACTATATTGAAAAACAGCATAGATAAAAAATTTCATGAAATTCAAGGTTTCAAGGATTTGTTTGATGCAGCAATAGCTGAAAAGAGCAAGGGTTTGCCTGCTGCAATCACAGTGATAGCAGGACCCTTAAATTATATTGCAAGACATAGTTCTGAGGATTGGACACTGGAAAGTGCACTAGAAAAAGCAGCTTATTATGAGAAAGCAGCTAAGGGTGTAAATCTGCTAATTTCTTGTGCACATGAGATGTTGCCTGGCACTGTTATACAAAACTGCTTCTGGCATAGCGTGCAGTTCTTTCGCAAACATGGTGGCATCCATTACAATAAGTTAATCACTCACTGGGTAATGGAAGGCAATTTTGATCCCTTTGATCATATTGAGAAGGCATACAAGGAGGGACATTATGTTCTAATGGAGCTACTAGATCGTGGCATGTTGAAGAAACAAGATGACAATATTGTTTCCATGGAAGGAGCAGCACTGAATATCGTTGATTCCCGCCCTCGAGGGTATGGAGGGATAGCCAATCTTGGGTTGGCAAGTGTCTTTGGGAATGGTGAATGGAAAGGTCTTGGGCGAATTACACAAACAGATGGCATGATAAAAACATTATGCAATCCTAAACATTGGCAGAAAGTCTCCACACTACTGATCGATGGAAGTTGTCTCTCACTAGAAAGTCATGACAGTTTCTTGGATTGCATGCAGGAACTTCAGGTTCTTGCTGTTTTCAATCCCAAGTTCACATCGATAACATCATCCTTGTTAAAAATGGACAAACTGCTTGTCCTACTATTGAGAAGCTGCAATTTGCTGGAGGAAATGGCTCACATCAAGCAACTTAAGACCTTAAAAGTTCTTGAGATATCTGGTGCTAGCCAAATAAAATCTCTGCCAGAAGAACTATTTAATGGAATGACTGATCTTCAAAGCCTTAACCTATCTGGACTTGAAATCCAAACACTTCCTTCTCTTTCCAATCTAAAGAAACTACGTTTGCTCATCCTCAGGCGTTGTTCTTGTTTGAATAAATTGCCAAGCCTAAAAGAACTTATCAATCTTGAGATACTTGATCTTTCTGGCGCTTCCTCTTTTGTGAGATTCATTGACCCTACTCTATCATTTCTTTCAAATATTCAAATGATTGATCTTTCTGGCACTGCAATTAGACGGTTACCAAAATTCCGTCATCTTCAGAATCTGACACGAATTTTATTAAGAGATTGTTGTAGCATAAATATGCTTCCCAACTTGCAGCACTTACCTAGTCTCCAAATTCTTGATCTCTCAGGAGCCATCACTTTCAATAAATTTAATTATATTTCCATGGCAAGTTTGGATGATTTTAGAATCCTTGATCTTTCGAAAACTTTAATCAGTGAGTTACCATCCATCCCTTCGAATCTCACTGAACTCAAGTTGATTGGTTGTTCTGAGCTTCAAAAATTGCCATGCACTACTTCACTCAAAAACCTCGAGTTACTTGATGTTTCTAATTCTTCCAAATTGACGGAAGTTGAAGACAAATCCTTTCAACATCTGAAATACCTTCACTATCTCAACCTCTCTAACACAAAAGTTGTAAATTTACCATCCCTTTCCAACCTTAAAAACTTGCGCCAGCTCTTGCTAAAAGATTGTTCATTGTTAAAAAATCTTCCGGATTTGGAAGGACTTACGGGACTTGAGGTGCTTGACATCTCAGGTTGTGAGAATTTGGACAAGTTGCCCAACTTGAATGCCTTTAAAAAACTTGAGGTTCTTGATCTTGCAGGTTGTAGTGCATTGAATGTTGAAGAAAATGTGTCCTTTGAGCACATGTCTCGTCTAAGGAAACTCAGCCTTGATCGATTTGGTGGCTTGAACTTGAGTGAAATTGCTGCTAAATCCTTGGAGCGTATGACTCATCTTCAAATTCTCAAGCTCTCTGGAATCACAGAAGATATGTCATCAATATTCTCCAAGCTCAATACCCTCACCAATCTCAGTCAACTTTCGTTGAAAGATTGTCCAGGCTTAAAAACATTGCCATCTTTGGAAGCTCTTTCAAAACTTGAGGTACTGGATCTTTCTGGAACAGATGTTACATCTTTACCATTTCTTGAAAAACTTAGCAACCTTCGGGAGCTTTTGTTGAGTCAGTGTTCGAGCTTAGAAGTATTGCCATCGCTGAAGGCTCTTATTCATTTGAATGTTCTTGATTTGTCAGAGACTGGAATTAAGGAATTTCCTTATGAAATTTCAGAGTTGACTTGTTTAAAGCGACTTGTTCTGCCACATTTGAACGTAATGAGAGAAGTTGATTGGCGGAAGATAAAACGCCTACCAGAGGATGTAGACTGGGGTCGCTGTGTTATTTCCAAGCCCATTGAAACTGAAGCAAGTGATCGAAAGCCTTCTATAATGGTGGAAGGTACCCAATTTTTCCATTTTCTGAAGGAAAATCCTGAGTTACAATTACAAGAAGCATGCTTCAAGCAAATCTCTTTCTATGTTCGTCCTCCCAGTGAGCAAGTAAACAATGGAGAGAATTTTTGTTATAGTGATGAAGTTATGTTCAGCAATTATGGACATTTTTCTCATTATAGAAAAGATGCCCTGGCTTTGGAAATCAGAGGATTTAATAGTTTTCCTACTGGTTTAGAGGATGTTCTCAAGCATACAGAATATATTTCTTTGACTGATAATATGTTTATGAAGCACTTGTCGGATTTAGATGCGGTCCATCTGACGAAGGTAAAAGGTTGTCGGTTACAAGCATGTGCTAAAATGGAGATCGTCTTTAGCGAAGAGAGAGATTTTGAATTGGGAAAAATCTGGAGATTTTATGGGTTTCAGACAATCTTAATTTGAAGAGATTATATGGTGGGGAAGTACAATCTGTGGATTTCAAGAATCTCACACATTTGCATCTAGATTGTTGCCCAAAGCTTGAAAATGTTTTTCCTTCTTCCCAGTTTCCAGAAAACCTCGCAATCCTTCAAATTAAATTTTGTGATAGTATGAAGACTGTGTTTGAACACGAAAAACCAGACGAGTGCAAATTGTCAAAGTTACACACATTGCTTCTATTTGAATTGCCGGAGTTAACTAGCATTGGGATTACGTTGCAACCTCTGCAAAAAGTTAAAATCAGGAAATGCCCAAAGCTGGATATTTCGGAAGAGAGACTCAAATCTGAAGAAATAACAAGTCCTCAAAATGAGTGAGATATAGCTGCTTTCTCCACCAACTATCAGGTTTGCCTTTGGATTCTCTTCCTCTCACTTTTTAGTAAACCTTTATTCATGTATATTTTGTTTCTAAACAAAATGGATTGATTTTGTTTGTGTGTCCTGTTACAAACTAAACAAATTTGAAATTCAGTTGTAATATTTTTTGACTAAGCAATTTCTATCGAAATCGAATAGTCAATACAGTTTCTTATGGTGTAAAATTATGGATATCATGAGGAACTAGAGGAACATAAAACGTGGTATGTGACAGAACTTGAGAGAGAATATAATTTTATTTCTTGTATATCTTTACAGAAATGGGAGGTCTATTTATTAACAAGGTAGCTACCTATATTTGGCTATATGTAATTCACGCCTAGAATTAAGGTTGACCCTTGACATAAGGGATTACAAAAGTTAATCACTATAATCTCTCAATTACAATAATCTCTCCATTACAATAATTTCTCCATTAACAGCTCACGCTAACACTCCCCCTCACGTTGGTGCATATAGATCTCTGATGCCCAACTTGTCAAGTGAGTGGTAGAAGTTCTTGCCACATGTAGCTTTTGTAAGTATGTCTGCTAACTGATCTTCAGATTTAACAAAAGGAAACCGAATTATTTTGGTCTCGAGATTCTGTTTGATGAAATGTCGATCCACCTCTACGTGTTTGGTTCGATCATGCTGGACAGGGTTGTGAGAAATATCAATAGCAGCCTTGTTGTCACAAAATAGATTCATTTCGCAGCTTTGGGTGAAACCAATTTCCATTAATAGTCTTCTAAGCCATAGAAGCTCACATAGACCCTTAGTCATCCCACGGAACTCAGCTTCAGCACTCGATAAGGCCACCACCTTTTGCTTCTTACTTCTCCATGTAACAAGATTTCTGCCAACAAACGTGAAATACCCCGAGGTGGACTTTCTGTCCGAGATATTTCCTGCCCAATCTGCGTCTGTATAGCCTTCTACCCTTAGGTGATTATTCTTTGAAAACATGAGTCCTTTTCCAGGTGAGGATTTCAAGTATCGGAGAATTCGGATCACTGCATTCATGTGATCTTCGCTCGGACAGTGCATGAATTGACTCACTACGCTTACAGCATAAGCAATGTCTGGGCGAGTATGTGAAAGATAAATTAGCTTCCCAACTAATCTCTGGTACCTTTCTTTGTTCGTTGGCACCTGGTCTGAGTATTCACCAAGTTTGTGATTTTGGATTATGGGTGTGTCTGCAGGCTTACATTCCAGTAGTCCCACTTCGGATAGTAAATCTAGGGTATATTTTCGTTGACAGAGAAATATACCTTGCTTTGATCTCGCAACTTCAATTCCCAGAAAATATTTAAGCCCTCCCAGATTCTTCATCTCGAATTCCATTGCCAATTGCTCTTGTAGTCTTGATATTCCTTCTGTATCATCTCCTGTAATAATCATATCATCTACATAGACTATCAAAGCTGTTACCTTACCCCGTTGATGCTTTAGGAATAGTGTATGGTCTGAGTTGCTCTGTTGGAATCCATATTTCTTCATTGCTTGGCTGAATTTTCCGAACCATGCTCGAGGTGATTGCTTTAACCCGTACAGTGCTCGCTGTAATTTGCACACAACATTAGTCTCTGAGGTTGCCATGTAGCCTGGTGGAATATCCATGTAGACTTCCTCCTCAAGATCACCGTGGAGGAAGGCATTTTTTACATCGAACTGGTGTAATGGCCAATCACAGTTTGCTGCAAGAGAAAGCAAAACTCTAACTGTGTTTAACTTGGCCACTGGTGAGAAGGTTTCTTGATAATCTATGTCGTATGTCTGTGTGTAGCCTTTTGCTACTAGCCTCGTTTTATATCTGTTGATCGATCCATCTGCGTTGTATTTGATGGAGAACACCTATCTACACCCCACTGTTCTTTTTCCTTCGGGTAAAGGACTAAGAATCCATGTTTCATTTTTCAGCAATGCCTCCATTTCTTCCTTCATAGCCTGAACCCACTTAGGGTCTGTCAGAGCTTCCTCAACATTGGTGGGAATGTGCACTGAGGAAAGGTCATCCGCAAAAGTTTTGAGAGGTTTAAAAAGTTTTTCAGTTGTCACATAGTTGGCAATTGGATACTTTGATCTTCGTTCTTCAACCTCCGGAGAGTACCTATTTGGTGGCTTGCCACGATTGTGCCTGAAAGGTAACTTATGGCCAACAGGTGTATCCATATCGTTAGAAATCTGAGATGTGACAGGAGAGCTTACCTCAAGGATATTCTCAGGAGATGGGTCTTCAGGTACTAAGGGATGAAGGGGCTCTATTTCAGCTTCAAGTGCTATCTCAGCTTCAGGTATCATTCTTGGGACTCTATCAACTTCTGAAGATACAGCCGACTCAACTTCAGGTACCACACTTGGGACTCTATCAACTTCTGAAGGTGCAGCTGGCTCTATACTAGGTTCTGCCCAATCAAGTCTTAGCCAATTCGGCTCTTCCTTTCGTATCTCCCCCTGAAGAGGAGAATTGGATGTAGGAGAAAAAAATGTGTCAGATTCTAAAAAAGTGACATCCATAGTCACATAGGTGCGTTTGGTGGTCGGATCATAGCACCGGTATCCCTTTTGATGTAGGGCATATCCTAAGAAGAGACAGCGAATAGCATGTGGATCTAGCTTCGTGCATTGGTTCTTATGGAGGTGTACGAATGCAACGCATCCAAAGATTCGAGGAGGAATCATCAATATCGAAGGTAAGGAAATATACGTCGAAAGAACCTGCAGTGGAGTCTTAAAACTCAAGACTTTAGATGGCATCCGATTGAGGAGATGCATAGCAGTGGCAACGGCATCTGCCCAATATCGAGTTGGCACATGAGCACCAATTAGCAAAGCCCAAGCAGTTTCAAGTATGTGTCGGTTTTTTCTTTCAGCGACCCCATTTTGCTGAGGAGTTTGTGGACATGTGGTTTCATGAATAAGTCCATGATGTTGGAAGTAGTCATGGAACTGCTGATTCACAAATTCTCCACCATTATCTGATCTAAGAATCTGAATCTTGGCTGAGAACTGTGTCTGAACCATTTTATGGAATGTCTGAAACACATTTAGTACCTCACTTTTATGTTTTAGCAAGTAGAGCCAAGTCATGCGAGTGCAATCGTCTACAAATATCACAAACCAGCGGGTACCAGAGATAGTAGAAACTGGGGAAGGACCCCATACATCCGAATGAATTAAAACAAAGGGAACATCACTTTTATTCATGCTCAAAGGATAGGTTACTCGATGTCTTTTAGCTAAGATACAAGTATCACATTTGTAATCAAACGTTGACAAACGTGAAAATAATTCAGGAAACAAGTGTTTCATATACCCAAACGACGGATGCCCTAACCGACGATGCCAAAGTAAAATCTATTGCTCGTTAATACCACCCTGATGATGATGCATGTGATGTGCTTGACCCATATTGAGAGTATCCATGTAATATAGCCCACCCCCCCCCTCTTAGTACCACTCCCAACGATCTCCTTGGTGAGAATATCCTGAAGAAGACAAAATTTAGGATATATTAGTACAACACAATTCAAATCTGAGGTAATTTGGCTAACAGATAGCAATTTATGGGAAAGGGAAGGAACGAGCAGTGTATTTGATAGTGGTAATGCAGGTGACAATATTACAGTGCCTGCCCCTGTGACTGGAGAGATAACCCCATTGGCATTTGCTATACTTGTACGCTGCGGTGAGGAAGTCTGTGAGAAATCTCTAGCATCAAACGTCATGTGGTCGGTGGCTCCAGAGTCAAGTATCCAGGCATGACTATGGGCATTTTGATGAGAACTAAATAGGGTATTACCATGTTTACCTGGATTTGAGACTGACAAACTTCCTTGGGGTGTCTCGACAGGAGGTGTGAGAGAGAGATGCGCACCTGTTGTAGCCACTGTAGCCTTACCCATTCCTCCATCAGTTTTGTTAGCATCATGGCGCTTTCGAGTCTGAAGTTCATGCCACCAATCGGGATACCCGTGTAGTTTGAAGCATGTCTCACGGGTGTGTTTCATACTACCACAGTGTGAACACTTAGTTCCATTGGAGGAAACTCGCTGCTTATAGCCTATATCGAATTTCCCATTGCCTAGAGAGAGGGATCCAGTAGATGATGGAGTCGGCTGTCCTTGTTTGAGTCCTTTTGAGACTAGAACTGCTCCTGGAGTGTCATCGGTGCCACCAGTTATCATGACTGCCTGTCGGACCGCCTCCCTACGAACATGAGCATATGCTTGTTCAACGGTAGGAAATGGTTGTATTTGTAGGATATCACCTCGAATTTTGTCAAGCCGGTCATCAAGGCCATCCAAGAAGACATACACCCGATCTTCTTGAAGCAAGTTGTTATATTTTTGAATATCAGCTGCACATATCATCGGGTTTGGGCGACGAAAGTCAATCTCACGCCATAACCCTTGTAGATCATTATAATATTTTTCAAGAGAGCCACCTGTTTGTTTTAGACGGGTCACACGCCGTCGGAGATCATAGACTTGTGAGGTATCACTGCCGTCAAAAAAGGTCGTAGCAATTGAATCCCACACCAATTTCGCCGTCGGAAATCGTATGAAGTTACCGATCAGCGAAGGATCCATGGAGTTAATCAACCACCCTTTGACAACAGCATTGTCTGTGCGCCATTTTCGAAAGGATGGATCCGTCTGAGGAGGTTGGGGAAAATCACCATTGATGTATCCCAGTTTGTCTTTGCCAGAGATGTACATCTCGACAACTTGGGACCACAGAGCGTAGTTGGTACCATCTAGCTTAGTGCCAATTAGAGCAGCGGAAGTTTCAAAGGTCGGGGTCGGGGTCGGGGTTGAAGCTTTGGTCAAAACTTCGGCCATTCGGTTGGTCAATTCTGTAAGGATAGATGTGGTTTGGGATTCATCGGAGATAGGTGTGAGTTGGGGTTCATCGGAGATAGGTGTGAGTTGGGGTTCATCGGAGTGGACTACTCCGTCAGGGCCTGCCATGAGAGACAAGAGTTACAAGAACAGGAAAAAAAAAAAGGATCAGCGATAATAGAGAGCAAAGGATCGGTGTTGCTCTGATACCATGACAGAACTTGAGAGAGAATATAATTTTATTTCTTGTATATCTTTACAGAAATGGGAGGTCTATTTATTAACAAGGTAGCTACCTATATTTGGCTATATGTAATTCACGCCTAGAATTAAGGTTGACCCTTGACATAAGGGATTACAAAAGTTAATCACTATAATCTCTCAATTACAATAATCTCTCCATTACAATAATTTCTCCATTAACAGCTCACGCTAACAGTATGAGCCTCCTAAATAGACTAATTGGTTGGTTAGGTTGTGATATTATTATAGAAAAGACCTTATTGTTTATGTTCCTATCTTATGAACCCTGATTAAAAAAAAAAAAATGAATTAATTAACTTCCAATTTCTGCTCAAGAATGATATGACAAGATTGCTAATTGATTTTAACCATATTGCATACTAAGAACAATTGAGATTGGAGAAATTTTGATTTTCTTTCACTTCAGATAGGAGAAATTTTGTTTATTCTAGGACACATATGAGCTAGCAGTTGCAACCAAGGTCTGGCAATATCTTCTATGTTTATTGGGTAAGACTTCCTTGTCACCACTAAAAGCTTTTCAAGATGTCTATACCCAGTAGACAAATCCCTCCTTATCTTGTCTATACCCAGTAATAAAATCCATAAACAATACATTTGTTACAAGTACGGAACAGAAAATATGAAAAATCAAATAAATATAGAAGTGAAATAACTAATTAATAGAGTACATGATCATGATTGAATTCGGAAGCTCCTCAATTCCAGAGATTCCTTGAAGGCTAAGAAGCTTTAAGGATTCCATATTCTTCAATCCTTTTAAGAACTCTGTTTTCTATTTCGATATGAAGATGCTCTGTCAAGCATTCCTAGTGTCAAGGATAATTAGTTGGCATAATTATAGCAATTGTAGAATTAATTTGCTGTCATAATCTTAGCCATTTATTATAGTCAACTGTATTATTTTATGAGATTAGCTCATCAGCTGTCAATAGTAATGTAATTGCTAAATTAGTGGGATTGCATAGTTGTAGAGATTGTATATAATGTGATAGCAATACAAAAGAATGGCATCCAAAAGAAATCAGAGAACCATTTTTTCCAGAAAATTATTGTTTCTTTGTCATGGTATTAGAGCTTCATTTGACAAAGCAAATTTTTTGAGTGAATTGAATTGCTGCAACAGCAGTACTCTCTCGGTTATTCAGAAACTAATATTTCAAGGCATTCTTGGTAGAGTGGTGGAGATATATTTCAGGTATTTGTCGATTTTTTTCTTTGAATATAGTTGAGTTTATTTTCTCAAATGTCAAAGAAATCATAAATTTTGTCTGTTAAGTTCAATGGGAAAAATTATTTTTCTTGGGAGTTTCAATTTCGTATGTTTGTGAAAGGGAAAGAACTTTGGGGTTATATAGATGGATCGATTCGTAAGCCAGAGAAAGGAAGTGATAGTAGTCAAATTGCTAAGTGGGAATCAAATGATGCTAAGGTCATTAGTTGGATTTTAAGCTCAGTAGATTCTCATATTATTCTTAATCTACGATCATATACTTGTGCTAAGGATATGTGGGAATATCTTAAGAAGGTTTATCACCAAGAAAACTCAGCGAGGCGATTCCAACTTGAACTTGAGATATCTGAATATTCTCAAGGGAATATGTCTGTGCAGGATTATTATTCAGGGTTCATGAATTTGTGGAGTGAATATAAAGTATTGATTTATGCTAATGTGCCTAGTGAAGGGTTGTCTGCATTGCAGCAGGTGCAAGAAATTTCTTAAAGGGATCGTTTTCTTATGAAGCTGAGACGCGATTTTGAACCTGTCCGTGCAAATTTGATGGCTAGGAATCCTTGTCCATCTCTTGATATATGCTTTGGTGAACTCTTGCGTGAAGAACAGTGGTGCACTACTCAAAATGTGATTGAACAGACAAATGGAGGCTCTAATCCGTTAGGTGTAGCCTTTGCAACTCAATCAAAAGCAAGAGATATGAGCAAAGTCCAATGTTACAGATGTAATGAATATGGACATATAGCAAATCAGTGCAAGAAGAAGTTCTATAACTATTGCAAGAAATCTGGACATCTAATTTCTGATTGTCTACGCCGACCACAGAATCGAACATCCCAAGCTTTTAATGCTGTTAGCTCAACATTTACTCCAACAACAATTCCATCTGAGCATGGGTATAATAATCTCACTTCTGAGATGGTACAACAAATGATTCAATCTGCATTCTCTGCTTTTGGCCTTACAGGTAAAGATGTCCCGTCTTCTCTTTGGTATATTGATTCTGCGGCCTCCAATCACATGACTTCTTCTTTAGCGCCTCTTGCTAATGTAAAGCCGTATGTAGGAAATATCGTACCGCTAATGGTGAAACTCTTCCAATCAAATCTGTTGGTGATATTCCACATACTTTACCTTTAACAAATGTTTTCCATGCATCGGATTTGACTTCCAATCTTATTTCTGTGGGTCAACTTGTTGATGAAAATTGTAATGTTTCTTTTTCAAAATCTGGCTATGTTGTGCAGGATCAGAACTCGGGGAAGGTGATCGGGAAGGGACCTAAATGTGGAAGGTTGTTTTCTCTTAGCTTGCCGAACTATCCCAAGAATAAAAACTTGTTTTCATTTTTCTCTCTCACATCTAGTTCTTTATCCAAAATGTGGCATAAACGCTTGGGTCATCCCAATGCCAAAACATTATCATATCTTTCAAATTCTGGTTTATTTTTAAATGATGATTCTATATCTTTTAATTGTGATAGTTGTAAGTTGGGGAAAAGCAAAACTCTCCCATTTCCAATTAGTCATAATAAAAGCAAAAATTGTTTTGATCTGATTCATACAGATGTTTGGGGTGTGTCTCCTTTTCCATCATTCTCTCGCCAAAAATATTTTGTTACGTTCATCGATGATTATAGCCGCCATACTTGGATTTATTTTTTGCATGCTAAATCAGGGGTCTTTGATGCCTTTAAACGATTTCTAGCTTATGTAAAAAATCAATTCTCAACTTCCGTTAAAATTTTGCGATCTGATTCTGGGGGTGAATACACATCTGTTGCATTCTAAAATTTTCTTCAAGATGAGGGAATCATTTCTCAAAAGTTTTGTCCAGGTACTCCCCAACAAAATGGAGTAGCGGAGCGTAAAAATTGTCATATTTTAGATATAGCTCGAACACTACTACTCGATGCTTCTGTACCTTCTCATTTTTGGGTGGAAGCTGTGTCAACAGCGGTCCATTTAATCAATAGGTTGCCCACTCCTAACCTTCAACATGAATCTCCATATTTTCGATTGTACAAAATGCATCCTGATTATACTCAACTTCATATTTTTGGGTGTCTTTCTTATGTTCATCTTCCTCTATCGGATCGAAATAAGCTTACTGCACAATCTGCTAGATGTGCATTTCTTGGGTATGCACTAGATCGAAAAGGTTTTCTATGTTATGATCCAATTGCTCATCGCATTCGTATCTCTCGTAATGTTGTCTTCATTGAGAATCAATATTTTTTTCCAAATACTTATGTCCCTAATCCACCAGCTTCATTCTCTTATCTCTATGATTTTGATGGTAACAACTTTAATGATGATAACAACTCCAATGGTGCTACAAACTCCAATTTTATAAAATTTAAACCTGGGTTAGTTTATCAACGAAGAGGTCAAATCTGCAACCAAGAAATAGAGGGTCCTGACCAAGAAAATTCTCCTGCTCCTGATCCTCCACAAGAAGCTCCTTCTACTGACCTTCACCAAGAGCCTCCACTTCTTAGACGATCCACTCGAATGGTAAAACCACCTGATCGCTTGTCTCTTGTGACTACATTACAATCTGTTTCTGTTCCTACTTCTTATTCACAGGCCAAACAATATCCACATTGGCAATATGCCATGAATGAATAATTAGCAGCATTAGAAAAAAATCACACATGGGATGTTGTTCCTTGTCTAGATGGATGCAAACCAATAGGGTGTAAATGGGTTTACTCTGTTAAACTTAAGTCTGATGGCTCATTGAATCGATACAAAGCTCGTTTGGTTGCTCTTGGAAATTGGCAAGAATACGAAATCAATTATCAAGAGACATTTGCCCCGGTTGCAAAGATGACTACGGTTCGTACATTGATTGCCATTGCAGCCTCTCAATCATGGCCTCTATTCCAAATGGACGTGAAAAACGCATTTTTACATGGTGATCTTGAAGAAGAGGTCTATGTGAAACTTCCGCCTGGGATCACAACTTGTTCTCCATCTCATGTTTGCCATCTTCGACGTTCTCTATATGGGCTGAAACAAGCACCGCGGGCATGGTTTGAAAAATTTGGCAAGACTCTTCATCAACTTGGCTTCATTCAAAGCACCAATGATCCTTCTATGTTTCTACATCGATTTGAAAAAGGTATCACCATTCTTCTAGTCTATGTAGATGATATTATCATTACTGGAAGTGACAACGTTGGGATTCAAAAACTTCAAGCTTCCTTGAATTCTTCTTTTCACATGAAGGACCTTAGACTTTTAACATATTTTCTTAGCCTTGAAGTGCACCGCTCAGCTGATGGTATATTTGTGAATCAACATAAGTACACTAAAGATTTGATTTCTTTAGCTGGCCTTGAAAATTCATCACCTGTTGATACTCCTTTGGAAATCAATGTATATTCCAAAGATGATGGAGAATTGTTATCTTGTCCTACAACATATAGAAAATTGGTTGGAAGTTTGGTTTATTTAACGATTACTCGACCAGATATTTCTTATGCTGTTAATTTGATGAGCCAATTTATGCAGTAGCCTCGACATTTACATTTTGCAGCTGTTAAGCGGATCATTCGTTATTTGCTTGGCACCTATACTCGTGGGTTGTTTTACAAACTTGGTTCATCTCTAACTTTGCACTCTTACAGTGACTCTGATTGGGCAGGATGTCTGGATTCTTGTAAATCTACAACAGGTTGGTGTATGTATCTCGATGATGCTCTTATCTCATGGAAATGCAAGAAACAAGAAAGGGTCTCCAAGTCTTCTATAGAAGCAGAATACAGAGCCATGTCTTCTGCTTGTTATGAAATCATTTGGCTTCGTCGCCTTCTCTCAGAACTTGGTTTTCCTCAAACCAGTCCTACACCTCTTCATGTTGATAATACAAGTGCTATACAGATTACTGCAAATCCCGTTTTTCATGAGCAGACCAAACATATAGAGGTAGACTGTCACTATATTCGAGAAGCTTTTGTTGAGCAGGCTATTACTCTACCTCATGTATCAACCGAGCTTCAAACAGCAGACATTTTTACAAAACCTTTGACAAGGACACGTCACCAATTCTTTGTTGGCAAATTGATGCTTGCTGATCACTAGCATCAATTTGAGGGGGGGTGTCAAGGATAATTAGTTGGCATAATTATAGCAATTGTAGAATTAATTTGCTGTCATAATCTTAGCCATTTATTATAGTCAACTGTATTATTTTATGAGATTAGCTCATCAGCTGTCAATAGTAATGTAATTGCTAAATTAGTGGGATTGCATAGCTGTAAATGAGATTGTATATAATGTGATAGCAATACAAAAGAATGGCATCCAAAAGAAATCAGAGAACCATTTTTTCCAGAAAATTATTGTTTCTTTGTCACCTAGATGAAGAACTTGGATGTTTCTCATCTTGGAAAACCAATCGAACGTGAAATCAAGAAACCTCCAACTTACATTTTTTTTTTTAAATAGAAACTTTATTCAACCAGGAGCCAAAACGGCACAAAAGAAACACCAAAACAGGCGGCACAACAGCCAAGCACGCCAGCCAACAAACAGCCAGGAGACACACACAAAGCCAACCAACAACACCAGAAAACAACAGCAACAACACACACAGAAACAAACACACAACACAACCCAAACAGCACACAACAACCAACAAAAGGAACAAAAACAAGACCACCCAAAACAGAGCAAAACAAAGAAATCAGTGGAGCGTCCATTCCAGCAGATTCGCTTGAGACTCAGTTGCCTTTTTCGCAAGGCAATCGACGAAAGTGTTGGAGGCTCTCGGGTTGAAGATGACTGAGACATCACCAATGGAATTTAGCCACTCATTTATCTCCATTATGTAATTCAGGTGAGCAAGGTTACCAATTCCAACATCATTCACCCAATAAACCACCATTTTCGAGTCAGATATAATAAAAATGTTCTTCGGGCTGATAGAAGTGAGCGAAGCACAAAGTTGGCACGCTCTTAAGACAACCATCACTTTTGCTATAACAGGGAGCTGATTCCCCACAAAAGAAGAAAAAGTACATAGCACTTTCCCTTTAAAGTCCCTCAGCACTCCACCAATGCCTGCGAGACCCGGCGAACCCCTAGCAGAGCCATCGATGTTGAAATTTAAGGAATCAGCATCAGAAGGGATCCAATAATTCTTCTTAGGACTTGTTTTCTGCTTGACATCCCTGCAACAGTCTCTAATATTCAAAATGAGGGATGTGATTGAATCTGAAGAGCCTTTCCCGTGGTGTTTAAACCACCAAGCAACCCGAAATTTGATCAAATCACTCGAAGCCTCCACGTCACAAACAGAACCTTTGAAGACAGCTTCGTTCCTTTGCTCCCATATTGTCCAAACCGTTGCCATAAATCCCACTCTTCACGCTCTTCTCTGAGAAACCGAAGGACAACACTCATCCCACCCCACAAACCAGTTCAGTAAAGAATTATTCACACATCCTACAACACCCCACCAGCTCAAACATTTTGTCCACAACTTCCAGGACCAGTACATTGAACAATGTTTTCACTTTCTCCTGATTCTCTGGTCTAAGCTTCTCAGTATTAATCAAACAAGCCCTGTCAGAACCTGAATAATCCTATATCATTGTGGGAAAATAGTTATATTTTTGTTTTCTTCTTGCAAGTTGCATTAAATTTTGAATTGTTTACTTCAATTAATCTAGTTCTGTCCTTCTAGCAGGGATCAAAATTAATTAGATTTAGTTTTCTGCCTGCAAATTGCATTAGAATAAAATAAAGATTCACCTAATAATTATATTAAATTCCCATATCACAACTTGTAGTTGAAGTTGAAGTTGAAGGCATCTTTGAAATGACTGTACGAGTCATTCTCCGGTTAAATTGGTCCTGAAATTTTATTTCTTTCATGATGGAGTTACAACCATTTCCACAACATTACCAAACTAGACTCTTACATTTGTTCATTTACAATTATATGCATCTGTATTTGATATTTACCTAAACAGCAAAAATGAAATATAAATGCTCAAATAGACTGAACATAACATTTTAGTAGGTGACTCTTCTCTCCTTTGCCTGACAAAAAAAAGATGGAATGTACTGATAGAAGTAGAGATTCAAAAGACCACAAATAGCTTACTTTTCATATGTATCCTACCATAATTAGTAGGCTAGTATATACTCAGCAATCACTTGGTTACCACATGTAATTAGGATTCATTACTTTCCTATACTAATGTACTTTAAGTGTTTAAATATGTTCTCATAACAGTGAATACAATAAGCTCAATTATATCACAAACATCAGATTATATTATGGTATCAAAGCTAAGCTAAAAAATAGCTTAAAGATCCTAGAACCCTAACTAAAACCCTAGCCGCACAACTCTCTTCTCCTCTCCTAAATTTTTTTTTTTGCCACTTCTTCTCTCCAATCCTACCCAGCCACGATGACTACCTCTTCTCCTTCCGTTACCCTCATGGGAACAAACAACACCTCTCAACCACAATCACTGATAGCCATCAACTCCACACAAATTCCAATCAAACTTTCCAAAGGTGGAAATTATGCCGCTTGGAGATCACAGTTTGAAAAGCTTCTTTTCGGCTACGGCCTTATGGGATACCTGGACGGTACTAAACCATGTCCTCCATAAGTCATAGCAAATCCCTCCAAAACCTCTAACAATCTGATGGCACAGAAAACCGTTGCTTCCAATCCTGAGTATCATATCTAGCTTCGCCAGGACCGCCTGCTCCTTCATGCAATCCAAGTTACGTGCACCAGTGCTGCATAATCCATTGTCACACGCTCCACTACCTCTGCTCAAGCATGGGAAAAACTTGAAGCATATATCCTATGCCAACCATTTTAACACTCGCAAGCTTAGCCTCCTTGACTCTCTCACCAACATCACTTTATCAAATAAATCGGTTAAGGATTACATGCAAGGTATCAAAAACATACTTGACAATCTTGAGTTAATTGGCCACTCTGTTGATGATGGTGCTACAGTGATACACACTCTTAATGGATTGGGTCCAAACTACTTACCATTGGCTTCCGCCATTCGAGCTCGGGACACCCCAATATCATTCGAAGAACTTTAGGACAAGTTACTTGACTATGAAGCCTTTCTCAAATGTGATGAAACAAAAAAAGGGTGGACCTCAGATAACTTCACAGTATAATCAGAGATCATACAACCGACGGGGTCATGGCTACCAAAGGAACTCGAGCCATCAACAGAATTATGGACAACATAATTTTGGCCAGCAGAATTATGGCCACAGCAGCAACTTCGGCAGCCAACAACAGCATTCAGGTGGTGGGCATAGTTACAATGGTCAAGGAAATTCATATAGGCCAACTGACACAACTCAACAATGGTGCCCAACTGCCTCTACCAATCAGTCGCGACCAGTGTGTCAACTCTACGACAAAATTGGCCATACACCCCGTGTGTTCTGCTCACGCTCTCCACCTGGAAATCAGACATGGCCGCAGGCAAATCATATGAATTCATATCAGTCTGGGTCTCGCAACAATTGGATCTTTGACACTGGTGCCTCTTATCATATGACATCGGATCTTCAGAATCTATCACTCCACTCGGAATACGGCGGCACAGAGGACATCATGGTTGGGGACGATAAAACTATTCCCATCACTCACACTGGCTCTACTTCATTAACACACCCACTAATTCTTTTCGTCTTAACATGTTCTATGCTCTCCTAATATCTCACAAAACCTAGTGTTTGTGTCTCAATTTTACTGTCATAACAATATTTTCATTGGGTTTTTTCCTGACTATTTTCTTGCGAAGTATCTACCACGGGGCATCCTTGGTCCGCGACCAGAACAAGGGGAATCTCTACGTGTGGCCAAAGTCGAGTCTTCCGTGTCACTCTGCGTCAATCGGTCACCGGTATTTCACGTCATCTTCACCCACCATCTCATCTCAGTCTTGGCACTACCGTATAGGTCATCCTTCCTCACCAATTCTCCATAAAATCATCTCGTCTCATGGGCTGCCAATTACCAAGTCTGACGCAACCAGTTCTCATTGTTTTGCGTGTCTATGTAATAAGAGTCACCAACTCCCTTTTGGAATATCAACTTTAAAAAGCAATAAACTGTTTGAGATTTTATTTACAGATGTTTGGGGTCCTGCTCATATAAAATTTTTTGATAGTTATAAGTATTATGTCATCTTCATAGACTATTACTCAAAATATATATACATGGTTATACCCACTAAAATATAAGTTTGAAGTGTCATTAGTCTTTAGATGATTCAAACTACTTGTCGAAAAAGTTGTAAGTAAAAAATAATAATCATATTTGGTTAGTTTTATTATATAAGGACATTGTTTCCTTGGCTCCTGGGGACACCAAGTCATAGATTTATCCTCAAGACACAAGAAACACTTCATACCTAAAAGAAATAATTGAAATTAACATACGGAGTTATAGGCTTTTTGAAAGGAGTTCATTTGCACAAATTTGTAGCCAAATTGTTTTTTTAGTGCATTTTTCTTTCTAATATTTCTTAATTCCAATTTTAAGATTATATCTATTATATTATATAGTTGTTTAGTAAAAGAAGAGTTGTATGTGTTTCTTTTTCTTTTGTACATGTTTATTCTCTTTTCATGAAATCAAGTTGTTTACACCATAAATTAAAAACCAAATAATCAAACACCATTACAATTTGGGATGAAAGAGTTGATATATGAGATACTTTAATAAAATAAAGCTTTGAAAACAAAAATAGAAGAATACAACAAAAATTTTGAAACAAAAATTCGATGAAAATTACGTTGTGTAGTTTTACAATGTCCACACATCGTGCAAGCTGCAAGCTAGTGTGTATATATATTTATTTATTTATTTATTTATTTATCTGTTAATTCATATTCTATATGAAAAATTGAAGTACTTTTCATGAGAAATGAATATTGCTTATAAAACGTTTGAATGTATCATCTACCAAATACGTTTTTTGAATTAATTTTTATGCACAAGATAAACATATATTCAAAGCATTGATAGAAAATATACAAGTTGGTTAAGGTTCTAATTTCTGATGCTAGAAAATAAAATACAGATAATTGTATACTGTGAAACGGTCTCCTAAAAACTTCATACACAAGAAAAGGGTGACATCCGATTTTAGCTTTACAAGGACATTGCAATTTGCTGGGGTGATTGGATGGTTTGTAAATTCTTTAATTCTAAAGTAATAAATATAATCTACAAATAAATTAGATAATTTTTCCACTTTAACGTGAAGTAGAATCAAATCTAAGAAGAAGAAAAAGAAAGAAAAAAAAAAAAAAAAAGAAGGTAGAGAATACGTGTTGTTAGATAGATGCGTTCAAGGACAAGCAAACTTGGACAGGAAGAAGAGCGATTCTATCTTGGAAATGGAGAAATCAGAAAAGTGAACTTCTTCTAATAGGAAATTTCCAGATAGCCCTACAGGAGATCTCCACATAATGTCACCTACCACGACAACAAGGCAATCAAAGGATACCTTCTCCAAGGTTCAGGTCAAGTTTCTTATCCAGTTATCTAGGGCATATCTAATAATTTAAAACCCCGATGAAATGAAATCGATCAATGGAACAAAGATGTCTACTTTAATTTGTATATTATTTCTCAAATGCCAATAAGAATGTGACATATGTATTGCTGGTGAGGAATCAAGTAAATCATTTCATCTTTGAGTCCGCACAAATCCAATAAGTTGAAAAATAAAGTGAGAGTTGGAATTGATTAATTAATTGTAAAGTTTCCATAAATATAAGAAGTCAGTTTGCAAATCAAGTACGTATAAGTAGTAGTGTTTCTAAATGGAGATCCAACCCTTTCAAAAATGGAAAAAAAAATAGAGATAATCCAACATTTCAGCCATCCTGATCATCGATTGAAATTGTGTAATTCGATAGATGAGACTGAGGATCTCAGTGAGGAGTTTCCCAGCTGCAATTGTTGCTGTGAAAATATGAGTTTTCCGGGTTATGCTTGTAAATCTATCCCAAAACGCCGTTTGGGTTTTGGTTATGAAGAAAAATGCATATTTTATCTTCACAAATCATGCGCTGAATTGGCCCAAAAGATATCACACCCTACTCTTCACCCCCACCCTTTAATCCTTCTCTCTGTAATTCCTGGATCCCGTACTGATAATTCTAATGGTATCATATGTGATGGTTGTAGAAATCTCTACAAAAAAGGCTTCACTTACTACTGCACTTGGTGTGGGTTTAACCTTGATGTCAAATGCGCTTCTAAACATGATCACGAGGAACTCCTGCAGCAGCTGACATTCAACAAAGCACTCACCAAGCTCTATCATTTTTGCCACAAACATGCACTCAACTTCTGCAATTTAAGGGAGTCAGATGAAAAATCTTGCTGTTGTTGCAAGCAGAGCATCAGTGGTTCAGCTTATTGTTGTTTACAATGTCCCTTCTTCATCCACGAATCCTGTAAGGAGATACCCAAGCAGGTTCAGCACCCATTTCACCCCCAACATCTTCTTCTCACTCAAGCTACGGACGATGATATATTCATGACAAGATGTAATGCATGTAAGTCATCAATTAACGGCGTCAGTATAAGCTGTAAAGAGTGTGACTTTAACCTTCATGTTTCATGTGCTAATCCAAACAGATGGGCCGGCGCCTTAAAGCATAATTGTCATCAGCACAATATGTTTTATTTCCTTAACAATTTCACAACAGAGTATTTTCAATGCAACAATTTCACAACAGAGTATTTTCAATGCAACAATTGCGATGAGGAATGCGCTGAAGAGTCCTTCTACCGCTGTGTGCAGTGCAATTTCAACCTCCATTTGGAATGCATTCCTATACCAAGTGTTGTGACAGTCACACAGAAACATTATCATCCTCTCACTCTTATAGATTCAGTTAAGGAAGACAATCCACTCATCCAATATCTTATGGATTCAAATGATAAATTAGATTATTCCATAGACTATTATTGTGATGATTGCGGGACACCAGGAAATCCTAAGCATCATGCTTATTGTTGTACGGAATGCAATTATATTGCTCATGTGGAATGTATAATCTCTGAGGTATGTTCATTTTTACATTCTTTTAATCAAAATTATGATTGCACTCTGTTAGAGGATATATATATATAGCATAACTAGATATTCTTCTTAATATTATGCACGTCACCTTTTAATAAAGATAGTTGTGCACCTCTCTTCAAAATTGATGGTCAGGTGTTTGAATCCCACCCTTCACATTTTAAAAACATGTGTAGGGAGTTTTCTCCCGGTTTGTGGGAGTAAATATCCGGGCATACTTCAAAAAAAAAAAAAATCCTTCTTAATATTATGATTAATTATTTTTAAATAGTTTTTTTTATACACCTTCTGTTGGTGCGATCCAAACAGTAACGTTACCAAACTGTATAAGAATCATTTACCACCAAGTCATTGCAAAATGATTATTTTAAAATAGTTTCTGTATCCAAAATTTTTGAAATTTTGCTTCCTAATGTATTTCATTCTTCAATATATCATATAATTTATATTTATCAAGATCCTCATATCTTAGGTAAAATTTAATAAAATTATTTAAATTTCATCACGATACTTACAATATAACCACAGTATAGTTATTTAAATCTTAAAATCAGAAATAATATCTTGCTTATAATACTCAACAAAATTTGTTATATAATTTCCCACTTGAACATCTATCACATATTTTCTAATTATTGGTAGATATTTTTGTTTCTATCTGCAGGATAACACTCCACCGGAGATTCCGTCAAATATGAATATTACACATGGGACAGAGCAAAAGATGAGTGATGAAGCAGACCATATAACAGAATTACAAGCAGCACAAAGCATGTCCGAGGTTGGTATAAATTTACTACTGGTCTGTATATAATATTAATATTAAGATCTCTAGTTGAGAGACAAATTTATTAGTCTACTCCATTGAATTTTGGAGTTTTAATACATGCTGTTTCATCAATTGATTAAAAATCATGTAAACAATTGGCCTTATATAAACAGAGATTGTTGTTTGCTGTTTCAGAAGAATGGTGCTACTACTTCATTGGATTCCAAGTGTAAGGATAATGAACAACTTATTAGCCATCCTAGCCATCGTCATAAGTTGATTTTGCTGCATTACGAGGAGTCCAAAGAAGATGAATCCGATGATGGGACGAGTGAAGAGAAGCTTAAGTATTGCAAGGGTTGCAAGGAAGTGATGTGTTTTCCGTGTTATGCATGTCATGAATCTGCAACATGCGAGTTTTATCTTCACAAATCATGCGCAGAATTGGCCCAAGAGATATCACACCCTCTTCACCACCACCCTTTAATCCTTGTCTCTGAAATTCCTGGATCCCATACTGATGATTTTAAAGGTATCATATGTGATGGTTGTAGAAATCTCTACAAAAAAGGCTTCACTTACTACTGCACTTGGTCATGTGGGTTCAACCTTGATCTCAAATGCGCTTCTAAAGTACAAGATCCCGAGGAACTCCTGCAGCAGCATACATTCAACAAAGAACTCACCCTCTATCATTTTTGCCACAAACATGCACTCAACTTCTGCAATTTAAGGGACTCATATTCTAAACGTTGCTGTTGTTGCAAGAAGATCATCAGGGGTTCAGCTTATTGTTGTTTAGAATGTGAAATCTTCATCCATGAATCCTGTAAGGAGATACCCGAGCAAGTTCAGCACCCATTTCACCCCCGACATCTTCTTCTCGCTCAAGCTATGATAGATGAGCCACGGCCCAAGCCACGGCCGTTGGGGTACATGTACTGGCCCCCTAATAGATGTAAAGCATGTCTGAAGAAAATCGATGGTATCAAAATAGGCTGTATTAAGTGTAGCTTTAATCTTCATGTCTCATGTGCTAATCCAAATTACAGAGCCCTAGAGCACAAGTGTCATATACACAATATGTATTATTTTGTTGACGATGACACGACGGGGTATTTTGAATGCAGAAAATGCCATAAGATATGCTTTGGAAAGGCCTTCTACCGCTGTGTGCAGTGCAATTTCAACCTCCATTTGGAATGCATTCCTATACCAAGTGTTGTGACGGTCACACAGAAACATCATCATCCTCTCACTCTTATAGATTCAGTTAAGGAAGACAATCCACTCATCCAATATCTTATGGATTCAAATGATAAAGTAGATCATTCCATGGACTATTATTGTGACGTTTGCGAGACACCAGGAAATCCTAAGCATCATGCTTATTGTTGTACGGAATGCAATTATATTGCTCACGTGGAATGCATAATCTCTGAGGTATGTTCATATTTACACTCATTTAGTAATGATTTTAATTGCTCTCTATTAGAAATTAAATAGCATAATTAGCACCATTGATAGATATTATTATTATCATTATTATTTTAAAATAATTTCATTACTCGAAAATTTTCAAATTTTTTTGCTTACTCCTTTGCACATTAGAATGGATATTGGATATTGCCATTTATATGATATATTTCTCTTACAAAGAGCATAACTTAATAATTGATGTTTCTCTATTACTCATGACGGTCCTAAATGAAAATTCAGACCTTAGTTTTGTAACTTTACAGAATCAGCTATTTTTGGATCTGTAACATTACAAAACTAAGACCATCTTAACTATAGAATTTGTAATAACTTAATTATGTTAAGAAGATATATACATGCTCGCATGAGCACATTTATTTGCACATAACAATAAAGATGTATGTATTTGCTACAGGAATGCTTGGTTCCTATGGGGGGATACTGGAATGTTCCTAGGAGGAGATACTGGAATGCCTTGGTTCCTATGAGGAGGCATGATGCAGAACAACATAATAATATAGATGACGAGGTTGATTAATCAGAGAATGAGAGTAATGAAGTGCAAGAGACTGATACAGAGTAAGAACATGAAAGTGATATAGAAGACTAGTCTTGCACAATTAGATGAAAGAATCTTCCAATCCTAATCTTAGAGGCTGTGAAATCATGGTGGTGAGTGATTCGAAGGTGGCCATCGCATGGGTCAATCATGGTGACTTTGGGAACTTTGCTCAAGTTAAGACTATTTATGATATTCGTGGTCTTCTAAAGTCTGCTGGTTGCATAAATGTCGTTTTTGATTCAAGAATTTTCAACTCATTTGCAGATAGTTTGACAAAGATGGGGTCTAGCATGTTTGGGGACTTCGTGGAATGGGGGGACGTTTGACTCGGTTTTAGTGCAAAGATGGTGCTGGGTGCTCTGTTTTGTTTTGTTGGTACTGGTTGGTCTCTGTTTTGTTTTATGGGTTGTTTGTGATAGAAGCAGTGGTTTACAAGAACTCAAATAGCTTAATAGTTTAGTTTAATTATAATACATTAGCTGTCAATTAATTCCTTTTGTAATTCGGTTCTTCCTTTCCTGTTTTGAGTATTGTAACATGTATATATACTGCTATCGATTAATAATAATGTGAGATTATTTCTTCACAAATATCAAATCATATTATGGTATCAGAGCTGTGATCCTAAACCTTAAACTAAAACCCTAGCCACTCCAAAATTTCTTCTCTTCTCAACGATGACATCTTCAGCTACCTCTGTCACCTCTCCTGCCTCCTCTCCATCTGTTATCTTAATGGGAACTAACAACACCAATCAACTCCAGTCCTTGATTGCCATCAACTCCACCCAAATTCCAATTAAACTCTCCAAGGGAGGCAATTATGCTGCCTGGAGATCCCAATTTGAAAATCTTCTCTTTGGCTATGGCCTTATGGGATATCTGGACGGTACCAAACGTTGTCCTCCAGAAGTTCTTGACTCTGTCCCATCTAGTTCCACCGAATCTGCTGCTGCTCAAGAATCTACTCCGAATCCGGATTACCATATCTGGCTCCGCCAAGACAGATTGCTTCTCCATGCTATCCAGGTAACTTGCACCGGTGCTGCCCAATCTATTGTCACTCGCTCTACGACCTCTGCCCAAGCTTGGGCCAAACTTGAGTCCACATATGCAAATCGTTCGAATACTCGAAAACTTGGTCTCTTAGACTCACTTACGAATGTTAGCCTTTCGGAAAAATCTATTGCGGACTACATGCAGGGAATCAAAAACATCCTTGATAACCTTGAATTAATCGGTCACTCAATTGATGATGGTGCAGCCGTCATACACACTCTCAATGGATTAAGTTCGTCTTATCTTCCTCTTGCCTCAGCCATTCGCGCTCGAGACTCGCCAATTTCTTTCGAAGAATTATATGATAAGTTGCTTGATTACGAGTCCTTTCTCAACCGAGAGGATAGCAAAAAGGGGGTGCCTCAAGTAACAGCTCAGTTCAACCAGCGAACTACAAATAGAAGGGGTCGTGGCTACCAAGGCCACTCATCACCTCGCATGTCACATAACCAAACAGGTGGCGGTAACAATGGCCACCAGCAGAATTTTCAGAATTTTGGACCACCATTCACAGGTGGCAGCCGCAACTCTTTTGGCCAAGGGAACTCTTATAGGCCGAACAATTCCTCCTCATATTCGCAACAGTGGCGTCCGCACATCAACTCCAATCAATCCCGACCGGTTTGCCAATTGTGTGACAAAATTGGTCACACGGCTCGTGTTTGTCGCTCTTATACTCCAGCTGGCTCTCACGCTTGGCCTCAGGCTCATCACATGACCACCGATCAGCCGAGTCCTCCAAATAACTGGGTTCTTGACACTGGTGCTTCTCACCACATGACATCTGACCTTCAGAACTTGTCCATGCACTCGGAATATGGCGGCACAGAGGATATTGTGGTTGGGGACGGTAAAACAATTCCTATCACTCATATTGGTTCCACTTCCTTATCTACTCCCACCAATTCTTTTTGTCTTAAGCATGTCTTACGTTCACCTTATATCTCACAAAATCTAGTTTCTGTGTCAAAATTTTGCTCTCACAATAATACATCTGTTGAATTTTTTCCTGACTATTTTCTTGTGAAGGATCTAACCACGGGGGCATCCTTGGTCCGCGGCCAGAATAGAGGGAATCTTTACGTATGGCCACACTCTAGCTGCCAGAGTCTGTCTGTCTCCGGTCCTCACCAGTACTTCGTGTCCTCCACCCAAGGCGTCTCATCTCAATCTTGGCACTGTCGTCTAGGTCATCCCTCTCAACCAGTCTTACAGAGGCTCCTCTCTTCCCATAGTCTTCCGATCTCCAAGTCCAGCACTACCATATCTCATTGCTCAGCTTGTTTATGTAATAAGAGTCACAAATTACCATTTGGAATTTCTTCTTTGACTAGCAATAAACCTTTTGAAATTTTATTTACAGATGTTTGGGGTCCTGCCCATGTCCAATCTTTCGACAAATACAAATATTATGTTATTTTTGTGGATTACTTCTCGAAATATACTTGGTTATATCCTCTCAAAAATAAATCTGATGTTCCCACTGTCTTTCGGAGGTTTCGATTATTAGTTGAGAATTTCTTCGATACCCGTATCAAAACAGTGTACTCTGACGGTAGTGGGGAAGCCCAGTCACTTGGTCTTGACCTTCAAACTCTAGGTATCCAACACCTCAAATCCCCACCTCACACTCCTGAGCATGTTGGCGTTGCTGAGCGCAAACATCGCCATATCGTTGAAACGGCATTGACTCTCCTTCACTATGCCTCCATGCCGATCAAGTACTGGTCTCTAGCGTTTCAAACTGCGGTTTACCTGATAAATCGCATGCCCACAAAAGTCTTAGATCATCGCAGCCCATACTTTCTACTTTTTGGTAAAGATCCGAATTATCGGAAGCTCCGTGTGTTCGGATGCCTCTGCTATCCGTGGCTACGTCCGTATACGTCCCATAAATTACAACCTCGGTCTCGACCATGTGTCTTTGTTGGTTACTCCCCTGAACACAGTGCGTACCTTTGTCTGGATCAGTCTACCAGTAGAGTGTTTGTCTCTCGTCATGTCGTGTTCGTTGAGCACACCTTTCCCTTCTTCAGTTCAGTCGAACCCACACCACACCACCCTCCTACAGCTGTCGGTCGGTGGCTTGAGTCTCCTCCACTCACTGTCAGCTCTCATCACAATGACACACCTCCACTTGAAGCCTCTTCTCTACCCGACACCTCTCTCCCTGATATAATTCCAATTCACATGCAGCCTTCATCTCACCGTCCTACACATGCACCAACTGGTGTCACGCCACCTGCTGCCACAGACCCCAACAGTGTCGACCCACCACCCACCCACCGATCCACATTATCTCCAACCTACACCAAGTCTGCTCCACCGCCTGATCCATAAGCCAATCCTTCCCCAAATGTGATCCAAACCCGATCCAAACACAACATCTTCAAACCGAAACCTATCTTTGACCTTCATGCCACCACACATCCCACTCCTCAAACCGAACCAACCACCTTATCTCAAGCCCGCAGATTCGTGGAATGGCGAAACGCGATGAGTGCCGAATATGATGCACTAATTCAGAATGGGACTTGGACCTTGGTGCCATCTCTCTCATCTCGCAATGTGGTTGGCTGTAAATGAATTTTTCGGATTAAACGCCATCCCGATGGCTCCGTTGCTAGATATAAGGCTCGCCTTGTGGCGAAAGGTTTTCACCAACGCCCTGGCATTGATTTCACAGAAACATTCAGTCCTGTTGTGAAGCCGGTTACAGTCCGATTAATTCTAACCCTTGCTGTCACTAACGGTTGGTCCTTGCGCCAACTTGATGTTAACAATGCTTTTTTGCAGGGTTCACTTTCTGACGATGTGTACATGGAGCAGCCGCCTGGCTTTGTTGACTCCACCAGACCACACCACGTGTGCAAACTACGGAAGGCTATTTATGGTCTTCGTCAGGCACCTCGAGCATGGTATAATGAGCTGCGTACTTTTCTTCAAGCCGCCGGATTCACTAACTCACAGTGCGACGCTTCGCTGTTTTCTCACCGTCGCTCAAGCCACACCTTATTTCTCTTGGTGTATGTAGATGACATCATCATCACCGGCTCTTCTGACTCCCAAGTTCATGAGTTCATTGCTGTTCTCGCACACAGATTCTCACTGAAAGATCTCGGTCAGTTGTCCTTCTTCCTTGGTGTCGAAGCCCTTCCCTCTGCAAGTGGTCTTTTTCTCTCCCAACAGAAGTACATACGTGACCTCCTGGCTCGATCCAATATGCTTGAGGCCAACACTGTTGCCACACCTCTCTCTCTCTCTGATCCCTTGAAGTTGGTAGATGGCAGTGCACCCACCGATGCAACCCTATACCGGCAAATTGTTGGCTCTCTTCAATACCTCTCTCTCACCCGTCCGGATGTCTCCTTCGCTGTCAACAAACTGTCCCAGTTCATGCATCGTCCTACTACAAATCACTGGAATGCGGTTAAACGAGTTCTTCGCTATCTTAAAGGCTCGATAAACCATGGACTTCTCATTCGTCGCTCCTCTCCTCCCACTCTCCATGCATTTGCTGATGCCGACTGGGCGGGTGACCCCGATGATAGGAGGTCAACCACAGCGTATGTTATTTTCCTTGGCTCTACACCCATCAGCTGGAGCTCGAAGAAGCAACACACTGTTGCGAGGTCGACAACTGAGGCGGAGTATCGTGCGATTGCGTCAACTGCAGCTGAACTGAATTGGATTGGACAACTCCTATCCGAACTCCATCTTCACATTCCGGCTGCACCTGTCATCTACTGCGACAATGTTGGTGCCACTTATGTCTGTGCCAACCCCATTTTCCACAGCCGCATGAAGCATGTTGCCATTGATTTCTTCTTCGTTCGGGATCAAGTTGCTCGTCGTCAACTACGCATTTCCCATGTTCACACGAACGACCAATTGGCGGACTCCCTCACCAAGCCACTCTCTCGCAAACAATTTCTTGATCATCGATCCAAGATAGGCATCCTTGACGGTAGCTCTATCTTGCGGGGGCATGATAGAAGCAGTGGTTTACAAGAACTCAAATAGCTTAATAGTTTAGTTTAATTATAATACATTAGCTGTCAATTAATTCCTTTTGTAATTCGGTTCTTCCTTTCCTGTTTTGAGTATTGTAACATGTATATATACTGCTAACGATTAATAATAATGTGAGATTATTTCTTCACAAATATCAAATCATATTAGTTTGTGCCTTTGTGGTGTGTTTTGGGTGTTTTCCTGTTGTTTTGGCAGTGGCTTCTAGCTGCCCTTTGTATGTTGGCATGATTGTTGTTTTAATAAACTTGCCTACTTCAAAAAAAAAAAAAAAATTAATGAAATGTAAATTCTCAAATAGACTGAACATAACAGTAAACAATTATGGAATGTACATGGCAACAATGAGAATTCAAAGCTTATATAGATTGATCAACATGTGTTATTCCAACTTCCAAACAGT
Organism: Acer campestre; assembly: GCA_954870605.1. Lineage (NCBI taxonomy): Eukaryota > Viridiplantae > Streptophyta > Magnoliopsida > Sapindales > Sapindaceae > Acer > Acer campestre. The sequence continues at coordinate 15,520,683 of OX940801.1, read as the reverse complement.
AATACAATGCTAATTCTGATTAATTAATCAGAAAAAAGTTTAAATACCGTGCTCTTCTGATATATATATCAGTACTGGGTTCATTCCATCTTAGTAGTAGCAGCTTTATGAGTTTTGGAACAATATTGAAACAAGCTGCCATCAAAGCAACGATGAACAGCTTCTTTCGATAAGTAACCTTCTTCATCCTTCACAAGTAAATACAGAGCTCCCCATTCCAATTTACTTGCAGTCCTGCAATAATTAAAAATCAACTTCAAGTTAGTCATTGAAATACTTAAGTATATTGAATGTGTGTACTGAGAAAGAGATCAGAGAGAGAGATAGAGTGAGACCAGCCTAAGAAATCAAAGGCATTACGGGTACACTGAGTTATGTGCCACAGCTCCCCTAGCATAAGCTTATCCGGCACTGTATGAGCATATTTGCTGAAAATGTTCTCAAGATTCGCCGGAATATACCTGCAGAACCAAAATTATACTTATGATATTATGATGATCGAAAAGAAAATGGGAGTAAACGCAAAGACTCATCAATAAAAGTAATTAATTCAAGCGACAAAAAGAAACATTTTAAGAAAACCGCTAGCTCCAAAAGCTTCTGATTATTGATTATGAAGTGGGAATCGAAAATTATGTCCTAGGAAGTAATCAAATCTACAAAGTGGAAATTCTTATATATCAAAGATAGGAGACTTTAGAAAAAAATGTTCAGGCCACCAAGCTACTGAAATGCTGAAACATCACCATGTTTCAGCTTTTTGTCTCGATTTTCACATTTTTTTGATGATCCCTTTTAAGATCAAACAATTCCAACGTATAGGTTACCTACTTTTGATGGTCAAAATGAACTGGCCTTTAATATATACTCGTCGCATCTTCAGTATGCGGACGACACGATTCTTTTCCTTCAACCAAGGGTGGAGTTCCTGGTTAATGCAAAGAGAATTCTGAGGTGTTTTGAGATGGTGTCGGGGCTTAGGATTAATTTTCATAAGTCTTGTGTGGTTAGGATTGGTAATAGTTGCTCTAGGGAGGGAAATTGGGAGTCGATCTTTAAATGTAAGAGGGCTAACCTTCCAATTTCGTATCTTGGTTTACCGCTTGGTGCTAAACCTAGGTCCAAAGTGTTCTGGGATCCGGTTTTGAGTCGCATTCAGAAGCGTTTGGCTCCGTGGAAGAGAAAATTCTTGAGCAAAGGGGGTAGGTTGGTGTTAATTAAGGCGGTCCTCTCTAGCATCCCAACTTATTATATGGCGGTCTATAAAATTCCAGTGTCAGTGGCTAATGCGATAGAGAAGTATCAAAGGAGTTTTTTTTAGGGAGATGGGGTTGAGAAGAGGAAAGTTCATGCTGTTGATTGGGGTACTATTTGCAATAGCAAGAGAGGTGGTGGTCTTGGGGTGGGGAGGGTGTCGGTGAAAAATAGGGGATTATTGCTCAAGTGGGTTTGGAGATTTGGGAAAGAGGAGGGGTCATTATGGAAAAAAGTGATTTGTGCCAAATATGGGGAGAGGATTGATAGCCTCTTGTGGAATTGGAATGTGGGTAATAAGGCCTCGCCTTTTATGAAGGCGGTGGGTGACCTTTTTTCGGAGGGCTCTATTTCGGCTAACATTATTAATGAAGGCTTGAAGGTTGTGGTGGGCAACGGTTTAAAGGTGAATTTTTGGAATGATGTGTGGTGTGGTGGATTGCCGCTTAAGGTTTTGTTACCAAGGATTTTCGCTTTGTCTGTCATCAAAGAGGGTAAAATCTCGGAGTTTGGGGATTGGGTTGGGGAGAGATGGGTTTGGGAGATTCGCCTTAGGAGAGGAGTGTTTGACTGGGAAGTGGAGGTTTGGAATGCGTTTTGTTCGAGCATTGAGGGTGTTTTTTTGCGGAGAGCTGTGTCAGATTCTGTTGCTTGGTCTTTTTGCCCGAAAGGTCAGTTTTCTGTGCGTTCTTACTACAGGTGTGTGGAAGAGCTGTCCGCTGTGGCTGGTCCGGATTTTGCTCCTATTTGGTGCGGTTTTTCCCCTCCGAAAGTTGAGATTTTTGTTTGGCAACTTCTCAGAGGGAGGATAATGGTTCGTGAGACGTTGGTTAAGTTTGGTATTACTTTGATGGATGATGTGTTGTGTCCTTTTTGTGGTTTGAAGGAGGAGACGGTGGATCACCTTTTTTTACGGTGTTCATGGACTTGGGAAATTTGGAAGACGTGTTTGGGTTGGTGGTCTGTGCACTGCTGTGTGAATAATTCTGTTGAGGATTGGTTTCGTGGTTGGTTTGGGTTGTGTCCGATTTCGAAGTTGGAAAGGGCTTGGAAGACTCTTTTTTATGCGGTTGTCTGGACGGTGTGGGAGGCCCGTAATCAAGTGGTTTTCAAAGGTTCTGCAGCTGTCTTGGAGGTGTTCATCGACTTGGTGAGATTTCGGGTTGCTTGGTGGTTCAAACACCATGGGAAGGGCTCAACGGAGCCTATTACGGTTCTTATTCAAAACCTTGAATTTTGCTGCCTGGAAAGCAAACCAAGGAAGGCTGGTAAGGCTGGTAAGGAAGGTGCTTGGGTCCCTCCGTTGGGTGATCTTCTGAAATTTAATGTTGATGGGTCATGTAGTGTGGAGGAAGGTAGGGCTGGAGTTGGTGGTATTTTACGAAATTCTAAGGGTGAGGAGCTGTGTTCTTTTTCGGCGTTTGTTGGTTCGGTGGAGGTTGCTACTGCTGAACTGCTGGCAATTCACAAGGCGGGTGTTATCTGCAATTCTAATTCTTCGTTGCGTGGTCGTCGTATTATTTTCGAAAGTGATTCCAAAGAGGTAGTCGCTTGGGTGAATAATGAGGAGTTCGGTAACTTGCAGTTGGTTGATGTGATTTTTGATATTAGAACCATGTTGGTTCAGCTGAGTGGTTCGGTGGTTAGTTATGCTCCAAGAGAGGCTAATTTGGTGGCTGATGCTTTGGCTAAGAAGGGGAGGAAGTGAGGTGGAGTGTCTCCTGAGGTTGGGGGTTTCAGCTGTTGGGTTTCTGGTGGCTGCAGCTGGCTGGAGTGTTGTTCTGGTGGCGTGTTGTTCTGCTTCTGGCGTGTTGTTTTGTCTGCTGCTGTTGTTTCTGGTGCAGTTTTTGTTGTTTCTGTTGTTTTGCGTGTGTGATGCTGTTGTTTCTGGTGCAGGTTGTGTTGTTTCTGTTGTTGGGCGTTTGTGTTGGGTCTTGGTTTGTTTGGGTGGGTGTTGTGCAGTGTTGTTGTTGGGTGGTCTGTGGGTGTCTCTGTTCTGTTTGTTGGCCCTGCTTCTTTGGCTGTTGCCTTTTAATAAAATTCGTTGTTTCAAAAAAATATTATATATACTCCTTTCTATTAATAAATTTGTCATAGAATTAGTAAATATTACTGCAGGTACATGACATATATACCTCTATAAGTTTCAGAGGGGTATATGATGCCATCATCATCTTGATCAAAGAAGGCAACACGTTGCTGAAGCACAGACATGTTGTTATGTTTGTGTCCCCATGTCCCATTCACATTTTCTGTATCCGGTGCAACCACCGCTTGAGGCACATCTGAAACAATAAATCTTAGCACATGCATATATGGTTTTATTTTGTTGGTTCGATATTTCGATACATTTAAATCAGCATGTTTTGTCTAGTGAACCTCTTGGAGGAAAGAGAAGAAATGTGGTAGCCAGCTGTAATTAAATTTCTCTGATATTAGAGGGTGAGGTGAACTGGTTGTTTTTAGAGTGTTGTAACCGAGAGATTGTGTGGTGTGTGCTCCGTATTCCTCTTTTGTAATCTGGTGTTAGTGTGTGCTGAGAAACTGTGAGAAAGTGGGTGAGAGTATTGATAAATTTGTACAAACACTGTGTAATTCTTTATGATTCACAGTGGCTGATCTTTGCTCTTGCTGGATGTAGATTGTCACTTGACAATCGAACCAGGATAAACCTTTGTGTCTTTCTTCTCCTTTAATCTTTCTTTACTTTCTGTCAAACTTGGTTGCTGTCATTTGTTGACAGATTTTGAGTATAGGAATTGTTACACTCTCTGTGAACCAACAACTATTTTCACCCAAAAACAAAAAACAAATTGAGTGTTGAATGTGAAATGGTATATATAGAGAGAAAGTGTTTGAGAGAAACATAGAGCAAGAGAGAGAAAGAGAGGAATATAACAAACTCCAAATGACTCGCAGGGCTGGACCGTAACACGGAACAAGCTGCACAAAGCATGTCCAAGGTTGGTATAAATTTACTCTGTATATAACTCTATTAAAAGTAAACTGTTGTGATGTGGCACATAATTAAAACAATTGAGTCCATGTCAGCATGTTTTGTCCAGTTAACCTCTTGGAGGAAAGAGAAGAAATGTGGTAGCCAGCTGTAATAAAATATCTCTGATATTTTAGAGTGTTGTAACCGAGAGTTTGAGAAGTGTGTGCTCTGTATTTTCTCTTTTGTATCTGGTGTTATTGTGTGCTGGGAAACTGAGAGAAAGTGAGTGGGAGTACTGATAAATTGTACAAACACTATGTAATTCTTTCTCTGATTCATAGTGGACTGATCTTTGCTCTTGCTGGATGTAGATTGTCACTTGACAATCGAACCAGGATAAATCTTTGTCTCTTTCTTCTCCTTAATCTTTCTTTACTTGCTGTCAAACTTGGTTGCTGTCATTTGTTAACAGATTTTGAGTATAGGAATTGTTACAAATTGGTATCAGAGCTTGGCTGTCTCTATTATAAATTCCTAGGGTTGTCTTACTCAAATCTGGTTGCAGTTAGGATAACAGAGCATTGTGAGTTACAGTGATGTCAACTAAGTTTGAAGTTGAGAAGTTCACGGGTTCAAATGATTTTGGACTCTGGAAGATGAAGATGAAGGTTGTTCTTGTCAAAGAAGGTCTTGCAGCTGCCTTGGAAGGTGAGGACAAGTTACCTGCGTCAATGGATGCTGCAGAGAAGAAAACATTGCTGGAAAAAGCTTATAGTTCTCTGATTCTTGGTTTGGGTGACAAAGTCCTGAGAGAAGTGAAGAAGGAAAAATCTGCAGCAGGTATTTGGACTAAACTTGAATCCCTTTATATGTCTAAAGCTGTTCCAAATAGAATCCATTTGAAACAACAATTTTTTGGTTTCACTATGGATGAGAGGAAATCTATAGCAGATAACATGTATGATTTTAAGAAGCTAATACAAGATCTTGAGAGTCTATCTATTGAAATAGAAGATGAAGATCAGGCTGTGATTTTACTAAATTCACTTCCCAAATCCTATGCTAATTTTGTTGATACCTTGAAATATGGTAGACAAACTCTGAAATTAGAAGAAATAGAAGTTGCAATTAATTCTAAAGATGTTGAGAACAGGATTAGTGGAAAATCAGATGCTGATGGATTAATGGTGAGAGGTAGACCAGATAAAAGGGAATGGAAGAGGAATAACACCGGGAACAATAGATCAAGATCTAAGTCTAAGCCTAGACCTAGAAAATGTTACCATTGCCACAAAGAAGGTCACATTAGGCGTGATTGTCCTGAAAGAAAGAACAAGAAAAGACAGGAACAAGAATCTGAAAATGGTGATGTTGATGTTGCTACTGAAGGATATGAAAGTGCAGATGTGTTGGTTGCTTCTGATCAGGATACTAAAATGGAATGGGTTTTAGATTCTGGATGTACTTTTCATATGACTCCAAACAAGCAATTGTTTGATACTTTTCAAACTCTAGATGCAGGTAGAGTTCTAATGGGGAATGATGCTTGTTGCAAAGTAACTGGAATTGGTACTGTGAGGTTAAAGATGCATGATGGTGTCATCAGAACTCTATCAAATGTTAGATTTGTTCCTGATCTTAAAAGAAATATTTCTCTTGGTGTTCTGGATGCTAGTGGTTTCTGTTACAAGGCTCAAAATGGTACACTCAAAGTTACAAAGGGATCATTGGTGGTCATGAAGGGAGAAAAGAAGAATGGCTTATACTTGCTCAATGGTATTGCAGTGACAGGTTCAGCAGCAGTATCTTCTCCAAAGATTGATGATAAAACATCTTTGTGGCATAGAAGATTGGCTCATGTTAGTGAGGAGGGTCTAATGGAACTTAGCAAGCAAGGCTTGTTGTGTGGAGACAAATTAGAGAAGCTGAGTTTCTGCGAGCATTGTGTATATGGCAAGATGAGTATAGTCAAATTTAATGTTGGTAAACATTGTACTAAAGGTATCTTAGACTATGTTCATTCTGACTTATGGGGGCCTTCAAGACATCTATCTCTTGGTGGATGCAGATACTTTATTAGTATCATTGATGATTTCTCTAGAAGGGTGTGGATCTATTTTTTGAAAACAAAAGATGAAGCTTTTGGGAAGTTCAAAGAATGGAAAATTATGATAGAGAATCAAACAGGGAAGAAACTGAAGAAGCTAAGGACAGACAATGGTTTGGAATACTTGTGCAGTGAATTTGACAGCTACTGCAAAAATGAAGGTGTTGTGAGACACAAGACTGTAAGGAAGACCCCTCAACAAAATGGTCTAGCTGAGAGGATGAACAAGACCATTCTTGAGAGGGTGAGAAGTGTGTTGTCATGTGCAAACCTAGCTGTCAAGTTCTGGGCAGAAGCTGCTCATACAGCTGTTTATCTGATTAATAGAACACCTTCTTTAGCAATTGAATTCAAGACGCCATTAGAGAAATGGACAGGCCATCCAGTCAACTATGGTAATTTGAAGATTTTTGGATGCACAGCTTATATTCACACCAAGGAAGGAGGAAAATTAGATCCTAGAGCACTGAAATGCATTTTTTTTGGGTTATCCAGACGGTGTCAAGGGGTATAAGGTTTGGAATCCAACTACTAGAAAGTGCATAATTAGCAGAGATGTAGTGTTCAAAGAGGATGAATTTGTTGGTGTGCAAAGTAGTGTTGAATCTGCAGGAAGTTCTTCAACTGAGATAGGTAAATTTGGAATTGAGGTAGAGCTGTCAAATAATTTAAAGGGATCAGCTCTTGAACCTTTGATTAATCAAGAACTTGTGAACAATTTAGAGCCATTTCAGCATGAAGAATATGCAGAAGAAGAAAAATATGAAGAGGACAATCTTACAGGTTATAATTTGGTTAGAGATAGAACCAAAAGAATTAGCAAACCAACTCAGAGATATGGTTTTGCTGATATTGTAGCCTATGCTCTTCAAGTTGTAGAGGAAATCACTGAAGAACCATGTAACTTTGGAGATGCAATGTCTAGAAAAGATTCAAAGCTTTGGTTACAAGCTATGAATGAAGAATTTCAATCATTGCAGAAAAATAAGACATGGGTTCTATTAGATAGACCTGAGAAGAGTAGAGTGGTAAAATGCAAATGGGTGTATAAGAAAAAGGAAGGTATACCTAGAGTTGAACCACCTAGATACAAGGCTAGATTAGTTGCTAAGGGCTTCACTCAAGTTGAAGGAGTGGACTTTAGTGAGATTTTCTCTCCTATTGTAAAGCATACCTCAATCAGAATCTTACTAAGTCTGGTAGTTCAATATGATATGGAATTGGAGTAGCTAGATGTCAATACTGCTTTCTTATATGGTGAACTTGAAGAGAAGATTTTGATGGAACAACCAGAGGGTTTTGAAGCTAAAGGGCAAGAGAGAAAGGTATGTTTATTGAAGAAATCTCTTTATGGTTTAAAACAGTCCCCTAGACAATGGTATAGGAAGTTTGACAGTTTTATGATTGAGATTGGATATTCAAGAAGTAAATTTGATAGTTGTGTGTATTTGAAGAAACTATCAGAAGGGAGCTACATTTATCTGCTGTTATATGTGGATGATATGTTAGTGGCTTGCAATAATCTTGTAGAAATTAATAAGCTTAAAAGGCTTATGAACTCCCAATTTGAAATGAAAGATCTAGGATCTGCTAAGAAAATCCTTGGTATGAATATTATCAGGGATAGAAGACAAGGAAAATTGAGATTATCTCAGCATGATTATGTTGAGAAGGTTTTGAAGAAGTTCAATATGGTCTCTGCAAAACCAGTTAAGACACCTCTGGGACAACAGTTCAAGCTGTCAGTTGAACAATTTCCAAAGACAGAATTAGAGAGGGAAGAAATGTCTTCAGTTCCCTATGCCAATGCTGTTGGCTGTGTGATGTACTTAATGGTCTGTACTAGACCAGACATATCCTTTGCAGTGAGTGTTGTTAGTAGGTTTATGAGCAACCCTGGTAAATAGCATTGCGAAGCATTAAAATGGATATTGAGATACATAAAGGGAACAAGCTCTATTGGTTTGGAGTACAAGAAGGAGAAAAATTTTGTTGAATGTGTGTTGGGGTTTGTTGATGCTGACCATGCAGGGAACTTTGACAATAGAAAGTCTATGACAGGTTATGTATTTACTTTGTGGGGAAATCCAATAACTTGGAAGGCAAACTTGCAGCCAATGGTGACTTTGTCTTCGACTGAAGCTGAATATGTGGCTGTTACAGAGGCTGCAAAGGAAGCTCTTTGGCTGAAAGGGTTAATGAAAGAGCTTGGCTATGAGCAGAAGGTTGTTACAATAAATTGTGACAGTCAAAGTGCAATTTATTTGTGCAAGAACCAGGTGTTCCATAAGAGGAGTAAGCATATTGATGTGCGGTTGCATTTCATTAGAAATTTGGTGGAGAGCAAGTCAATTGCTGTGAAGAAGATAGCAGGAGCATATAACCCTGCTAATATGTTTACCAAGTCTGTTACTGCAGAAAAACATAGGCTCTGCATGAGCCTGCTTCAAGTGCTGTAATGATGTCTTGAAGGGAGGAGCATTGATCTGAGATTATTGTTTAATTAAGTGCCAAGGTAGAGATTGTTGTGATGTGGCACATAATTAAAACAATTGAGTCCATGTCAGCATGTTTTGTCCAGTTAACCTCTTGGAGGAAAGAGAAGAAATGTGGTAGCCAGCTGTAATAAAATATCTCTGATATTTTAGAGTGTTGTAACCGAGAGTTTGAGAAGTGTGTGCTCTGTATTTTCTCTTTTGTATCTGGTGTTATTGTGTGCTGAGAAACTGAGAGAAAGTGAGTGAGAGTACTGATAAATTGTACAAACACTGTGTAATTCTTTCTCTGATTCATAATGGACTGATCTTTGCTCTTACTGGATGTAGATTGTCACTTGACAATCGAACCAGGATAAATCTTTGTCTCTTTCTTCTCCTTAATCTTTCTTTACTTGCTGTCAAACTTGGTTGCTGTCATTTGTTAACAGATTTTGAGTATAGGAATTGTTACATAAACTCATGCAGTTACAATAATATTAATGATATTTAGATCTCTAGTTGACAGAAAAATTTATTAGTCTACTCCATTGAATTTTGGAGTTTTAATACATGTTGTTTTATCAATTGATTAAAAATCATGTAAACAATTCGCCTTAAACAGAGATTATTGTTGTTTGCTGTTTCAGAAGAATGGTGCTACTACTTCCTTGGATTCCGAGTGTAAGGATAATGAACAACTTTTTAGCCATCCTAGCCATCCTGATCATAAGTTTGTTGGAAAATTCCAACATGTGGGGCCACACATGTAAATATCAAATGTATTGTAATATCTTTGGTTAAGCCTAAATTAAAGTGATCTAATTAAGATTTAAAGTTTTAAGGCTTAAGGGTGTAATTGTCATGGAATTAATGTGTAGATACCAGAGTGCTATATCTAATTTGATGAGGGGCCAAATTAGAAATAGCAAACCTTATATAGTATATTAGGGTTATGGTCCCCAAATTACACGATACTTTTTCTTGTCTGCATCCCCATCACAGAACAAGAGAGAACAATTTAGGGTTCATAAAGGTCGTGATAATTTGGAAGATCACAACCTGTTCACCAACCTCCGGCAATGGATTCAGGTACGCTTCCGCTTTCATCTTCTCTTAAATTGACATGGGTTAATAATATGTGTTTAGGGTTTGATTAATCATGATATTAGAAACATGTTTAGGTTGAGATTCGGATTAATTATGTGCCTATGCATGTTGATTTTGTGTTAATCGAATTACTAACAAGTGGAATCAGAGCCACCCATGATTGATTCTTGAGATTTTAAAGTTTTAATTTTTGGAGATATGTTGTGTTGTTCAACTATTGTTATCTGATATATTCATAGAGAACAACTATGTTTTATACTGTGTTGTATTGTTTGACTTTTGTGGATTCAGTGTTGGGATCTCGTTTTGTTCTATTATTAATAATAGTAAATTTGACAGTTTCGAGTTGAGTTTTGTGACCAAAAAAAAAAAAAAATTGTTTCAGTTTTGTGAGTTTAGACTTTACTGATAACTTTTGTGACAAAACTTTGACAGTATAACTTTTGTTCTATACTTGTATAGTTTGAGCTTGAATAGCTTTTGTCTACAATTCTTTGTTGAATTGGTCTCTGACAAACGTGATTTGTTTTTCCTGCTTTTCTATGAAAATTTATAGAACTTATTTCTTAATTTTACTCATCAGACCCGAAAATCAAACCTGCAAGTTTATGTATTAAATTGATGGTTATTTGGCTTTTGTATATGCAATTTTGTATTGTTTGGTTTCGCTTTTGGTGGGTTTCACGATCTGGAGATATATATTGTTTAGTATTGTGATTTGTGAATAAACTTTTGGCATATATTGTTTCAATTTTGCGATTATATTTACTGGATCCAATTTGTATATAGCTTTCTAGTTATTGCTTGTTTTTACTTGTTATTGTTTTGGATTCACATGGATTATATTATTTCATAAATATGGTTTGAGTTTTGGGATCAGATCACGTTTTGATCTGGTTAAAAAAAATAAAAAATAAAAAATAAAAAATAAAAAACCAGTTTTTTTTTGTTTTTGATCGGGCCCCTCTGTTTAAAATTTGAAATTCTTGAGGGGCCTATTGTGTAATTATTTTGGGCCATTGTGTGATTTTGACAAAATATAGGGGTCAAGTTTTAATTAGTGTAACTTGAGGGGCCTTTCTGTAATTGTACAGATTCAGGGGCCGATTTGTAATTATAAAATTGAGGGACCTTTCTGTAATTTTGCAAAATAAGGGGCTGTTTTGTAATTTTCAAAAAAAAAAATTCAACTCAAATTCAAATATTTTGTGGTATATCTTTATGTTTAAATAAAGTAGTCCATCATTCTAAATGGGCTAATTGAAACAAGATGTCGCCAAAGTGACCTCTCTTGTGTAGATTGTTCATGAGGGATGTTGGATGTTTGTGTGTGTGTGAATTCATGCGGGTATTAGCCGGCCCAAAGGAAGGTTAATACTTGGCCGACTTGCACACACACCTGTGGTGGTAAACATGTGACAATTATAAGGTTTTACATGTGAATAATAAGTCGATCCAAAGATAGATTTATTATTTGACATGAATTATTGTCAATGTTTGATCACTACAACAAGAGTACCATTTACAATTAATATTACTGTCCAAAGACTTGATATTGATGTTGTGTTAGGTAGCTTGAGATGGGATTTACCATTATTTGAATTTGTTGATTATTGTATTTGGTCATTAATATGAGCATGTTTGTTTGTTTGTTTTGTTCTCTTTACAGCTAGTGTTTCTACTATATTTGCTAATATCAACTCTATACCTGTGCTTAATGGGACCAACTTTAAGGATTGGAAAGAGAACATAGAAATTGTTCTTGGCTGCATGGATCTAGACCTTGCACTTCGGACTGAGCAACCCGTTTCTCTTACTGCTGCAAGTTCTCCTGATGATAGGAAGAACTTTGAGAAGTGGGATCGCTCAAATCGCATGAGTCTTATGATCATCAAGCGCGGCATTCCGGAGGCATTTAGGGGTGCGGTATCTCAAAAGATAACCAAAGCCAAAGAGTTCCTAGCCGAAATTGAAAAGCGTTTTGCGAAAAACGATAAGGCAGAAACAAGCACGCTTTTACAAAGCTTGATTTCTATGAAGTACAAAGGCAAGGGGAACATAAGGGAGTACATTATGGAAATGTCTCATATTGCTTCTAAGCTTAAGGCACTAAAGCTCGAGCTGTCTGACGACTTGCTCGTGCATTTAGTATTAATATCACTTCCTGCACATTATAGTCAGTTTAAGGTCAGTTACAACTGTCAAAAGGAGAAATGGACTCTTAATGAGCTCATTTCTTACTGTGTGCAAGAGGAAGAGAGATTGAAGCAAGATAAGACCGAAAGTGCTCATTTGGCTAGCACCTATAAGCTTAAGGGCATAAAGAGGAAGAATAATGAAGCTGCTAAGGGTCCAGCTCAAAAGAAACAACAGAAAGACACTGAGGGTTGTTTCTTTTGCAACAAGCCTGGACATGTGAAGAAGGACTGTACCAAGTATCACGCTTGGCGTGCAAAGAAAGGTACGTTTCTTACTTTGGTTTGTTCTGAGGTAAATTTAGCTTCAGTACCTAGAAACACGTGGTGGTTAGATTCTGGTGCTACTACTCACATCAGTGTTTCTATGTAGGGTTGCCTGAGCTACCGAAAGCCTAGTGATGCTAAAAGACACATCTTTGTGGGCGATGGCAAGTCGGTAGAAGTGGAGGCGATAGGGCATTTTAGGTTGTTATTAGGAACTGGTTATTATTTGGATTTATTAGATACTTTCGTTGTACCGTCTTTTAGACGGAATTTGGTTTCAGTTTCTTTATTGGACAAGTCTGGTTATTATTGTTCATTTGGAAACTATCAATTCAGTTTATCTATAAATTCAAATATTGTTGGAACTGGTTCTCTGTGTGTATATGACAACTTATATTTGCTTGATACAATCGTCTCTTATAATGAAACCTTGCATGTGGAATCACGAGGTACTAAACGCAAACTAAGTAAAGAAAATTCAGCCACATTATGGCACAAACGATTAGGTCACATCTCTAAGATTAGAGTTGAGCGGCTTGTGTCTGATGGGATTTTAGATTCTCTTGACTTTACAGACTTTGATGTTTGTATTGATTGCATCAAGGGAAAACAGACCAAAATAAAGAAATTAGGTGCCAACAGAACTACAGATGTTTTAGAATTGATACACACGGATATCTGTGGACCATTCCATACGGCTTCCTGGAATGGCCAACAGTATTTCATATCATTCATAGACGATTATTCACGCTATGGGTACCTATTTCTTATTCATGAGAAATCACAGTCTTTGGACGTGTTCAAAACATTTAAAGCTGAAGTTGAGAACCAACTCAACAAAAGAATAAAGAGTGTCAGGTCTGACCGTGGTGGTGAATACTATGGCAGATATGACGGTTCAGGTGAACAACGTCCAGGACCATTTGCTAAATTCCTAGAGGAATGTGGAATCGTCCCACAGTACACCATGCCAGGATCACCTAGCATGAATGGTGTAGCTGAAAGGCGAAATCGGACTCTTAAGGATATGGTAAGGAGTATAATTAGTCATTCCTCCTTACCAGAGTCACTCTGGGGAGAAGCACTCAAAACAGCAGCTTATATTCTGAATAGAGTGCCAACTAAAGCAGCTGCAAAAACACCTTATGAGCTTTGGACAAGCAGAAAGCCTAGTCTAAAGCATTTTCACATTTGGGGATGTCCAGCTGAGGCAAGGCCTTATAGGCCACATGAAAAGAAATTGGACTCCAAAACTGTGAGCAGCTACTTCATTGGCTACTTTGAGCGATCTAGGGGCTATAAATTTTATGATCCCACACTTAGGTCAATTTTTGAGACGGGAACTGCAACATTTTTTGAGGATGTTGAGTTTGGGGGGAGAAATAAGGTTAGAGACATTGTCTTTGAGGAGGAATCGACTTCGATTCCCACTATCGCTTTTGACAATGTGCAGGTTCCTATGCCTGTCATTGATCAAGAAGCGAATCTGGATCCTCAACCAAACAATGTTGATCAACCCCCCATTCAAGATGAGGTAATTGTTCCTGAGGAACAAAGTCAACAACCTCAAGAACCAGTGCCATTAAGGCGATCCACTAGAGAAAGGAGAAATGCTATTCCAGACGATTTTTTCGTATTTCTCCAGGAACATGAGGAAGGCATTGGAATGGTGGAAGATGATCCAATCAACTTCTATCAAGCCATGCAGAGTTCCAACTCTCAAAAGTGGATTGATGCCATGAATGAGGAGTATAAGTCTATGCAAGACAATAAGGTTTGGGAACTTGTCCCATTACTAGAAGGTGCGAAGCCCATTGGTTGCAAATGGATTTTTAAAACCAAAAGGGATTCGAAAGGTAATGTGGAGAGGTATAAGGCTCGTCTTGTAGCTAAAGGCTTTACCCAAAAGGAAGGGATTGACTTTAAAGAGACTTTCTCTCCGGTTTCAACGAAAGATTCTTTTAGGGCAATCATGGCATTTGTTGCACATTTTGATCTTGAGCTTCATCAGATGGATGTCAAGACAGCGTTTCTCAATGGTGACATTGACGAAACAATTTATATGGTGCAGCCAGAAAACTTTGAGTCGGGAGACCCAAAGAATATGGTCTGTAAATTGACAAAGTCTATCTATGGACTCAAGCAAGCTTCTCGTCAGTGGTACCACAAGTTTCATCAAGTGATTATCTCGTTTGGTTTTGAGATAAACGCTGTTGATAATTGTGTATATCACAAGTTCAGTGGGAGTAAACACATATTCCTGGTTTTGTATGTCGATGACATATTGCTTGCCACAAATGATATAGGCATGTTGCACGAAACCAAGAGATTTCTATCAAAGAATTTTGAGATGAAAGATCTTGGTGACGCCTCCTTTGTATTAGGGATTCTGATACAACGAGATCGCTCTCGGGGTATTCTTGGATTATCACAAAGAAGCTATATCGATAAAGTGCTCAAAAGGTTTGGCATGCAGGATAGCAAACCAGGTGACACCCCTGTCGCTAAGGGAGACAAGTTCAGTCTCAATCAGTGCCCTAAAAATGACCTTGAAGTTAAGGAAATGCAGAAGATTCCCTATGCATCAGTTGTAGGGAGTCTAATGTATGCTCAGGTGTGTACGCGTCCGGATATTGCGTACATTGTTGGTATGTTAGGTAGATATTTGAGTAACCCTGGGATGGATCATTGGAAAGCAGCCAAACGGGTTATGAGGTATTTGCAGAGAACAAAAGATCACATGCTCACATATAGGAGATCGGATCAGTTAGAGATCATTGGGTATTCCGACTCTGATTATGCTGGATGCCAAGATAGTAGGAGATCCACATCAGGCTACATATACCTGTTGGCTGGTGGGGCTATTTCTTGGAGGAGTGCCAAACAGACACTCGTAGCTTCTTCCACCATGGCAGCAGAGTTTGTAGCATGCTATGAGGCATCCAATCATGGGATATGGCTGCGGAATTTTGTCACTGAGCTGCGCATTCTGGAGGGTATTGAAAGACCACTCAAACTATATTGTGACAATAAGTCAGCAGTGCTATATTCTAATAACAACAGGAGCTCATCTAGGTCAAAGCATATTGACATTAAGTTCCTAGTTGTGAAGGAGAGAGTGCAGAGTGGACAGATATCCATAGAGCACATTGGGACAAACTCTATGATAGTAGATCCGCTTACAAAGGGATTACCACCCAAGGTCTTTCATGAGCACACTGCTCATATGGGTGTTATTTTGTTTGAGGATACCATATTATAGTGGGAGTTTGTATTATATTTTGTATTTTATTGCTTTATGTTTGGTTTTGGACATTCTTATGCATTTATGTATTTGGATATTTTTCTGATCAGAAATAAAGTATTCAGTTTATTTCACTCTGTTGCATTGTGTTAAATATTGATCTCACTTAAGAATAAAGTAGGGACCAGTTGGAAATAGACATGTATAGATCACATTGCATGTAATTTCCATGCTATGCATCCATGATTGGTCTATGTCATTTGGTTATGTTGCTGTATGTGACCATTGATGGGTTTAGTCACACTAAATGTGATGAAAACCGCTTTGATCCTATAACGGCATAATCAATGGACGAGATTGTTCTGATATACCCTAAAATTATGATAGCAAAATTTTGGAGCTCATAAAGTCATACACATTTGTATAGTTACATATGTGGCCCAGTGGGAGATTGTTGGAAAATTCCAACATGTGGGGCCACACATGTAAATATCAAATGTATTGTGCTATCTTTGGTTAAGCCTAAATTAAAGTGATCTAATTAAGATTTAAAGTTTTAAGGCTTAAGGGTGTAATTGTCATGGAATTAATGTGTAGATACCAGAGTACTATATCTAATTTGATGAGGGGCCAAATTAGAAATAGCAAACCTTATATAATATATTAGGGTTATGGTCCCCAAATTACACGATACTTTTTTTTGTTTGCATCCCCATCACAGAACAAGAGAGAACAATTTAGGGTTCATAAAGGTTGTGATAATTTGGAAGATCACAACCCGTTCACCAACCTCCGGCAATGGATTCAGGTACGCTTCCGCTTTCATCTTCTCTTGAATTGACATGGGTTAATAATATGTGTTTAGGGTTTGATTAATCATGATATTAGAAACATGTTTAGGTTGAGATTCGGATTAATTATGTGCCTATGCATGTTGATTTTGTGTTAATCGAATTACTAACAAAGTTGACTTTGCTGCAACATGAGGAGTCCAAAGAAGATGAATCCGATGATGAAAAGTGCGGGGAGGAGATTAAGTACTGTGATGGTTACAATGAAGAGATCATGTGTTTTTCAGGTTATGCTTGTCATGAATACAGAGGACGAACAAGAAATTGACATAGAAGACTGCAGTCTTGCAAAATTAGATGAAAGAATAGCAAGTGTACGTTAAGAAAAAGATGGACAAATTAGCTTCAAAACTCAGTTACAATAATATTAATGATATTTAGATCTAAATTTAAATACATACATGTCCAAGGTTGGTCTAAATTTACTCTGTATAATATTAATGATATTTAGATCTCTAGTTGGCAGACAAATTAATTAGTCTACTCCATTGAATTTTGGAGTTTTAATACATGTTGTTTCATCAATTGATTAAAAATCATGTAAACAATTCGCCTTATATAAACAGAGATTGTTGTTTGCTGTTTCAGAAGAATGGTGCTAGTAATTCCTTGGATTCCAAGTGTATGGATAACGAAGAACATTTTAGGCATCCTAGCCATCCTCATAACTTGACTTTGATGTAACATAAGGAGTCCAAAGAAGATGAATCCGATGCAATGAAGTGATGTGTTTTCCAGGTTATGGTTGTCATGAAAGCTCGTTTTATCTTCACAAATCATGCACAGAATTGCCACCAAAGATAATACACCCTCTTCTCCCTCACCCTTCAACCTTTCTTACAGATGTTTTTAAAAATGATGAAGTTCTCATATGTGATGGATGTAGAGATCTCTACTGTTATGGCTTCAATTTCAGGTGCAGTTGGTGTGGGGTCAACCTTGACGCCAAATGTGCTTCTAAACAAGATCAGGAATACCACCAGACATTCATAGAACTCACCCTCTTTCGTTTTTACCACGAACATGCACTCAAGCTATGCAATATTGCACCAAAGTTAGACGAACCAATTCGTTGCTGTTGTTGCAGGCAGATCATCAGTACTGGTTCATTAGCCTATTGTTGTATAGAATGTGGCATAACATCCACGAATCCTGTACGGAGATACCGATGGAAATTCACCACCCATTTCACTCCCAACATATTCGATCTTGTCGCTCAAACTGTGGCCCAGGATAAATCCACCGAATGTGAAGCATGTAAGTGGTCAATTCACGGCATCAAAATAGGCTGTAATGAGTGTGGCTTTCAACTTCATGTTTCATGTGCTAATCCAATCATATGTGCCTGCGCCTTAAAGCATGCGGGTCTTTTAAATGCAACAAGTGCCATGAGAGATACACTGACGAGTCCGTCTACCATTGTGTGGAGTGTAATTTCAACCTCCATTTGAAATGCATTCCTTTACCAAGTGTTGTGAAGATCATACGGAAACATCGTCATCCTCTCACTCTTATAGATTTAGTTAAGGATGACAATCCACTCGTCCAATATCTAATGGATTTAAATGATAAAGTAGATTATTCCACAAACTATTATTGTGATGATTGCGAGACACCGAGAAATCCCAACTGTCATGCTTATTGTTGTAAGGAATGCATTTTTAATCTCTAAGGTATGTTCATATTCGCACTAATTTTGTAAAGATTTCGATTTCTTTCTATTAGAAAGTAAATAGCATAATTAGCATCCTTGTTAGTTGTTATTACTTATTATTATCATCATTATTTTAAATAGTTTTGGGGCTCGAAAAATTTCAAATTTCTTCCAAATGTATTTTATTCTTGATATTATTTAAACATTTTTATCAAGATTGCACATCTTAAGTAAAGGGGTCCTCATGATCTATAAAAAAAATCTTTTTTTTTTTAATTCAATGAAATTATTTAAATTTCATCGCGAATCCTTACAAAATAATCAGAATGTAGTCATTCAAATCTTAAAATCAGACATAATTTCTGGGTTATATTGTACTCAACATATTGTTTTATATATAATTTCCACTTGAGAACATTTATCACATATCTTCCGATTGTTCTTAAGTATTTTTGCTCTATCAGGATGACACTTCACCGGAGACTCCATTAAATTTAAATCCTAGAAAGAGCAAAAGATGAGTGATATATAAAGCAGACTTGGACCTTGCTAAATCAGACCGTCGCAAAGATGGAGGAATTTCTATCTGAAGTTGAGGCTGCTAGAAAACATATGTATCAACAAGTTAGAGTTTGAAGAGAAAAATTGGTGGAGCTATATCTGCATTTGTTAAGAATCAACTGATTGATTGTATTTTTATTTTATTTTTTGAAATCTCGAATGTGTTATGTCTCAACCAAGTGTTTTAATAATACAAAATTATTAAATAAAAAAAAAAAAAACGTTTTAATAATGTACCTTCTGCCTTGTGTGTCCTGACAAATTAATTGTACATATATAACAATGCAGTTCTGTAATCAGGGGCGAAGAAGGGTGGGCTAAACTAATTATGTAATTTTTTTTAAACGAACTTCGACAATACGAGAAAATTATATGGATTGAAAACCTAAGATACACTTAGATAAGATGGGACATAATAAATCGTACCCCTCAAAATTCATGTTCTTACAAGGAAAAATACAAAATTTTCCAATTTTTCTTTACATTTTCTTCATCATGAAGGTCGTACAGACTTTGACCTCCATTAAAGGTCTAACAGACCTCCAAGGAGGGCAAGGTGATGCACTGGTGCGTGGTAAATTTAGTCACGCCTCATCCTAAAAAAAATAAAAAAAAAATAAAAAAATAAAAGGGTGGGGGGTGGGGGAGGAGGAGGGGGAGGGAGGTGGGGTTGGGAAGGTAAGGGTACAAACATATTGGGCTTTTAACAAGAGGGACCTTTGTTCATATTAGGCCAGCCCAACGACCAGAGCAGGCCCAGAGAAGAACAAATAGTCATCAAATCGGTATTCACGTCACCGGCATGGTGCCAAGTGCCAACTTAATATCAGCTGGATGTTGACTCGATGTCGAGTCATGCTTAAACCGACTCAGTTTGACGCCCGGCTGAGTCTCGTCTTTGCAACATGAACCAATTTTGCCGTCTGACCACATTGACAGGTACCTTCTCTTCTTTTACTACATTGACTTGATTTTTGGTTTTTTTGTTCTGGAAATTGATTTCTATGTGTTTTTGCATGCAAATGAGGAAATCTGTTGATTTCATGATTTGTTATCGTTGACTGGTTTTCACCATTTACGATTGCTTTTAGTCATATATTGAATTTAACAGCAATAATACAAAAAAAAAAAAAAAAAAAAAAAAAAGATGATGATAGATGAAAACTGAAGAGTGAACGGATCTGTTTGATTGTTGCCGTTTTTAATGTGATAATGTAAAGTTTTGTTGAACTGTTCATTTAGTTAACTAGGTTACTAAATGGATGTTTTGCATTGTTTCTTTCAAATTCTAAATTTTCTTTAATCTATCAGAATCAGAATCAGAATCTTATGTGGGAGCATTTGTAGTTATATATTCTTGCATCATCAATGGACTTTTGATAGATGATTGTGAGTCAACAATTGTTCTTGTCAGTGACACCGGAATTGGGAAAAGTTGGATGGCAAGAGAGATAAGTGAATATGATGCAATCAGTGAGGGATTGTGTGCTATGGAAATAAGATGGAGAGAAATGTTGTCATTGTTCTTGTTAAAAGGATGTCCAGTCTTTGGAAATCTGTGGATTCAATAGCTTTCCTACTGGCATTGAGGATATTGTTGAGCATACGTAATATATTTTTTCAACTGAGAATATGTTTATGAGGAACTTGTCTGATTTAGATGCAGACATGACGAAGATGAAAGGTTGTTGGTTACAGAAACATCTCCTGAAATGGAGAGATTCTTCTCCGATGTGGCAGATGTTAAATTTGGTTCAAAATCTGGAGAGTTTAGCGGCCTATTTCCTAATTTTAGAAGTTTACATGAGTGGGCAAGTGTAATCCTTGAATTTCAAGAATCTCACAGGTTTGCATCAGGATTGTAGTCTGCTAATTAAATTTGTGATAGTTTGAAGACTGTGTTTGAAGCAGACAAGCCTATGTTGTCAAAGCTCGTATTTGAAGCGCTGGAGTTGACAAGCTTTGAGGCTACAATGCTGATTTTACAAAACAGAACGTCCAAATCTGCCAGAAGGATTAAAGTCTCAAATCTGCAGAAATTGCAAGGAGTGAAAACGATGAAAGGTTGCCACATGAATTTCAGGTCTGTAGTTTCTGCCACATGAAAACTATTGAAGAGTAACTATAGAAACATCTTGGTTTGGCCATTGCATTGTTTGATTAATATGCATCTTTGTCTTCTTTATTATGTCCTTATTTTGTTATATGCACATGGTTATAGGATCTATTATGACATTATGTGTTACTAATTCCACACTTTCGACTGAAACTTCAATCAGTGTGATGGAAAATTCTGCATATATTATCTACAAGGCTTTGCATAAGTATAAGTCACCTTTCTCTTATGTCATCGATTGAACTTGATCATGAAAATATTTTATACTTAAAAGAGTATTGGCATGAATGATGCATCAATGAAATAACAGTCGTTCAATTTTTAGCTGTATAAGCAACTATCTTTGAATCGTTACGCTTGGCTTTTTCACATGCAATGGCACACCAATGTAGCTACATTCATATAAAATATGGAACAGAACTCAAACTAGGAATTACAGTAGCCTGGAAATTAATATTAATAGAAAAAATTCTAGACGTAAAAATATATAGGTAAGAAATGACCAAAAGAGTTCTTGCTGCTCTTTGCTTTGATTCCTTTGTTCGAGACCTTAGCAAAGCCACACTCCACTACTATCACATGGACAGAAAGTGACCTTGGGGCATTTGAACTTCTCAAAATATTTCAAATGTGGGAATTCTTGCCTCAATTCTCTCCAACTAACTTTTAATTCATTCAAGTACTTAAAACGTAAGACCTCAACTGCCCACTTCTCATGGCCCTCTTCAACTTTACAAAGGCTATTGAGTCTGCCTCCTCTGATATAGAGTTTCCGAAGGCTGTTCATGTTTTCAGGATTTAGCCAACTGGGTAGAGTTTCCTGAGGGAAACACTGGAGATCGAGTTTCTCTAGTTTGTAAGGAAATACTTGATTCGCATGTTCGATGCTGGTTGATCCTTTGACAATGGTGTAACTCCGTTTTATAATACCTGGTGCAGCTGGTCTTGCTGGACCTCCTTTCGGCTTTTTGTTATTTTCACTGTCGTCTGCCTTGTTTGGTTTTGTTGCCCCATCATCCTGCTCCCGGCCTTCTGTGTTCTTCTCTTGATTGGTGGACTTTACTGCACTCTTCTCCTTTTTACTATCTCCTTCGTTACCTTTATTTCTTGCTTAACCTCTCACTTATTTGGAATTCTTGTCTGGTTTGGCTTGTAAAGATTCCCCTCCCCATGATACTTGCAGCTTTCGAAGCGCTTCAAATTTTTGGAGCGTAGTGAAAGATTCTTCTAACAAGAAAGCCACACTATTCAAGTTGATGCTTAGTTTCTGTAGCTTTTTTAATCCTGCAAGGTCGGCAAGGGTACAAAAGCTACCATGTTTGGCATCGGTAATCACAAACCCCTTCAAGACCTGGAGTTCAGACAGCGATAGCAGCTCCTTAGGCATGTAATCTAGCAAGTAGCACTTGGATATATCCAAATTGGTCAGCATCTTGAGTGAGCCTACTTGTTTGGGAAGATTCTCTAGATTGTAACAAGCTCTGAGATCTAAGACCCTCAAACTTCTGAGCTTTGAAATGGAACTCGGAAGCTCTCGAATACCTGAGATTCCATGAAGGATAAGAAGCCTTAAATCTTCCATATATTTCAACCCCTTTAAGATCTCAGTGCTTTCTACTTCAATGTGACAATTCTTTCCCGAGTTCTGCCACCTTCCTAAATAGAGAACTCTGAGGCGTCTCATCTTTGAAAATAACTCGAGTGTGAAATCAGGAAACTGGTTACTGACATTGAACAATGTTTTCAGTTTGTCCAGATTCTCTGTTTCATGCCATAGAGCATTTACAAAACATGCCCTGTTACACGAAAATAAGTTAGAAGTGGGGTTTCCCTCAGGATTGTAATCGAAGAACCTGCTTCTTTGGCAAGCATAATCACTGCAGAATGTACAAACGTGTGCCTTTTAAAGCTGTTGGCTACCTTTCTGTATTTTCTGTTTGCAGGTTTGATAAATCCCTTCATCACCAAGGCCTCAAGAATTTTATGAGCATCTTTAACTGTCTGCTCCTCGGAAGTACAAGGGACTAATAAGCACTCTCCGATCCACCAATTTACCAGCAGCCTCTTCTTTATTATAGCATCTTCTGGGAAAACTGCAAAGCACAACAAACACTGCATTGATCTGATATGTAACTTCTTAAACTTTACCCGGAATTCTTCAAAAAAGGAGCTTTGCGTAAATTGGTTTCCTGTGTGAAGGTTAGGCAAGTCATCAGTCGCATTGTTGGGATTTGATCCAATGCTTGTTGGCAAATACCGATTTGCATCAGATTTTGTGGAAGAAATTATGTGCAATGATGAAATCTTGATCTTTAAGTTGAAGAGTTCTTTTCTGATTTCACGAAGCTTGGGTTGAATCTGCTCAGTCCGAATGGAGCTATTGGATTCTTGTGTCTGCAAGATGTTTTCTATGCTGCACTTAAGAGTTTCGATTGGTTTGCCAAGATCATCTTCAAACACTTAGAGTTTGGTTAGTGCACTTTTCATATTATTCAAATCATCGCATAATTTCTCGAGTGGATTGATTGCACTGTTGTGATTATTGCTGCTGTTTGTGCTTCCGTCGTTCTCATTTTTCTCCTCCTCCTTGATCCTGCTCATTTCTTTCCTAGCTTCATCCCTTTTCGAACTGTCACCTTCATCTTTCTTCTTGTCGTATCCTTGGTTACCATTTGGGTGATTTTCTAGGAAAGAGGGCATTGCTTCCGAGAGACTATTATGCAAATTGGATATGGTTTGAATGAGTCCTTGAATCGTCAGATTCTCGCAAGCATTTGCTTGTGAAGAGGAATTGGATGAAGCCATGATTGAACACAGCAGCTGGGCAAGGGAAAACTAGAAAGAAGCAGTGAAAGTTGAACTCTTCTGCCACTTCTTGTTTTGATTTACTAAAGGCGGAGATAGGACTTTACCTATTGCACAGACAGGACGGCCATGGTCCCAACAAATAGCAACGGCTCTGATTTCAACTAATTAGCTGAAATTTGTTCCACTCAAATCCTGACTTCTCTGATATGGCTCAAGAGAGTGGAAAGAATCTAAGAGATGGATCTAGCAATGGCCAAGACAGGAAAGACAAGAGCAATGGATTTCCAAAGGGATACGGGGGAGCAGTGATCGTCACAAGTAGGAATGAGGAAGTAGCTAAAAAGATGGTTGGGGAAGAAAATCTACTTCAACTACAGCCACTTTCGGATCCGGAGAGCTGCTGGTCAATTTACAAAGACTCAGTTGTAGCAGAGGTGGTGGAGTTCATTTCACAAAAACAATTGAAAGAGAAACTCAAAAATAAGTGTGGGGGTCTACCATTAGCAGCAAAACTGATGGGGAAAATTAAGGCTGATAAACAAAGAAATGCAGCTGCACAAGCTCAAGATGCAAGCCACCAAGAATACTAGTCATGAAATAATCAGTATTTCAAATTAGTATTCCTTCTTCTTTCTTGTTCTTTTTGCCTTGAATTTGTTCATGAATTTGCAAAAGTTTGAGAATATGATAATGATTTTGATTATGTTGGGTTCCTAATGGAAACATATATGTTACTTTCTCATTGGCTTTTGCTTTTTGATGAACATTGATATCATCCAAAGTAGATAACTTTGGCTAACATCACAGTTTCATAGACATTTAAAACAATGTAGTCTTCGATAATTTAATGTGGGTCTGATATGCTTCTCTTAATTCCCAAAGTAATAAAAAAGAAGATGCCATCCATTCTTTTGAAATCTTCTTCTTTTTTTGAAACTCCATTCCTTTGTATTCAAAACAAAGCAAAGCAAAGCAAGATCTCTAAAATCTCTCGCTTTTGCTTTCCACTTCAATTTAGAAGGTATAATGAAGATAAAAAGAGTATAAAATAAACATACCAACCTTTTTACTATCTCTAAAAATTTCCATTACATTTTGGGTGGTCATCTCCAATCCAAAAACCTAATTCGGTGCAACTTTTGTATTAAAATGGTGTAACTTTTACACTATTTATCATTTACATCTCTAACCCATTACACCAAATGTTACACCGAAAAAAATATTCTCTCTTTCCTTTTTTTTAAGCAATTTGAAGAATTCCAATTATATGAAACAGAAAAAAGAAAGAAAAATATTTTTATAAGTTAGCTTTGGACTCAAGAGTGCTAATAAAATAGCAAATGCAGATTTTTTGTTCCTAATTAATTCCAAAAAAATTTCATTAGCATTAGTTCAACTAATCTATAACCGATACCATCTTCACCAATATCTATGACCTCATCAATAATACAAGTACACATCCACCAACCCACCGTCATCTCGAATTTCCCTACTTCATCACTCCAGGGAATTGAAACTTCTTGTGTAAACTTATTACCAACTAAAACCTCCATCCCAAGTACTTCATGCGTAGCACAATCCCACAAATCCTTCAAACTCATGTAATCTCTTGAAAATCTCCCCATTTCAAAATGATTTCCAATAAAAGTTGCCTTCCCGTTGAACATGAAGTTACTGCAAAAGAACAATAGCAATGTTAGGAAAAATAAATTGAAATTTAAATACGAGGAATTTGAAAAACCACCATGAAAACCAACTGATAAGTTATAGGAATGTTAAAATAATGCTCAGTGATAATGATATGGACTTTGGTCTATATTCTTCTTGTGGTTTGTGGGATATTGGTCTATTATTTAAGCTAGTATAATTAACCAAACATCTGCTGATTAATTTTGCAGCTAATTATTCATTCAGCATAACTAACATTTATTATTATAAAAGTTACAACAACACCAAACTAGCCCTTAGTCAAAATTCAAATTTCACAGCTGTTACAATATATGACATGGTAATTGTAACACCATGAGTCTCTTTTATTTGCAATTTCATGACATGAGATGAGATCGGGAGTGGCATACATGAGAATTATTTAAAGTGATAAAATTGCTTGTGTGATTAGATGGTGATGCAGCAGCATGGGATTACATGGCATTGGAATATATGGAGGGGTGGGATCGGAAAAAGACCAAAAAGAAAGGCCAAGCGACGGAGTCGGTATGATGTGAAACTTTCATAGTTGAAGCGTGTCGGCGAGAGAGGAGATAGTCAACAGCTAAGCTGTTGAGGCATACCCGTTTTTAGCCAAATTCCGTCGTTTAGGTCCCGAAAAGGCCGTTTTTGCCATTTTAGGAAAGTTTCGTTTTCGCAATAATTTGAGATTTCCAAGTCCAAATCGACTTCCGTCAATTCCGGTCTTCTTAGAATTCTCAGTAGTAGTAGTTTCCGCTTTTATCTCAATTTTTCATTTTTTAGTAATTTTCTTGATTTTTGTAATTAGGCTCGTTTTTCTTGTTCTACAAGGATTACGATTAGGGTTAGGATTTATTTGCTTTAAATAATCCTGTAAGCCGAAAGGCAATTCAGTTTTTTTATTTATAAAATTTAGAGTTTCTCTAATTATCTCTCAATCTCGGTATTCCTTGTGAATCAACAAACTTGAAGCCTAATCTTCCGGTATTCGTGTGCGAATCAACGGAACTTTAGTAGGTTGTTTTCGATTTGTTTCTTGCAGGTTTTTCTCGACAAAACTTCCGCTACATCAGATGGTTTGTAGATTCTTTATTCTAAAGCAATAAATCTACAAATAAATTAGATATTTTTTCCACATTAATGTGAAGTAGACTCAAATCTAAGGAAAAAAAAAGGTAGAGAATACGTGTTGTTGGCAGTTAATTTTGTAAAGCCAAAAGCTCCTTAGATAGATGCGTTCAAGGACAAGAAAACTTCTCGTACAAGAAATTCTAGGAAAGGCAATTCTATCTTGGACATCAAGAAAAGTGAACTTCTTCTTATAGGAATTGTCTAGAAAGCCCTTCAGGAGATCTGGATTCTCAACAGAATGTCACGTAGCAGTGTTTCAATCTTGTCAAGAAGGCTTCTCTGGCCTTTTCACAAGCACCTTGTTCATCTCATCAAACACCTTCATTGGCAGCCTTGATACGTTAAATACATCCATGTCAGCATTTGACATAGGGATGGGTACCCCGGATACCCAAATCCCCACTTCCCCATCCCCATTTTCTCCAAATGGGAAAATGGGGGGATGGGGGACCTATATTCATCCCCATTTCTCTAATGCCCATCCCTAATTTGACATTGACTAGACCCATGAAAAGTTAGTTACAAATTGAAGTCTTCAGGACTGTTGATTAATTTGTATTTGTGATTGCTAGAAGTTCATTAATAAAATTCAGCTGAGACTCACATTTCTCCGAAAGTGTACAATCTGCAGTGGGGTATAGTAATCTCCATTGGTAATCTAAACTTAGAATTATTAGACGGGTTCTGATCATATTTATTCAGCATTACAAAAAACAATTTGCTTGGTTGAGTGGGGACAGCATGACATTAGAGTGATGAGATCGGGCGTGGCCTACATGAGAATTATTTAAAGTGAAAGTTTCTGGGTTGATTGGAAGGTTTGTAGATTCTTTAATTCTAAACTAATAAATCTACAAATAAATTAGATATTCTTTCCACTTTAATAATGTGAAGTAGACTCATATCTAAGAAGAAGAAAAAATAGAGAATACGTGTTGTTGGCAGTTAATTTTGTAAGGCAAAAAGCTCTTTTGATAGATGCATTCAAGGACAATAAAACTTTTAGTTCAAGAAGAGATTGGCAATTCTATCTTGGATATTGAGAAAAGTGAACTTCTTCTTGAAAGCTCTTCAGGTGATCGATCTCAACAGAATGTCACCCGCCAGGCAATAAGAAGGCAATCCAATGATTGCTTGTCAAGCTGGACCAATCAGTGATCTTTGAGAACAAGTCCGATAAGAAGTCAGTTTGCAAATCAAGTAATAGTGTTTCTTTCTAAATGGGTATCAAACATTTTAGCCATCCTGAACATACGTTGAATTTGGTTGACTCGATCGAGGAGAGTGAGGTTCCCAACTGCGATGGTTGCAATGAAGTGATGTGTTTTCCTGGTTATGCTTGTCGTGGATGCAAGTTTTATCTCCACAAATCATGCGCAGAATTGCCACCAAAGATACTACACCCTCTTCACCCTCACCCTTTAACCTGCAGTCTTATAGATGATGATGATAATGTTTTCATATGTGATGGATGTAGCGATCTCTACTTTTCTGGCTTCAATTTCAGCTGCAGTTGGTGTCGGTTCAACCTAGATGCCAAATGTGCTTCTAAACAAGATCAGGAAAACCACCAGACATTAAAAGAACTCACCCTCTTTCGTTTTTACCACAAACATGCCCTCAAGCTATGCAATGTACTAAATACAGAGCATCTAAAGTTATACGAACCAATTCGTTGCCGTTGTTGCTGGCAGATCATGAGTACTGGTTCATCAGCTTATTGTTGTATAGAATGTGGCATTATCATCCACGAATCCTGTACGGAGATACCAATGGAAATTCACCACCCATTTCACCCCCAACATATTCTTGTCGCTCAAACTGTGGCCCGGAGTGATTACTGTGCTGCATGTAAGAAGTCAATTCACGGCATCAAAATAGGCTGTAATGAGTGTGACTTTGAACTTCATGTTTCATGTGCTAATCCATACAGATGGACCTCCCCCTTAAAACATAATTGTCATGAGCACAATATGTATTATTTCGTTAAAGATGACACAACGGAGTCTTCGGTCGATGACAGGGACACAAAAGGGTCTTTTGAATGCAACAAGTGCCATGAGAGGTGCATTAACGAGTCCTTCTACCGCTGCGTGGAGTGTGATTTCAACCTTCATTTGGAATGCATTCCTATACCAAGAGTTGTGACGGTCACACAGAAACATCATCATCCTCTCACTCTTATAGATTCAGTTAAGAAAGACAATTCACTCATCCAATATTTTATGGATTCAAATGATAAAGTAGATTATTCCATGGACTATTATTGCGATGATTGCGAGACACCCGGAAATCCTAAACATCATGCTTATTGTTGCGAGGAATGCATCTACATTGCTCATGTTGAATGTATAATCTCTGAGGTATGTTCATTTTTACATTCTTTTAATTAAGAATTCGATTGCTCTATGTTAGAAGATATATATATATATATATATAGCATATATAATTAGCATCCTTCTTATTATTGTAATTATTATTTTTAAATAGTTTTTTCTTTGTATATACCACCTTATGTTGGTGTGATTCAAACGCACAATGCTACCAAGTTGTGTGAGCATCATTTACCACTAAGCCACATTGTGCGGTGGTTATTTTAAAACAGTTTTGGTGCCTGAAATTTTCGAAATATATTCCAAGTGTATTTCATCTTCATATCGTATCATTTTTTACAAAATCAAGATCCTCACATCTTAGGTAAAATTAAATGAAATTATTAAAATTTCATCACCATATATACCCACAAAATTTCCACAATATAGTTAATTTAAATCTTAAAATCAGAAAATTAGTTATATAATTTCCCACTTGAACATATTTCACATGTTTTCTAATTGCTCATAGATATTTTGTTGTTCTATATATCAGGATAACACTCCACAGGAGAATCCGTCAAATTTGAATCTTAAACATGGGACAGAGCAAAAGATGAGTGATGAAGCAGACTTTCACCCAGCTGAATCAGACCGTAGCACAGAACAAAACGTGTCCAAGGTTGGTATAAATTTACTGATCTGTATATAACTTTATTAAAAGTAAACTCATGCAGTTACAATAATATTAATGATATTTAGATCTCTAGTTGACAGACAAATTTATTAGTCTACTCCATTGAATTTTGGAGTTTTAATACATGTTGTTTTATCAATTGATTAAAAATCATGTAAACAATTCGCCTTAAACAGAGATTATTGTTGTTTGCTGTTTCAGAAGAATGGTGCTACTACTTCCTTGGATTCCAAGTGTAAGGATAATGAACAACTTTTTAGCCATCCTACCCATCCTTATCATAAGTTGACTTTAGTATTTGAAGAGAAGATTAAGAACTGCAATGGTTGCCTTGAAGTGATGCGTTTTCCGGGTTATGCTTGTCATGAATGCGAGTTTTATCTTCACAGATCATGTGCAGAATTGCCAACAAAGATACTACACCCTCTTCACCCTCACCCTTTAACCTGCAGTCTTACACATGTTTTTAAAAAAGATGAAGTTTTCATATGTGATGGATGTAGAGATCTCTGCAATTCTGGCTTCAATTTCAGGTGCAGTTGGTGTGGGTTCAACCTAGATGTCAAATGCGCTTCTAAACAACATCAGGAACGCCACCAGATATTCAAAGAACTCACCATTTATCAGTTTTACCACAAACATGCACTCAAGCTATGCAACGTAAGAAAGATAGATGACAAAGATTGCTGTTGTTGCAAGCAGAGCATCAGTGGTACAGCTTATTGTTGTTTACAATGTGAATTCTTCATCCACGAATCCTGTAAGGAGATACCCAAGCAAGTTCAGCACCCATTTCACCCCCAACATCTTCTTCTCGCTCAAGCTATGGAAGTTAAGAAATATAACTTATGGGGTTTTAACCGTTGTGAATCCTGTCGGTTGGAAATCAGTGGTATCAAAATAGGCTGTATTGGGTGTATCTTTAATCTTCATGTCTCATGTGCTAATCCAAATTACAGAGCCCTAAAGCACAAGTGTCATGAGCACAATATGTATTATTTCGTTCAAGATGACACAATGGGGTATTTTAAATGCAGAAAATGCTATGGGGCATACTTTAAAAAGGCCTTCTACCGCTGCGTGGGATGCATGGGATGTGATTTCAACCTCCATTTGGAATGCATTCCTATACCAAGTGTTGTGACGGTCATACAGAAACATCATCATCCTCTCACTCTTATAGATTCAGTCAAGGAAGACAATCCACTCATCCAATATCTTATGGATTCAAATGATAAACTAGATCATTCCATTGACTATTATTGTGATGTTTGCGAGACTCCGGGGAATCCTAAGCATCATGCTTATTGTTGTAAGGAATGCATCTATATTGCTCATGTGGAATGCATAATCTCTAAGGTATGTTCATACTTAAACTCATTAGCATCTAAAATAAAATAAAATAAAATCTTATATTTAAAATTCAATGAAATTATTTAAATTTAAAATTTGTTATATAATTTCATACTCGAACATCTTTCACATATTTCTAATTGTTGGTAAGTAAATATTTTTGTTCTATTAGGACAACACTTCATCGGAGATTCTGTCAAATTCGGATACGAGTGATGATGAGTGAGACTTTCACCCTGCAGAATTAGACAGTGCGTGGCACAGAACATGTCCAAGGTTGGTATAAATTCTCTGTTACAATAATATTAATATTAACATCTATAATTCAGAGACAAATCTACTCCATTGAATTTTGTTCTATCATCAATTTTCGATTAAAAATCATGTAAATAATTGCCCTTAAACAGAGATTGTTGTTTGTTGTTTCAGAAGGATGCTACTTCCAAGTTCCAGGTGTAAGGATAATACAGAGGAAATTACAAAGACAAGAAAAAAATACGCTACCTGAACAAATGATTAGGTGACTTGGACAATTGGTTACACAATTATTAAGTCTATAAAAAAAAAAAAAAAAAAAAGCAATCAATTTGTATGCCTTATTAGGAGTTTTTGAATTGACATTTTACAGATTTAAAAAATATATTTAGTGTTTCTTTGTGTTTATTATTGATAGGAAATGATACATTAATATAATTCTCTTACCAATATTTTTTTTATTGTTTGAATATTAATTCAAGAAATAGAATTTTTGATATGTGAAAGTGCAAATCACAAAAGCAATAAGCGCACTAACTATCTAGACTTTTCACAAACACCCTGTAAATCTTATCAAACAACTTCAATATTGCATAGGGTCGCACTACGGTACTACTAAGAAAGTGATTCGTATGATGCGAATACCACTTTTTTTTTTTTAAACCGGTAATATTATATCTCCAAATAATGTTACTACAATTCAATCCATTCATTTAAATATTACAAATTTAAAATAATATAAATGAATGGATTATATTCTTATCCCGTAATTTAGGCACCAAATTTAGAAAAAGCTTTTCAATCGAAAACTCACTCACTCTCTCATTCTCAACCTATCACTCTCTCTCTCTCTACATCTTCTCTCCATCCCCCTCGTTGACCCTAATTTTCACTCCAAATTTCAATTTTTGGGAAGGAATGAAGTCGTAGACCAGGTTTGGAAGGTTATAAGGTCATCGAGTACTGCAAGAAGCACGTCGAGTCCCCTAAGTCAGACGATCGATCCACTGGCGCCGTCGACGACGATCTCAAGGCCTGGGACGCCGAGTTCGTCAAAGTCTATTAGGATACCCTCTTCGATCTTATCCTCGTCAGTCATTCTTTTTCTTTCAAATTTTTTTTCTCATCTATGTAACTTGATTTGATTGGTTCGGATCTTTGTTTTTTCTGGTATTGATTTTGATTGTTCTTGTTTGGTATTTTTTAGGGTGGTTGCTACTGTTTCTATTAAACGCGATGCTGGCGTCGTTCCCGCAGTACGTGACGGAGGCGATCACCGGGCCGATGCCAGACCCGCCGGGACTGAAACTGCAGAAGGAAGGGTTGAGGGCGAAGCATCTGGTGGTGTTTGTTCTGGGGATAGTCACTGGCGGGCTCGAGCTGTGGGAGGGACACCACTGCGCTGAAGGACTGTTCAGGAAGTGACTCTGGGGTGGCACATTTGGTGAGTTGTACAAAAGGTAATTAATTGCCTTTTAATTAATTAATTAATTAATTTTTTTTTAAAAAAAAAATGTTGATTAGTGTTCTATTTTTGTTTTTCATTTTGGTTGAATTAAGTTTATAAGTGTGTCAAGCTAAAGGGAAAAAAAGTTGAAGTTATAAATGGTAGCTGACATGTAGGTGTAGTAAAGTGAGAAACTGAGAATTTGATGACCTAGAATGCACAAAGTAGTTGTATCAATTGAATGAAAAAGATGAGCAGCTTTTGTTCAGTGTTGGTTTTTATACTCATATAGCTAAAATTTACATGTGGGAGAATTCTGAACAATAAATTCTAGTGTACTAGTGGTGGGATGATGTGTTATCTAGTTTCTCTTTCTTAAACTTTTGGGAAACAGTTAGGTGGACAAAAACTTCATTGACAAAGTTGGTCAATTAAATGAAATTGTAGTGTTTTATCACGATAAATGTGATAGTTGACGACAATACAAAATCTATATGGAAGAGCAGTTGAAGGCTAAATTGCAGTTTTGATGTTAGCAAATTCTTTTTTGATTATAAGGATGATGTTAAAAGGCCAAATTTTTGCTGTTCAGATTTTCTAATGGTCAACAATGTTCTCTTGCGTTTGAAGATCTCAGTTCATTCATTGTGATGTGCTCTGTCACTTCATTTGCACTGATCATCAGTGGTTTACTCATGGACACTCTTCTTGTGTTTTTTTGGGGCAAAACCAAATTCCCTTCAAGACTTATATCATAGGTAGCTTAGTTTTTGATGACTATCTTTTGAGTGATATGCATTGAGACAACGAAGAGGGTTTTGAAGATTTTAAATGGGAGGAAGTTAGTACTTTATCGGGTAAATTCACTTTTGAGGTTTTATAACTTCTGAGTTTAAAGATGTGTCATTCATCATACAACAAAGTTAAGAAGTTCTATTGGCCTGACAGATATGTTTCTTCTATTTTTTGAGGATTGCTTTTTTGAAACCCTTATGTTTAGGCCAGCCATGTTAATTGTACATATTTAGCTAATTTCTTATATATCTTTTTAGGATGTGAACTTTTTCTTCAATTTCCTTTTGTCATATTTTCTTTCTCTTTACATTTTCTCTTGTGCAAAAAGAAAAAACAAAAATTTTAGTCTCCGGTATTAGCTGCTCTTTTAAACAGGCAGTTGTTAGGCTGTCTTTCTGCATTTTAATGAAATGGGTTGAGGCACCAACACCAATGGGTGGTGGGGGAGGGTTAAATTGGTGTGCTAAGCATATAAAGGCAGTGATGAACATTGGTGGACCATTTTCAGGTGTTCCAAAAGCATTCTCTTGACTATTTTCAACAGGAGCTAGGGATATTGTTGTTACCAGGTTTTTCTCTGAACTACTGCGATGTGAATAGAATCTGGTCTTGTTGTGACTTGTCTTATTGACTCTTTTCTTTTTTCTTCAGTTATTTGGTCCAGTATCTTTATCCTTTTTAACATTGTTTTCTAAATATTATGTAAAAAACTAAAAATAATGTACAATGGTGTGGACACCTATTACAATACATGTCAATCCTTTTACTGAATTTCTGACATTGATCAATCCTAGGCCAGGGCTTTCACAGAAATGATATTGCATTGGCATTTGTTAAAAGCAGAGAGTTGTTTTTATGTTTCTTCCTTCTCTTTGTTTTCTCTTGAGTCCAAACCTAAAAGAGAAAATCAGAGTTACCCAAAAGTAATCGTCTTTTCCTAATAACAGGTAGGGTTGATTCCTGTTAAGGCACAGGGTATTGTTTAGTATTTCTACTGGTATAACAGTTGTAACAGATTCTATTCTGTTCAGTAGCATTAGCTAAGAGATACCGCTAGACAACACTCTTTTATTGCATGAAATTAGTAATCTAGATGAAATTTTGTTTTATATAGTCATCGATATTTATTTATTGGAAAAATCTATTTGGGCATTTATAATTCCATTATCGTTTAATTGTTAGGTTTTTGGTCTATTTAAAGATTCTCATATTCTTGTATTTTTGTCTTTGATATCATTCTATTACATGTCTGAAACAGATTTGATTTTTTTATGGCTGCATTTGTGATGCTGCCTTTGTTCTCTCCAAATTTCACTTACATTTGTGGTTAAAACTTAAGCATTTAATACATTAATGTCATCTAAATTGGTTCTTTACATGTAAAACATGCATATTTCTTTTCAATTCCTTTTCAGCTCTTGATTAAATTGCAAATCCTTAAACAGGGCTTTCGTGCCAGGTTTTTTGGATAATGACCTGTTTGGTCTTCAAACTTTACAACATCTAATGCTGATGACCCATACATGGGATTCAACTATGTCAATGATTCCAAAAGGCGGGGATACTATTTAGGGCGATCTTGATTGGTCACCTGAAGGGGGCTATATGTGTAGTGCAAAGAAGCTGAAGAACAATGATACTGCTGGACAAAATTTGAATCAAAATTTGGCCAAGTCAAAAGGTGTGAATTATGAGAGAATGATCTCATTTGGGAAAGATATGGCTGAGGCACATGAGAAATGGGAATTAGGGGTATGAAAGCTGTTGCCGATTACAAGATTTATTACACAACTCGATCAATTTTGGATCTACTACATTTTGTTGCCCCTAAGATGATGGCACGTGAAGGTGCTCATTTTTCACATGGAATAGCTGAGAATCTGGATGGCCCGAAATAGAAACAAAGTGAGATTCTTTGAAGCTTCTCTGTAATTTTTAACAAATTTGAATAATATTTAGGTGATGCCTTAA
Source organism: Acer campestre (assembly GCA_954870605.1). Classification (NCBI taxonomy): domain Eukaryota; kingdom Viridiplantae; phylum Streptophyta; class Magnoliopsida; order Sapindales; family Sapindaceae; genus Acer; species Acer campestre. The sequence continues at coordinate 15,485,454 of OX940801.1, read as the reverse complement.
TAATTAGGTTGTATAATAAGTTTGCAATACGCGCGCAACATGAACAATAGTTCCACATCATCCTCCTAAAATCATAAATAAAAACAATAAAATATTTGTTATTGTTAAATGAATAAGTTTACATACGCCTGCAAACATTTGCATGCACCAATTCGATTGGTCTAGTTATTCATTCCAATTATTTCCAAATACACAGCTCGATTCGATTGAAAGAATTCTATGTATAAAATTTTGATTAGACAAAATTTACAAGCTTCTAAAATTCAAATGTCCCATATGAAAAATCTTATTTTTCACCATAAGAATTTTATCAATAAATCCTTCTTACTCTTATCATGGTACACAAAACATGCCTAATTCTCAAAAACAACATAAAATCCTTCCAATAAATATTTCCGAACACTTGGTAAATTTGTATCAAATTCAGGAAAATACAGTCATACAGAAGTTCAAAACATTTTTTATGTTGTCATTTTCTCATTATTTTACCTTCACTTGTCTTTACCATGTCATCTTGATCTTAACATATTCCATCACCCATATCCAATGCGGTATTCATTGACTTATCTAAATTAATGGAAGTCTTCATGTCCAAATTGACGTAAGTCTCCAATTTTGATGTCATGTGATTGATGCAACTGCTATCTATATACCAAGCATTGTTAGCACACTTAGTAGAATAACATGTAAAAAATAAATTTTTAGATTCTTCCTTTTTGTTCCTTGCTAAATTTTGCATGTTTTTCCTTCAATCCGCAATATCTTTCAATATTGCCAAATTTCTTGCAATGATGTCGAAATGAATACATTACAAAAATTTAGAACAATTATGGTCCGTTCGATAATGTTTTTGTTTTCTATTTTTGTTAATGCTAACAATTGTATAAGTGGCAAACAATTTAGTTAAATTATATGAATTCTATAAATAATTTAGTAGATAATATGAATTCTAATTATAGATGTCTATAAATAAATTTTTATTTTTGATTTGAAATGTTTGGTTGAATGATAATAATTTTATTACTTGAAAATATAAATTTTAAATTATAATATAATTATACAGTGATCACACTAGAGGATGCATCATGCATCGGATGTACTCAAGATCTTCTCTAGTAAATTAATCTACAATAAGAACTAGTTCATAAAGATTTATGCTGATTTGTTTACTGAACAAGATTTATGAGAGAAACTTTAAACTTATATCGTCAAGTCATGTCCTTGTTTCACAATCCTGGAATATTTTAATAGCTCAAAACAAAATAATATAAAAAAATCATGCTCTGAATAATATTATTAAAAAAAAAATTAGTTTATAACAAAATGAATGAATAATGATATTTTGAGTTAATAATTTATACCAACAATTATAGGCATGAGGAATATGTTGTTGCGAGGAACGTTTGTGATGGTATATGTTGACTAGTTCATTAAACAAGTTTAATGTACGTTGAACTTGTTTGTGAAAGTATACGTTGACTTATTCACTCAGCGTTAAGTGGAATTTTAAACTTTTTCAGCCATATTGAACTTATTCATTAAAGTTTAAATTGACTTGTTCAATGAACAAATTTTACGTTGAGAGAAATGTTAACTTGTTCGCCGAACATGTTTAACGTTGGGATGAACGTAAAACTCATTCAATCTATGTTAAACTTGTTCATGAAGATTTACGTTGACTTGTTCACTGAACACGTTTAACTTTGATATGAACGTTAAACTCGTTTAACTTATGTTGAATTTGTTCATGAAGGTTTACATTAACTTGTTCACCGAATAAGTTTAACGTTGAGATGGACGTTAAACCCGTTCAACCTACGTTGAACTTGTTTTGATTAATCTTTTTTCACATCTGGGGTTGTACGGGAGAATCTCTATGGCTCTGTTTCTATATAAATATTTAGGAAAAAAAAACAGCTTTAAAGTTGGTTCGTACACTGAAAGATGCAAGAAAAACAATTGTAATGTGTTGTGTTGTGTGAGCTGCTTCTCTGCAACTCTTTATGGGCACTTTTATTGTACTTCGTTTTATTTACAGTTTCAGATTTAAGCAGTATTGAAACTTACCAAGTTTATATTTCCTAAGTGGAAAATTTTGAGATTGGCAAGTTTACATTTTTCTGGTACTTGTGGGCTCTTTGAAATGGCTATAGTGTGAACAAGAGGAAATCCAATTCAATTAATATAGGAGTATAGGACCACTACTTGATCTCTAGTGGAAAATCTTGAGTTCCCACGTCTGAAATATGGTCCTGATTTCTCATATACATGTTTTTCTACTTTTGAATTGCTTCTGCATTGTTCTAAGAAGATGATCAGTAGTAGTTCTCTTATAATTCGGCTCAACATGTCTAAAATATGACAAAAAAAGAATACAAGTTAAAGCCCAGTAACTTGGCCCAAAACCGAAAAAACCGAACCGAACCGAACCGAACCAAACCGGTTCAATCGGTTTTTGATCGGTTCGAATTATAAATTTTATCGGATCGGTTCACTTTTTTAAAAACCGAATAGTATCGGTTTTTTATCGGTTCACTCGAAAAGTGAACCGATCCATTAAACGCCCACCCCTACATCCAGTTATCTAACAATTTTTTGACCGGTAAAGAGGGATCCCGAAAATTTCAAATATTCCATGATCTTTCACATGATAACAGATAATTAATTTATATATAAACATCTATTCAACTTAATTATCAATCTAGTCAATGGATGTGTACAATGTATGTACATATGGAAAATTTCTTGCACTTTACATCACAATAATCAATTAGTCATCACACTCAGGCTTCCCATGCCTTTGCAGTTTCGTACATAATTTGCCTTAGAGTCTTGGAGATTGGAAATCAGTTTAAAGTATTCTTCTTAGCACCTAAACTCATAATATCAAAATTTTATTTTTTAATTTTTTTAAATAAAAGTTATCTGGATCACAAAAAGAATTAGAAAAATAAATTTACAAAACTACAGTCTTTGAATTCTACACAAACCCCTAAAATAACTATATCAATAAATAAGAATATAATATTTTTTTGAAAATCAGAAAATTTATTAAGCCACCAGGGGCAGCAATCCAATAGTCCAAAAACAAATAAGAACATAATATGAGTATTTTCTCACTTGATGGACTTTGAAAGATCAAAGATATGATATAAATAGTGAAGATGGAATTTGAGTTTTCTCTACAAAGTACAAACCAAAAGTTCCATAAACCTTTTTGGAAGTTGTTACCGAATAGAAAAATTAAATAGCTTCGATAACTTGGTTGTGGGAGTAGTTAGTGCAAAACATGAAGCATTTTTTGGTACAACGTACTACACCCAAAATTTCCATAAAGATTGTATAACCCATGCATGTGACCAGTTTCTTCTTCATAGAGAACTCATGACTTAATTGGTTCAAGTAAAACAAACATAAATTTGGTGAAATTGTTAGGTGTACCTAACTTAAATTGTTAGATGAGGGTAATTAAACATTCACTAATTTAATCAATATTTCTAAGTAGATAATTTTATTTAGCATGAAATATATGTCAAGAACCATATACATACATCCGTGACCACTCTAACACAGTAAAAACAAAGAACCTAGTGCAACATTAAATTAGTTGCACTTCAATCTATCAAAGTTACTTCTAACATGCCTTGGAACATTACACTCGTTCAATATACGTTAAACTTGTTCATGAATGTATATGTACATTGACTTGTTCACTGAAAGAGTTTAACATTTAGAAGAACATTAAAGTTGTACAATCTACATTAAACTTGTTCATGAATGTATACACTATAAGAAATGTAGTCTATGACAACATTCAATTAACAACATACATGAGGTATAGGTTGCGAAAAGTCATCTACCGCAACACACACAAAATGTGTGTTGTGGAAGTGACTTACAATAACAAACAAACGTATGTTGTCAATAATAAGACACATACGACAACACACAATCGAGGGATGTTGTGAAAAGTCACTTATTGCAATATACATTGCATGTTGTTAAAAAAACATAATATATAATAACACACAAACTTCATGTGTTGTTAAAAAGTAAGTATTTATCAACACACAACTTCGTGTGTTGTTAATTTACTGGGATTCAACAACACACATTTTTACGAGTTGTTAAAAAGCTAGTATTTAGCAACACACATCTTCACGTGTAGTTAAAAAGTTAGTATTTAGCAACGCACGGTTTCGAAAGTTGTTAAAACTTTAGGATTTAACAACGCACATCTTCACATGTTAAAATTCATGTATTCCACAACACGCTATTATTGTATGTTGTCGTAGAGATATCTTTAGTAACATACATTTTTGTATGTTGGCGTAAAGATATCATTAACATCATACGTTTTTGTATGTTGTAGTAAATATATCTTTAGCAACATGCATTTTTTTGTATGTTGTCGTAGAGTGACAAATAACAATAAACATTTCTTGTATGCTGTGGTAAAGATAACATTAGTAAAATACAATTGTATATTGTCAAAAGTCTAATTTTTTTTTTTTTTTTTTTAAACTAAGTCTACTGTTTTTTTAACAACATTTTATCCACATTAACAAAGGTCTATAAAATTATTAAATTTATTTAAACGTTAAATGTTTTTTAAAAAATAATGGCGTTGTTATCACCTATAAAATTATTTTCTACAATAATTTAATCTAACCACTCTAATTTAAAAATTAAAAATTCATTTATAAATAGAAAACTATGTGTATATTAACAATATATAGAAAGATATATAGCAATACCTAAATTATTATATTCTAATTTATTATTTTGATTTTTTAGATCTTTAAGTCTATTTAATCTCATGTATTCTTGTTTATTGCAGAATATATATAAACATTTAGGGAGTCATGAAATTAGAAGCTTAACATTTTATTTTGATGTTGTTGTATGTGCCTTGTTATTGCCAACACATGTTTGTGCTTTGATGTAAGTTACTTTTACAACACACATTTTTTGCGTGTTGCGGTGACAACATGCATTTTTATTAATTTGTCAAAAGTTTAATTTTACTTTATTTTATTATTATTAACATTCTTTTCTTATTTACAAACATTTTCTAAATTATTAAATTTATTTAAATATTAATTTTTAAAAATAATGGTGTTGCTATCCCTCGCAAAATTACAAATTTAAGCTAGCTACTTTTTTAAATGAGAACAATATTTATCCAAAAATGTTACCGGAAAAATAATGCGAAAATGCAACAACAAAAAATTGTGCAAATGATGAAGCATGTGAGATGCCAAGATTATGAAAATCATGAAATTATAGTGCGAGTGATACAAATTTATTTCCTTCACATTTTTTTTCAAGAGTTTTTTTACAATTCAATTTTTTAAATGGCTTGTGGAAGTGGAAGTAGAGCTGGAGATGCTCCGATGCCTCCAAGGTGTTCCATTTCCAGGACTAGTAAGGGTCGTATGTCGGAGCCGGTGCCAGTCCAATTGGACAATATCGGTTATGACGATAGCCATGAGTTCCTGCAACGACAAGCCTATCTTGAATACCTAAACATTCCTAATCCCCCTTTAATATTTTCTGAACAAGATGCTAGCTCCAATATCACAAGCCAATCAGAAAATATGCTTGATCCCCCTCCAAATTATTATTTGTAGTACCACCTACTAAAGAGAACTTAGAGAAGGCTGAGAAGCATCCCAAATCGATCTCTTCGTATACCATATGAAGAAAATTACGAAAGAGGATGGAAGGATAGTAGCGGTTTGCAATTACTGCCACAAAGAATTTAAGTACAGTAAATCTAGAGGAAATGACACATATTGGAAGCATATAATGACCCGACATCCAGCCGAACATGCCAAGTCAAGTACACAAACTCAAATTTCCAAGTTCGCTACCCCTGACACTCAATTATTTAAACATAGTGATCAAACTAATAGAGAAGAATTAGTTAGAATAGTTGTTGTTGAACATTTACCTTTTGGTTTTGGTGAAAATGTTGGTTTTATTAATTATTGTCATAGAGCATTAAATCCTACTGCATGTCGTGTTCCTATAACCACTCTCACACATATACCTTATGATATTTATAAAAGAGAAAAAAAGATTTTGAAAATGTTTTTTGAGAACTATAAAGGTCGTGTTTCCGTTTGTGCCGACATATGGAGTGACCATTGGCGAACACATTCATACTTGGGTTATTGGGTGTGACTTGTCATTATATGGACAAATTAAGCATGGACAAAGCAAAAAAGAATTATTGCATTTAGAATTTTTGATGATGCACATACTATTGCTAATATTTATAAAAATATGAAAATTAGTTTTGAAGAGCTTACAATTGAAAGCAAAATTTTTGCAATTGGTTTTGACAATGCTTACAACAATACGGAAGCTATTCATGCTTTAATTGATTTATGCAAACCTTATTTTGGTACTAAATTTTTTCATTAAAGATGTGCTTGCCATGTTTTAAATTTATTTGTTCAAAGTGATTTACAAATTCATCAAGCTTTTATTAAACCTATTAAAGATGCCCTTTTTTATTTGTGGAAACATCCTGCTACGATGAAAGCATGAGTTAGATTTTGTAAACAGTAGGTAGTCGTCCCATTAGATTTTTTTTTTTTTGTGATGTTCCAACATGTTGGAATTATACTTATAAATTGCTTTCTAAAAGTTATGATTATAGAGATTTATTAGTTTCTTTTATGCAATATAATGTTAATCACATTAATCTTTATCTACACCATTGGGATCTTTGTAGAAAAAATTATAATTTGTTAAAAGTTTTTAATAATGCTACTGACAATTTTTCGGGTATTTATTATCCTACTACTCAATTATTTATTATTGAGAGTTGTAATATTATTGGTGCATTTTTTGAGTGTTCATCCGATATACAATTACAGGCCTGCATTGAAGCTATGAAAATAAAAATAAAAATTGTTAGACTATTATAGGGAGTTTCCAACTATTTATTTGATTGTATTGTGTATTGATTGGCTATCACTTAAGTGACACTCGCAATAGGACGAGGTCGGAGAGTAGCACAATAGTAAGTAAAGTTCGTTCCCACAGGGATCGAGTGACCGGTTACCGAAATTGATTAGCCTATTTGCTATTCAAACAATCAAAAAGGTTGGTTTTCCAATTAAGTAAATTAAACTAAACTAAACTAAAATAAAACTAAAATAAAACTAAATGCTATTGCGAAAAAGAAATAACATGAAAATAAACACAAGTGTAATAATAGAGAGAAATATGCTAGGATTTGACTACACCCCACCCTATGTCGATTTCCATTCTAGACTCAATTATTCACCCAAAACATGCTCATGTAATTCATAGACTCATGCACCCTAATATTAACCTACAATCTTGGTCAAGTAGAATAGATCGCACCCAAAATCATACCCAAGCCTATCTCTCGATTACTCGGAATATATGAATGAGTTCATTAAGAACCTTGGCACACTAGGGAATCCTATACGCTAGCCTAAGTAGGTCTACTTTTCTAGACATGCATAGAGGGCATTTTATCGAGCACGTGGCGTGCGTCTCCGGTCAGTACATAACACACCACAAAAATTCATTCAAAAGGAGATCAAACAATTGAAAGTTTTAAGCACACAAAAATACCCATACAAACCACACATGCACAAAATGAATAAACAAAGGTCAATAGATATAAATATTCATGGCTGGGGTTCATCAAATCCTAACAATGAAAGTTTAGCTCATATTACAACTAATAGCCATACAACAAATAATCTCAAATAAATACATGGCTATAACAAAGGATAAAAGAGAAAAAGTTAGAGAAAACTATAATGGAGAGCTTCCTCTTCTTCCTTTTGCTCCTCTCCTTTTTCAAGCTCCTTTAATTTTCTTTCTCCCAAGAACAAGAAAAGATCATAGATTGGTGTCAAGTGTCTCTTGGATTGTGTAGGAATTTAGGAAAGATGGAGTCTTGGAGGAGTAGGAAAGTTCCCTTTCTTTGGAGAGTATTTTCTTTTCTTTTTGTGTCTCCTCCCCCTTTGAAAATACCAAAGAGAGGTATTTATAAGGGAGCCAAAAATAGGGCAAAAAGGGGGCAAAATTTCTTCTAGAAGATGAGCTGGCGGGTTGCCATTGTTGCCCGACTGCGGCGAAGCCGCGGCGCTTCAACCGCGGGGCTTTGAAGAGGTTTCTGTCGCTACCGTTGTCGATCGCGGCGAAGCCGCGGCACTTCAACCGCGGCGCTTTGAAGAGGTTTCTGTCGCTACCGTCGTCGACCGCGGCGAAGCCGTGGCACTTCAACCGCGGCGCTCTGATGCCCAAAACCCCAAACTTTCCAAAATTGCACATTTGGCCCTCAAATTTTACCTTTATAACCAAAACACCCCTGCTATCAAAATTTCTGCAAAAAACCTCAATCAAACCATTAAACACTCGGTTTTTCCTGAGAACCGAACTCAAAATGATACGGAAATGGGGCTACACTTTGTGTATAAATGAAGCAATCATTGATCCATGTTGTAAATTAGAAAATTTGTCTAATTATTTAACTCTATATTATGATTGTTTTGAAATAGAAGTAGATATCCATGCTTATTGTTCTACAATTAGGGCATTATTTTATGAGTTATATGATGAATATCGTAGAATTTATGGTCCATCACTAAAATTTTTCCATAAACTCAAACAGTATCCCATACTCGATCCTCCGTATTTTGGGGTTAGGGTCTCAACTTTTATCCCAAAAGACCAAAAATTCACGAGCTTCTTCATCAAGCTCAACCCAAACCCCATCATCATATTCCGAGATTGAAACTTATAACAGTACCGGTTTTGAGTTTATGGGAGATGGTCATGTGGAATAATTTGATATCCTACATTGGTGGAGGGATCATGAAAAGCACTTCCCAATCTAGGCTATTATAGCCAAACAAATTCTTACAACATCAGATTCTACGGTGGCCGTGGAACAAGAGTTTAGCGCTGGTGGAAATATACTGGATGAAAGACGTTCTCTTTTGAGTCCACCATCAATTCAAGTCCAAGTTTATGTTGATGATTGGACTAAGGTGTAAAACAGACAGCAGGAAATCGATCAGGAAACACTCTACGATTTCTTCGATGATGACAACACCAATGGAACGGAATGCAGTGATTAGTTACAGTCCCAACTCCCAACGTTAACTCACTTCACTGAACCGACAATAAAAGGTAAAAGAACAATGTGGCCTTTGATTCCATTAAACCCCAAAAGGATATGTGTACAACTTAATTATGGTACAAATTAAGTATAAGGCCAATTTAAATTTTTTAGTTATATTTCAATTTATTTTTTTAGTGTTTTATATATTTATTTTATTTTTAATTTAGGCTTACCTAAGCAACTTCATTTACAATTTATATCATTACATATTTACATGTCTAATTTTTTGTAGTTAGTTAAAAAATAAAAAATAAAAACCGAACCGTCAGAATCGGAAAACTGATGTAGCGGAAGCTTTGTCGAGAAAAACCTGCAAGAAACAATTTGAAAATGACCTAATAAAGTTTCGTTGATTCGCACATGAATATCAGAATATTAGGCTTCAAATTCGTTGATTCATTAGAATACCGAAATTAGATGGAATTAGAGAAACTCTAAATTTTATAAATAAAAAATTGATTAGCCTTTCAGCTTACATCTTTATTTAAAGCAAATAAAACCTAAACCTAATCGTATTCCTTGAAAAACAAGAAAACGAGCCTAAATAGGAAAAACTACCAAAAAAGGAAAAAACGAGATTAAAGCAAAAACTAATTCTATTAAGAATCCTAAGAACCCCGGAATTGACGGAAGTCGATTCGGACTTGGGAAACTCGATTTATTGCAAAAACGAAACTTTTCTAAAAAGGCAAAAACGGCCTTTTCGGGGCCAAAACGATGGAATTTGCCCAAAAAAGGGCATGCTTCACGACCAAAGGTCGTGAATTTGAAAGCTCAGACCGATTCACATTGACAGTAAAAATCTCACGTCATTAATCGACTCCATCGCCCGGACTAATAGGATTGAAATGGTCTATTTCCTTGGTCTTTTTCCTATCCCACCCCTCCATGAACTATAATGCCAAATAATCTATTGCTGCTGCATCAAAAACCTAAACCAAAACTGCCGCGGTTCCAGTTCTGGTTCCAGATCCCTCTGGAACCGGAACCGGAACCGGAACCGGAACCGGAATCGAAACCGAAACCGAAACCGAAACCGAAACCGAAACCGAAACCGAAACCAAAACCGACGGTTTGGAACAAGAGCCGAACTGCGGTCACCTCTAGACTCACCAGTTTGGTGCCAACTTGACATCAGCTAGATGTTAACTCGATAACGATTCCTGCTTTAACCGACTCAGTTTGACGCTCGGCTGAGTCTCGTCTTTGCAACATTAACCAATTTTGCCATCTGAATCCATCACATTGACATGTATCTTCTCTTCTTTTACTACTTTGACTTGATTTTTGGTTTTTTTATTCTGGAAATTGATTTCTATGTGTTTTTGCATGCAAATGAGGAAATCTGTTGATTTCATGATTTGTTATTGTTGACTGGTTTTCCCCATTTTCGATTGCTTTTAGTCATATATTGAATTTAACAGCAATAATAATAATAAAAAAGATGATGATAGATGAAAACTGAAGAGTGTACGGATCTGTTTGATTGTTGCTATTTTTAATGTGATAATGTAAAGTTTTGTTGAATTGTTCATTTAGTTAACTAGGTTACTAAATGGATGTGTTGCCTTGTTTCTTTCAAATTCTAAATTTTCTTTAATCTATCCGAATCAGAATCTTATGTTGGAGCATTTTTTTGTTATATATTCTTGCATCATCAATGGACTTTTGATAGATAAAATTCTGCATATATTATCTACAAGGCTTTGCACAAGTATAAGTCACCTTTCTCTTATATCATCGATTGAACTTGATCATGAAAACATTTTATACTTAAAAGAGTATTGGCATGTATGATGCATCAATGAAATAACAGTCTCAATTTTTAGCTGTATATGCAAGTATCTTTGAATCGTTACGCTTGGCTTTTTCACATGCAATGGCACACCAGTGTAGCTACATTCATATAAAAAATGGAACAGAACTCAAACTAGGAATTACAATAGCCAGGAAATTAATAATAATAGAAAAACTTCTAGACATAAAAATATAGGTAAGAAATGACCAAAAGAGTTCATGCTGCGCTTTGCTTTGATTCCTTTGTTCGAGACCTTAGTGAAGCCACACTCCACTACTATCACATGGACAGAAAGTGACCTTGGGGCATTTGAACTTCTCAAAATATTTCAAATGTGGGAATTCTTCTTGCAATTCTCTCCAACTAACTTTTAATTCATTCAAGTACTTAAAACGTAAGACTTCAACTGCCCACTTCTCATGCCCCTCTTCAACTTTACCCAGGCTATTGAGTCTGCCTCCTCTGATATAGAATTTCCGAAGGCTGTTCATTTTTTCAGGACTTAGCCAACTGGGTAGAGTTTCCAGAGGGAAACACCGGAGATCGAGTTTCTCTAGTTTGATGCTGGTTGATCCTTTGACAATGGTGTAACTCCGTTTTATAATACCTGGTGCAGCTGGTCTTGCTGGACCTCCTTTTGGCTTTTTGTTATTTTCACTGTCGTCTACCTTGTTCGGTCTTGTTTCCCCGTCATCCTGCTCCTGGCCTTCTGTGCTCTTCTCTTGATTTGTGGACTTCACTGCACTATTTCTTGCTTCACCTCTCACTTCTTTGGAATTCTTGTCTGGTTTGGCTTGTAAAGATTCCCCTCCCCACGCTACTTGCAGCTTTCGAAGCGCTTCAAATTTTTGGAGCGTAGTGAAAAATTCTTCCAATGAGAAAGCCACACTATTCACATTGATGCTTAGTTTCTGTAGCTTTTTTAATCCTGCAAGGTCGGCAAGGGTACAAAAGCTCCCGTGTTTGGCATCAATAATCACAAACCCCTTCAAGACCTGGAGTTCAGAGAGCGATAGCAGCTCCTTAGGCATGTAATCTAGCAAGTAGCACTCAGATATATCCAAATTGGTCAGCATCTTGAGTGAGCCTACTTGTTTGGGAAGTTTCTCTAGATTGTAACAAGCTCTGAGATCTAAGACCCTCAAACTTCTGAGCTTTGATATGGAACTCGGAAGCTCTCGAATACCTGAGATTCCATGAAGGCTAAGAAGTCTTAAACCTTTCATATATATCAATCCCTTTAAGAACTCAGTGCTTTCTACTTTGATGCGGCAGCAGTAGACCAACTGGCATTAGATTATTTGGAGGGGTGGGATTTGAAACAAGCCAAGTAAGACCAAACTCGGGCGACGGAATCAGATTGATTTGAAATTTTGACAGCTGATGCGTTTCGGCGTTTCCGGAACTACTACACAGCTTTGCTGTGTAAGCACGTCACTTTTTAGGCAAATTCCGTCGTTTAGGCCTTGAAATTAGTGTTTTTGCTATTTTAGGAAAGTTTTGTTTTTGCTTTAATTTGAGTTTCCCAATTCCGAATCGACTTCCGTCAATTCTGGAGTGTTTAGGATTCTCAGTAGAATCAGTTTTTGCTTTAATCTCGTTTTTGCCTTTTTTGGTAATTTTCCGTTTTTAATTCGTTTTTCTTGCTTTCCAAGGAATTCGATTAGGTTTAGGTTTTGCTTGCTTTAAATAAAGATGTAGGCCGAATTGGCCATTCAGTTTTTGATTAATAAAATTTTAGAGTTTCTCTATTTCATCCCAAATTCGGTATTCTAAGGAATCAACGAACTTGAAGCCTAATAATCCGGTATTCGTGCGCGAATCAACGGGGCATTAGTAGGTCGATTTCATATTGTTTCTTGCAGGGTTTTTCTCGAAAGAGCTTCCGCTACATCATACTTCAATGTGACGATTCTTTCCTGAGCTCTGCCACCTTCCTAAATAGAGAACTCTGAGGCGTCTCATCTTTGAAAACCACTCGAGTGTGAAATCAGGAAACTGGTTACTGACATTGAACAATGTTTTCAGTTTGTCCAGATTCTCTGTTTCCAGCCATTGAGCATTTACCAAACATGCCCTGTCACAAGAAAAAAAGTTCGAAGTGGGGTTTCCCTCAGGATTGTAATCGAAGAACCCAGCTTCTTTGGCAAGCATAATCACTGCAGAACGTACAAACGTGTGCATTTTAAAGCTGTTGGCTACCTTTCTGTATTTTCTGTTTACAGGTTTGATAAATCCCTTCATCAGAAAGTCCTCAAGAATTTCATGAGCACTATCCTCAACTGTCTTCTCCTCGTCTAATAAGCGCTCTCCGTTCCACCAATGTACCAGCAGCCTCTTCTTTATTACAACATCTTCTGGGAACACTGCAAAGCACAACAAACACAGCTGCAATCTGATATCTAAGTTCTCAAACATCACCTGGAATTCTTTGAAAAAGGAGCTTTGCCTAAATTGGTTTCCTGTGTGAAGGTTAGGCAAATCATCAGTCGCATTGTTGGGATCGGATCCAATGCTTCTTGGCAAATACCGATTTGCATCAGATTTTGTTGAAGAAATTATGTGCAGTGATGAAATCTTGATCTTTAAGTTAAAGAGTTCTTTTCTGATTTCATGAAGCATCTGCTCAGTCCGAATGGAGCCATTGGATTCTTGTGTCTGCAAGATGTTTTCTATGCTGCACTTAAGAGTTTCGATTGGTTTGCCAAGATCATCTTCAAACACTTTGAGTTTGGTTAGTGCACTTTTCATATAATTCAAATCATTGCATAATTTCTCGCGTGGATTGATTTCTTGAAAGCAATCACTGTTGTGATTTTCTTGTATGGAAGCTGCTGGAAAAAAGAGACTTGCTTCCGAGAGATTATTATGCAAATTGGATATGGTTTCAATGAGTCCTTGGATCGTCAGATTCTCGCAAGCATTTGGTTGTGAAGAAGAAATGAATGAAGCCATGATTGAACACAGCAGCTGGGAAAGGGAATAATCAAATCAAGTTAACTCTTCTGTCACTTCTTGATTTGATTTACTTAATTATCTTCACTAAAGGCAGAAATAGGACTTTAACTTTTGCACAGACAGGAGGGCCATGGTCCCAACAAAAAGCAACGGCTCTGATTTGTTTCACTCTTAGCTGAAATTAGTTGGGAGGCTCTCCACTCAAAGACTCTTGATATGGCTCAAGAGAGTGGAAAGAATCAAAGAGAAGGATCTAGCAATGGCCAAGACGATAAAGACAGGAGCAACATTCGGTCTACCCTTTACAGTCGATTTGAAAAAAAGCTGCCTGAAGAAAATAAGAAATTACTATGGAAAAAGCTTAATCAACTCATCATGTTTTGCCAGAATTCCGAGTGCTACCAAGGAAGTACTTCTTCAAATAAGATCGAGGATGAACTACAAAACAATAGAGAGTTTTTCCGAGAGAGATCTCAGTCATCAAAAGGACCATCTACAGTTTATGGTTTTGAAAATGAAATATTGTCACTAGAAAGAATGCTTCTCAAGAGTGGGAGTGACGATGATCAATTCAAGGCAATCGGGGTTGTTGGGATGGCTGGTGTTGGAAAAACGACATTGTGCCAGGAAGTTTTCAACAAAGAAGAGGTAAAGAGACACTTTGTTCCTAGGATTTGGGTATGCATGTCTAGGCAGCCAAATGATGATGTGAACTCGAAGGCTGTAATCATTAAACGAATGCTGGAGTGTCTTGGAGTAGACGATGAAGTCATCAATTCCTTTACTTCAGATCATCAACTAGTCTATGCTCTTCATATGGAGTTGATGACCAAGAAGTATCTGATTGTTCTTGAAGATTGTGAGGAAACAGACGGGTGGTACGAAAAGCTGTATTGTTGCTCAAGCAAGGGAGAAAAATGGGGTGAACAACTTTATCATGGATTTCCAAAGGGATATGGGGGAGCAGTAATCGTCACAAGCAGGAATGAGGAAGTAGCTAAAAAGATGGTTGGGGAAGAAAATCTACTTCAACTTCAGCCCCTTTTGGATCCGGAGAGCTGCTGGTCAATTTACAAAGACTCAGTTGTAGCAGAGGGGGTGGAGTTCATTTCACAAGAACAAATGAAAGAGAAACTCAAAAATAAGTGTGGGGGTCTACCATTAGCAGCAAAACTGATGGGGAAAATTAAGGCTGATCAACAAAGAAATGCAGCTGCACAAGCACAAGATGCAAGCCACCAAGAATACTAGTCATGAAATAATTATTAGTGTTACAAATTAGCATTCCTGCTTCTTGTTCTTTTTGTCTTTATTTTGTCTTTAATTTGTATTAATGAATTTGCTAAAGTTTAAGAATATGATAATGATTTTGATTATGTTGGGTTCCTGATGGAAGCATACATACAGTATATGTTACTTGCTCATTTGGCTTTTGATTTTTGATGAACATTGATATCATCCAAAGTAGAAAACTTTGGCTAACATCACAGTTTCATAGACATTTAAAAATTAAAACAATGAAGTTTTGTCCAAAAAAGTAGGTTAAGTAGTCTTCAATAATTTCATTTGGGTCTGATATGCTTCTCTTCTTTCCAAAAGCAATAAAAAAGAAGATGCCATCCATTCTTTTCAATTCTTTTTTTTTTTTTGAAACTACATTCCTTTGTATTCTTTTAGGTAGTTTTGGAGGCCTTTAATAATAGCCCTAATCAAGACAATAACTTTTAAGTTTCTAGTTGAGTGGTAACTTTATACGGCAATAGAGTCCCTTTTTTTTTTAACTTGGGGGAGGGAATTTAAATTTGGGATCTCCATATTGGTTGAAACTTGAGACTATGATTATCTGATTATCATCGGACTATACCAGTTTTTCAAGGTAATTGATGAGTTTATGTTCATGCATTCAGGTCTCACCGGAGTTGATAGAGAAGCATCTCTGAGGTGGGCCAAACAGTGAAGCAAACTGTGCTCCCCGCACATAAAACTACGAATCCAAGCTACTGGTGCAAGCTTTTTGAGAGCATCTCTGCATACAAAGCAAAGCAAGATCTATGAAAATCTCTCACTTTTGCTTTCCACTTCAGTTAAGAATGTATAATAAATATACTATCTTCTTTACTCTCTTTAATATTTTCCATTACATTTTGGGTTTCACCTTCATAAGCACTTGCTCCATCTCTAACGTTTTCCTTCAAATATTCTGGGATTTCAGCTACTAAAGCGCAAGCTCTTGCTCTGTTGCTTTTCAGAACTAGGTATTTCGTGTTTCATTCAACTGGTTTCATTGGGCAGTAAACAAGGTTAAACAAGTCTGGTTCCCATTGTTTTTTTTTGTTTTTTTGTTTTTTTGTTTTTTTTGTTTTTGTTTGAATAGCTGGAGTAGCCCTGAAACATCAAGGGCAAGCAACATCCCTACTATGTAGGCACCCCGCTCAAGTCATATCCCATGAGTGCGTTAATATTATTAAAAAAAAGACAAAAAAGAAAAAATAAATTAAATAAATAAGTAAAAGTAAAAAGGGACAAGGTCAAGAAGACCCAATTATAAAATGAAAAACAAAGGCAACAAGCTCAAATAAAGCCAAAAGAACAAAAAAAAAAACTAATCCTCACATCGACTGCCATTGGATATGTTTTCGAAGCCGCCTCATTAAAACCTTGATAGTAAAACAAGGAAACCTATCAAAGAGAAAAGAGTGCAGCTTTTTTTTTGGTAAAAAGGAGGGCAGAGCCCAGAAAACAGAAACTAAACTAAAATAGAGATAGATCTTGCTAAAGCTGAACCTTTAGCATCAGAATCCAGCACACTAAGAGCTTGCATAGGGGGGTCTTCAAAATAAGTCACACCTGAAGCAAGAGAATGGCCCAGATTTGCAAGGCAATCAGCAACCTTGTTGCCTTCTCTATACACATGCCGAATCGAACAACTCCAATCACCATGAATTAAGCTCAAACAGCTGTGAATGAGACTATAAAGAGGATGATTCACAAGGGGCGTACATCTCATCAAATTGACAATGGTTTGGGAATCAGATTCCACACAGATTAGTCTATAACCAAAATTCAAGGCAAACTGAAGCCCTTCAAAAAGGCCCCAAAGCTCAGCTTCCAGGACACTACCATGGCCCTTTCTCAGGGAAAAACCACCAAGCCAAACTTTCTTGTGATTACGCAGCACACCCCCAGCCGAAATAGTATTCAGATCCGTATTCAAACTACCATCAACATTTAGCTTTATCCAACCAGTCGGAGGAGGAAGCCACGCAACCATACAAGTTGTCAAACCAGAACTTCTAACATTCTCACAATTCGCTTTGATCCAAGACTCTAAATATCTCTTGATTATCAATCCTGGGCATGAAGGAAGCTTGAACTCAGGATCAAAAACAGAGCTACACCGCCATTTCCATATGAACCACAACGTCACAGCAAAGAGAAGGTATCCAGGCATGCCAGCCATAACACTTCTAGAATCCTTCAAATTAAGAAACAACCAATCCTTCAAGTCACCTGTGAACATCGGGACGGTAGTGCATCCTTTACGAATACTTTCCCAAACATAACGAGATTTGCTGCAGCCCTGGAACACATGATCAGTGTCTTCACACCCCTGATTGCAGCGGAAACAAGTAATATCATCAGCTATACCATGAATAGAACGTTGCACATTAGTTAGAAGTTTATTATGCAAAAGAATCCATAGAAAACTCTGCACTCTAGGAGGGAGTTTCAGCTTCCAGATAAACCTCCAATGCCAAGAAGGGTTCCCATCAGAATTATAATGGGTATCATAAGCACTTTTAACCGAAAAATTCCCATCATTAGTTGGACCCCAAATAATTCTATCAGCCCCACTGGAACTCCTATCAGCATGGATACTAATAATCCTCAACACAACATGCTAGGGCAACACAGCCTCCAATTTACGAACATTCCAATCATTATCATGAAAGTAATCACAGACTTTCTCCAATAACTGATTTTCAGACAGAGGATCCTTAGCATGAGTAATGAGAGCTTGAAATTCGGGATTCCACTTATCATACCAGAAAAGAACTTTAGCACCATCACCAATCTTCCATTGCAGATTACGGGAGATGATTTTAGCACCAAAAACAAAGCCCCTCCAGGTGCTTGAACAATTTTCAGCAGACATCCTCTCCCCCAAAAACCGACCATCCTTGGCATATTTTGCTGTCAGCATTTTTCCCCATAAACCAGTATCAGTCCGCATCAACCTCCAACTAGCTTTGGCTAGCAGAGCTTGATTAGCCAACTTAGTTCGCTTAATCCCTAACCCACCTTTGTTCTTAGCCAAACACACAGTCTCCCAATTAATAAGATGGATTTTTTTGTTCTCAGCAGAATGTCCCCAAAGAAAGTCTCGATTAATCTTGCCAAGTTTATCACAAATCTCATTAGGGAGCTTAATGGATTGCATGGCATAAACAGGAAGAGCAGACGAAACCGACTTGATGAGAGTTACACGGCCAGCTAAAGAAAGCGAAGCACTTTTCCACATAGACAACCTCGCTTGAGTTTTTTCAAGAATATCTTTATAAGTCTCCTTGGTCACTCTACTATGAATTAAAGGAACACCAAGATAATTACCAAGATTATTAGTTAAAGGAGACCCACAAGCAGCAGCAAAAGACTTGGCCATCGACATACTAATGTTCTTAGAGCAAAAAACTCTCGATTTAGGGAAGCTAACCTGTTCACTAGAAAGGGTACAAAAAGTTTCAAGGCAATCTCTCATCACAGAAGCTTGTTTCATTGAGGCTTGACCAAAGAGAATAAGGTCATCAGCAAAGAAAAGGTGGGAAATTACCGGACCTCCTTTTGACACTGTAACAGGTTTCCAATCCCCCGAGTGAAGTTTTTGATGAATTAAGTGCGAAAGTTTCTCCA
This sequence comes from Acer campestre, assembly GCA_954870605.1. NCBI lineage: Eukaryota > Viridiplantae > Streptophyta > Magnoliopsida > Sapindales > Sapindaceae > Acer > Acer campestre. The sequence continues at coordinate 15,466,606 of OX940801.1, read as the reverse complement.
TGCACAGCACAAAAATATAAGGAAACAAAGGGTCTCCTTGTCTGATATCACTTCCAGGAGAGACTTCAGCAGACGCTTCACCATTCAGAAACACCTTATACTTCACACTCGAAATGCAGCTCATAATCAAATTAATAAGAGTGCCCTCAATACCGACCTCCTCCAAAACCAGCTTAATAAATCCCCACTGAAGTTTATCATACGCCTTAGCTAGATCAATTTTCCAAGCGATATACCCTGTCTTACCTTTCACATTCTTATATTTATGAAAGACCTCCTGAGCCACCACAATATTATCCTGGATTTGTCTTCCAGGCACAAAGGCAACTTGATTAGGACTGATTAGATTAGGAAGCAAGTCTCTCAATCTTTGAACGATCACTTTACTAATGATTTTATAGGAGGTATTACAAAGGCTAATAGGGCGGAACTGAGACATACAAATGAGATTCACAACCTTAGGAATTAAAGAAATAAGAGTACCATTAATCTCAGTAGGAACACAACCCTTCTTGAAACACTCAACAACAAGCTTAACCAAATCCTCCTTGCAAATACTCCAAGAATTTTGAAAGAAAGTTGCTGGAAAACCATCCGGGCCAGGGGCTTTAAGACCACCTATAGCAAATAAACTTTGCTTGACCTCATCTTCACTAACAATTGCACTCAACTGCTGCTTGCAAAGATCGGCCATTACAGGGAACATTTTAGGCATTAAATCATAGTCACATAAAGACACACGTTCAGCAAATAAATTTGTAAAGTACAGAATAGCCTCTTTCTTCATCTCATCAATACTAGCCGCCCAACTACCATTCTCCCTTTTTAACCCCTCAATTTTATTCCTCCTCCGTCTAATCACTGTGGACAAATGAAAAAATTTAGTATTCTTATCCCCTTCTTTCAGCCAACCATTTCTAGATTTCTGGAGCCAAAACAATTCCTCTCGGTCAAGGATACTTTCATACTCTTTAATAAGATTCACCTCAAGATCCAAGAGGGAAGAGTTATAGTATTTATCCAGGCATGCCTGAATACCATGAATTCTTGCCAAAAGACGCCTCTTCTCATGAAAAATGTTTCCAAACACCTCTCTATTCCAGGTTTGCAACACCGTAGCCAAATTATGAAGTTTATCAGTAATAAGACCTCCTTGAGTCTTCCATTTATCCCCAATCAACTCCTTAAAATCATTATGCAACAACCACGTAGCCTCAAATCTAAAAGGCTTAAACATATTATTAGGTATTTGACAGCTGCGAAGATGAACTAAAATAGGGCAATGATCCGACATTACTCTCGGTAAGTGTCTAACAAAGCTCTTACCATATCTCAGTCTCCAATCCATCGAGCACACTGCTCTATCAAGTCTCACACGAATATCCTTGCCAATGCCTCTCCTAGTCATCCAGGTAAACTTAGGGCCAATGTATCTGATACTCGCTTTTTCCGTTGTTGAAAGAATCGCGAGGATCAAAAGATTTTTTCCTATGTAAATGGGGTTTCCTACCCAATGTGCTCTAAACTAGCAAAAGACTAGTAAAGCAGCAAGCGAGGGTATCGTTCCGCAGAGAGGTGTGATTCGTCAACCGTATCAAGTTCTTGAGTTTATTGTAAACATGTAAATAGAATGCGAAAAGGTGAGAATGGTGTGTGTGAAATTTATGTACAATGCGGTGTGCATGTGTGTGTGTATAGAATGAAAATGAAAATAAATAAAAACAAAGAGAATATGTAATGGTGAGAATGGTGTTTAAAGTGATAAATAAAATGGTGGATTGGAGAGATGCATGAAAATGGTCACACAAGGTTCAACAAGTTCACCATACATAAGTGCACAAATAGTTGGTTGTTAGGCATTAAGTACATCCAATTTTAGTTAAGGGTTTGTTCTTGCCTCGATCCGATTTATACCCATTCATAAAGCTAACGGTCGAAGAGTGTGTTGAGAACCTCTCAAACACGAAATCGCAACCCACATATGTGAACCGATTCTACAAACAAAACTACATTTAGCCCAATGATAGCTTCGTAATGTAAAATGGCAACGTTAGGTACAATGAATGTGGAAATAGTGATTGTATCTCCAACCATAACTCACCTAGAGCCCCTAGCATGAGAGATAGCCAAAGACCAATAATTGTAACTCTAACCATGACTCACCTAGAGCCCCTAGAGTGAGAAATAGCTAAAGTCCAATGGTTAACAAGAACAATGAACCAAACCCTTCTAATATGACAATTTATAGGCTCACCCACTCTTCCTAGCTAATTAGCCAAGATTATGCCTAGAGAGCCCCTCCAAAGGCACAATCCTAACTCTAAGTCACTCAAACCCATTCATGACATGTAATTTTGACCTTCCATCAACATACAAACACAAAATGGGATGTTTGATTACAACTACTCCTAAATTACATTAATCTACTCCTAATCCCATCCATGAATACATATTAATTTCCAATCATCCATAAACATGCATTTCAAGATAAGAGATATATTCTATAACAATCAAGAATGAATCAAAACACAAATTGGATATAAAAACAACCACATATATATATTGAGCACAAATTAGGTTTACAAATATTCCCAAGTGGGGATTACACATCTAGGAAAACAAGAAATACAAGGAGAATGAGATAAAAGAGAAAACCCAAGTGGAGAGCCCCTCCAAAATGTGCTAATCTCCTTTGATCCATGCTTGGCTCGAATTTGGTCCAAAGACCATCCTTTCTCCTTGTAATCTACTCCTAGATGGATGGAGGATGGGTAGAAGGTGAGATGGGGAGCAACCATGGAGGAAAAACCTCCATGGAAGCTCTAGAAAGCTTCTCTCTCTCTTATTTAGATGGAAGAAAATGAAGAAGAAGAAGAAGAGGAAGTGTGTGGGAAGTGTATTCTTGTTGAGAGAGAAGAGAATAAGGTGTTTATATAGTGTTGGGAGGTTAGGGCTGAAGGTTGGGGGTGAAAAGATGAAACAGTCCCTGAAATTCCCTAAAAAATGACTCTCTGGAGTGAATCGACGGTTTGGTTCGGCGGCCAGGCCGCCGTTTTAAGTAGCCGTTTAGACCTGACAGCGTTTCAGCATTTCAGCATCGCGCACCGTTACGGAAATGGGCATAACTTTCTGTAGAAAGCTCGAAATCGTAATCCATAAAATGTTCTGGAAACTAGACTTCCGGGGCTTTCTAAATATGTAAAGATATCAACGTGGTTCGATCTGAACAGGAAGATATGACCCCCACAAGTTGTACGTTCTGTACGAGCATATACAATTTCTTCCATTTTTGGCTCATTTTGCCTCCCAAACTAATCTTTAAGCTTAAAACCTTATTGTAGGGAATATGTACCTACACAAGGCTCAAACAAAACATTATATACAAAAATACACTTGAAAACGAGACAAACGATCGGAAATGGGGGACCTCAAGTAGGTATAAAATAGTCCGATCAGTATCCTAGGTCCACCAGTTCATTTCTGTCAATCCAGTTACCAAACCCACTATTAGAAAAATTATATCTGCCACCCCTTTTCTCTGAGCAATTAACAATTTCATTAAAATCTCCAGATATCAGCCAAGGAATATTGAAACAAGTTCGAATAGAATCCAGATAAGTCCATAGAGCCCTTCTGTTAGTAATACAAGGGCTCTCATAAACCACAGTTAATACCAACAAAGAGTTCTTATCAGCCACCAACGCCGAAATAGTTTGTTTGGAATTAGCCAGAACATGTAGCTTAACATTACTACAGTTCCAGAGAAGCCAAATCCCACCTGAGAACCCCTCAGCTTCCACCACAAAACTATTGGAAAAACCCAACTTACTAATAACTTTAGCAGCTCTAACACCACTTATTCTAGGTTCCAGAATTGCTAAAATGTCAAACTTATGAACCACCCGCAAATCAGCAATAACCGTCGAAAAAATCTGTTTTACTGCACCCCGCACATTCCATACACACAACATCGGAAAAGAGAGAAAAATAGAACGAATAAAACTCTATTAAGAGATTCTAGCCATAGCCTCCCCTAATTTGGAGGCCTCCACATCAAAACTCTCACCTATACCAGGAGAAACAGGCTGACAAGAAGTATCTGGCATCTCACAGTTTACATCGCTAGGAAGTTTACAAGGAGAACCAGTATGTTGTTCCTCAAATTCCTAAACTTCCTTATGAAATTGGCGAAGCACACTAGCACTATCATGCATATCATCATCATAGGTAGCTGTAGTAGTCACAATCGGGACTTGATGCTTATCCTTATCCCTATCACACCGTATCAAATTAGATCTTTCTTTCGGCTTACCCCCAATCTCAACAGATTTAACACCCTTTTTAATAACAACTCGTTTCTGAACTCTGCTTACAACAGCAGAATTGATCTTGATGTTCCTCCCACTCGGCACCACATTCTGGTTTGTGATCTCTTCTAAAATTCCTTTACCCTTTGCATTGCTACTTTCACCCAAGCTCACCTTATCTTGTTCTGGAGCCTCCGAACCCACCATATCCATATCTTCACTAAGCACCTCAAACCTTGATCCACCCATATTGCTAACATTAACTTTCTTCATAACAACAGGATCATTATCCTTAGAAAGTTTCCCATATCTTCTATCTACAGAGACTCCCTCTGATTTGCCAGTATCACCCATCCCATAGTTTCTATTACCTCCAGAACCCCTCCTAACAATACCACCAGAATTTCCAACTCTGTTCCCATTATACGGACTCCCCTGCTTTCCATAGGTAACCAACATCCAAGGCCCAAAAGGAGGCTGTCCTATGTCCTCCTGCACCTACTCAGTAGTACTCATAGGCACTTCAGAAATCTTCACCCCAACACCATCACTACAAGTATCCTTGGTATGCCCATACTTCCCACATTGAAAACAAATCATTCCCAGATTTTCATATTCCAATCTAATTGTTCTATCATCAATAGTAACAAATCCTAGAAGGGGTTTTGAAATATCCACTTCCACACAGATTCGAGCATAACTGCCTCTAGCCTGGGTCTCTGTAATTGGATCCACCTTACACATAGTACCTAGCATACCTCCAATTTTCCACAGTAGCCCTGAATCCATCCATTCCATAGGGAGCTTAGTTAATCGAATCTAGATTGGCATACTTTTGATCGAATCTTCACCGGGGACAAAATTCGGCTTCCAACGTTGGACAGTCAGATATTGATTTGTGATAACCCAAGGGCCTCCAGTAAGAACATAATCCAAGTCCTCCTTCATCTAAAATCTAGCGACAAAGTAACCATCCCCCAGATCAGTTAATTGCCACTGTCCACAGAGATTCCACTTCTATGAGACCGCCCCATATTCTTCAAAATAAGGGCATTAGTCCACGGACGGTGCAATTTTTCCTTCAATTTGGAAGAAAGTTTCATGGTAGGGCCAGTAAGACCATCAGAAACCAAGACATCATCACTCTCAATACACAAATTAGACGTAACAGCAGCAAAACCATTCCAGGAGGATGGATTCGCCATACCGGTCAACTTCGATTTGAAACTACCCATCGCCTCCCTCTTCGAAAAATCCGATGGGGTCTCAATTCGACCTGGTAATTTCTCCTCAGACCTAGCACGTTTAACAGAACCACTAGTTTCCCCAATCAACTCATCACCCTTATTGACCGTCTATTGTTGAGCCACGAAAACAAACGTATCACTAGGATTAGCCATGAAAAAGCAAAGCAAGAAGAAACAGAGCAAGAAAATTGGTTAAGAAATTGGCGAGATATGTCGGCGGAGCTTCCCACAAACCCCAAATCGCAGAACAAGACCAGCGCGTTCAAACAGGCAAAAACCACGCGCCCATCATTTCTCTCAAGAGTGCAGCTTTCGACCCCAAAGCAAACCCCAAAGCGAGAAAGTGTAGCCCATAAAACGCTTCTCCTGCCAGAACCCAGCTATGAAGATAAAAGACTTAGACATCATGCGAAAGAAAAGAATCCTAAGAACTAAATCTGGAATGAGGCCACCCATTCATATCTTTATCAATATGATATAGACAAAAACTAGGGGCCATATCCCACCAAATCTCTCACTAATTACTAACACCATATGAAGCTAAGAATCGGCCACCATATTACCCTCCCTATATGATGTAGATCGGAAGCGTGAACTCACACGCATTCAAACACACAAAAGTTTCTATTTTTCTGTAATCCCACAGTATTTTGGAAAAAGAGAGATAATTTGAGTTAAACTGCTCATGAAGTTTTTTTAAAAAAATTTCATTCAATCTACAAAACTTCAAACTGATTACAACCTAATAAATAGATCTATCAAATCTCTTTAAACACCTCAACTAAATTAGGAAAGAATCCCGGATGAAAAAGATATCAAATCTCCTAAAAAATTAAAATAATTCTAAAACATTAAAAATCTATCTAATAGGAAAATTGGATTTGATTTAATAAAATTAAATCATAAAACAATTAATAACCTAATTACATATAAAATAAAAGGAAATAAAATATTCGTATCGAATCATGATGATAATTGGAAATAATAATTAAAGCAACAGTGTCTTGCCACGCATGAAACTTAATGGCCAATTTTAGACATGATGCAGCCCGTTATTGAAGATGAAGGTCCTGTTTGATTTTTCACTTAATACTTAATGGCACTTAATGTGCTCCATTAAGTTATTTTGTTTGATTTTTTAAGTGATAAAATCACTTAACGAACCTCTAAAACCACTTATTAGAAAAGTGAAATTTTTTCATTTTTCACTTAACCAAAATCCACTGGAATTTAATACAATTTTTTACTTCCAAAAATATCCTCACCAATTTAACTTATTTTCAATTTTGCCTTGTGTCAAAACCCGAATCATATTAATATTTTTTTTTCTTCTCACCGTACACAACAACTACATCATTGGCTTCTCATATATAAGCAAATCATGCTCACAATCAACCAACATTATGAGATTATAGTACTTAAAGCGTGTAAATGAGATTTCAATAATAATAAAAAAAACAATTTAGATAAATTTATTAAATTATTTATATAAATTGAAAATATTATTATTTATAGCTAAATAATTCTGTTTTACAATTATTAAATTACTTGTTGTAGCCTGCACTTAAGAGAGATGTCTAGAGAGAGAGTGAGAGAGTTTGGTGGTGAGAGAAGGTATGGTGGTGTGGTCAAAAAGGGATATGGTGGCTTTGAGGGTAACAGTGATTTTAGGTCTAATCTAGTTTATGTCTTTATTGATAATTTGAATCCGGTTGTTGATCTCAAAGGATTATTGGGCATTTTTAGAGCGTTCGGATTTGTTTGGGACATTTATCTTTCCCCGAAATCCAGGTGTAGACGTAGTTGCTTTGCTTTCGTTAGGTTTGCAACTCGGGAAGAGGCGATTAGAGTTGCTTCGCTATCGAATGGGATGCAAGTTTATGGGTGGCTTGTTATTTCGAAGGTTGCATCACTTGATTGGAATGATAGGAAAAAGTCTCTTGAGATTTTTTCTAAGAAGAAGATTTCGGGGTCGGATCTATTCATGTATGAAGATAAGAAGAACAACAGAGTATATGAATCATATCATGGTACATCATATGCGGAGGTGGTAAAGGATGTGGATAAAGTCGTTAATCACAAAGGAACTATGGAAGAGGAAAGAGTGGAAATGATGAAGTGGGATGAGAAGGCGTCAGATGATAGCTGGCTCAAATGCTGTGCAGTGGGTGTTCTCAAACGTTCGCTGACATCAATTCAGTGATCAAAGGGTTATTAGATAACAACATTCAATCGTCTTCATTTTATCTGGGAGACAAGAACATTCTTTGGATCTTCAACTCAACCAAAGCAAGGGACATTTTTATAAGAAATAGATTTCTGTTGGATCATCAGTTGGTCTTTGGTCAAATGCTATAACTCCTCGAACTAGACTGTCATGGTTGGAGTTTAGGGGGATTCCGTTGAACTGCTAATGTAAGGAATTTTTTATGAGATTGGGATGGGCTGTGGGTGAACCACACTTAATTGAGGAAGAAACTCTGAACAAAACAGTACTTAATAGAGGTAGAGTATTGGTTTTGATCCATTTTGGTTTGAAATGCCTTGGAAGTATTAAGGTTGTATCGGGAAGTAGATCTTTTCTGGTCTCCGTTTGGGAGGATGCAACTCCGATTAACCCAGCTTGGATTTCTTGGAGGTTAGGCATTGATGACAGATTTGTTAGTGACTCTTCGTTTCCTGATCACAGTGAAGACAGACATGGGATGGATGAAGGTGATAGGCCGGTTGTAGGAAACATTTTAGTTCTTAAGAATGGGGGTGAGGTGGCTGTGAAAAACTTAATCAATAATTCTAATTCTGAGCTGGATAATTTAAATCAATCTAATATGGACCTTGCTTGTGAGATGGATATGGGCCATTCTAATCCTAATGTTGAAGACTTTCTAGACAAGCCCATTACAGCAATTGAATGCCCAAAATCCATCATCAATAAAGGAAAAGGTATTGTGTCTAAGAAACAGTCAAGAAAACCTGTAGGCCCAATCATTCACAATGGTAAGATAGTTTTGGACAAGAGGTTGAAGTATGACTATGAGAGATTTGGGGATGGGGATGATAGTGATTCATCATCGAACGATGACAAGATTGCTAGCCAAGTTTCTCATTTTCCTATTGTGGGAGGAGAACCTTCTATTGTGAATTCGACTCAGCTGAAAGGAGGACAAATTGTCATAGATCTAGGTATTGGTTCGGGCAAGAATAGGAATTGCTATACTAAAAAGAATGGTGCTCTAGTGGCCATTAATCAAGATAAAAAAGTTGGAAGCAATACTAGTAATCGGGATACACAGACGGGGAACAATTTAGAAGTAATTGCAAATCCTATCAAAGCATCAGAGGATAAGATCTCTTCTTCAGGTATCTCGGCATCTCATATTTCTGAGACTCAGTTTCAGAATATGCCTTCTAAGGTGGAGGAACATGATAATTTTGTTATGCGGAAGAAATTTAAGAATCAGTTGAAGAATAATGCATATAAAAGAATGGTTGCGAGAAGTCAGAGTATGAAGCATTGTCAGCATTCTCAGGTGCTAGGGAAGAAAGGTATTGGTTGAGTTAGAGATTTAGTTTTAAGAAGAAGATGGAATCTGGAGGAAGAGGTTTCCAAAGTTATTGAAAAAGGTAAAGCACTTGGCTATTTTAATCTTTCGAATTCTGAGAAGGATGGTGAGGGGAATTCGATAGGGGGTAAGATGTTAAAATGTGGGGCGTGGAGTTTAAGTGAGGAAGTGGCCAAGGTTATAGATACTGGGATGGTTATGGGATTTGATTTTAATGGTAAAGAGGATGAAGTTTCTGTAGAAATTTCCAGGAGAGAGCTTAAGGATGAGGAGAGATTTAATGCCACGAACTAATATCTCTATTTTGGATTTCGGTGGGGTTTGTAAGCTTTTGATGATAGCTATATCTTGGAATATCAGGGGTTCAGGGAGAATTGAAAAAAGAAGGGCTGTAAGGAATATGGTGGTTAGTTCTAAGCCAATTATCCTTTTCATTCAGGAAACAAAATTGAATTATTTTGATTCAAGAGTTATTAAGTCCTTAGGTGGTTCTTTGCTAACTAATGGGGTTAGGGTGGAAGCTAACGGATTGGTTGGTGGGTTGATTACCTTGTGGAATGGAGATTGTTTGAAGTTAAGGCGAGTATTAGTAACGACAGGTGTATTATACTGGTTGGATCGTTTTTAAATATTAAGAGGGAGGTAGTTTTGTGCAACGTTCATGTAGCAAATCAGGAGAATGAGAGGGTGGAATTATAGAGTTTTATATTGCAAGCTCAGGCATTGTTACCTGGTACTTGGGTTATTGGGGGAGATTTTAACACAGTAGTTGAGAGTTAGGAGTGGAAAGGGGGGTGGTGGTAATGTGATGTCTATGAGAAATTTTAGACAGTTCATAGATTTGGCTAAGGTGGTTGATCTACCGATGGTGGGTATGTCGTTTACATGGTCTAATATTAGGGAAATTGAATCTTGGGCTAGGTTGGATAGGTTCCTTTGTGATTCAGTGTTTCTTTCTTGGTTCCCAAATTTGGTTCAAAAGCGTCTTAGCAGAAGCCTTTCTGATCACAACCATTTTGTATTGGTGAGCAAGATGTTGATTGGGTTCCCAGACCATTTCGTTTCTTGAATAGCTAGATAGAGGATAAAGCATTGATGGAAGGGTTTCGTATCAGTTGGAAGCAAACTAATGGTGTGGGTTGTTCTGGGAAGAAGTTGTTTTTCAAATTAAAGGTTGTCAAGAACCATATGAAACCATGGTTGAAAGGGAGGAAGGTGGTAGGGGATCAACTGTAGGTTTTGGAAGCAGAGTTAATAGCTATTAAAGGAAAGGCTGTTATTCAAGGGTGGACGTTGGCTTTAAGAGAGGAACGTGGTTCTTGTTTGGCTAAGTTATGGAAGCAAATTCGAGTGGATGAGCAAAAATGGAAGCAAATATCTAGGGTGAAGTGGCTTAAAGAAGGGGATAGGAATTCCAGGTATTTTCATATTCTATCGAATATGAGAAAAAAAACTAACTTTATTGGTGAGCTTACCATTGTGGGAAGAGTGTGTAGTGGTCCTTCTCAAGTGAAAGAGGGTGTGCATTCGTTTTTTAAGGATCATTTTAAGAAGAGGAGTCTTCATAGACCACGGATGCCAAGGCTTGTTACCAAGCAAATTTCGGCTGAGGAAAAAAATGATCTAGAGGCATAATAAAGCCCCTGGTCCAGATGGCGTGAACATCAATTTTATAAAGGCTAATTGGGAGATGATTAAGGATGATTTCATGAATTTTATGCATGAGTATTATAGAGATGGTTCAGTTGTTTGGCATCTGAATCGTACATTTATTGCTCTTATTCCTAAGACTAAGATGCACGTGTCTTTAAATGAATTCAGACTGATAAGCTTGGTTTGTTCTTTATACAAAGTATTGGCGAATAGGCTGAAATCTGTGATGAATACGGTTATTGATTCGACTCAAATAGCTTTTGTAAAAGGTCGCTAGATTACATATGGTTTTGTAATAGCTGAGGAGGTTATTCATCAGTGGAAGAAAAAATGAAACGGTGGTGTATTGGTGAAGCTAGATTTTGAGAAGGCGTACGATAGAGTTGACCATGATTTTTTGATGGAAGTTTTGACTAAGATGGGGTTTGGTTTGAGATGGCAAAAGTGGATTAGATGGTGTATTGCATCTCCCTCTTTATCGGTTTTAGTTAATGGAAGCCCCACATATCAATTCCCAATTGAGAAGGGCCATCATTAGGGTGACCCGTTGTCTCCATTTCTTTTCAACTTGGTAGTGGAGATCCTGAGTGTGATGTTGTGTAGAACTAAATCGTTGATTTTGATTAGAGGTGTTGATTTTGGGTCCGATGAAGTTCACATTTCCCATTTACAGTTTGCAGATGACACTGTCTTATTTCTAGAACCCAAGTTGGAATATCTCATCAATACTAGAAGAATTTTGAGTTGTTTTGAAATGATCTCCGGATTGAAAATAAATTTTCATAAATCATGTATAGTTAGGATTGGTAAAAAAGTTGTGAATGAGATGGATTGGGTTGTTGTACTCCGATGCAAGTCATCTTCGCTGCCTGTGTCTTACTTTGGCCTTCCTTTGGGGGAAAATTGTAGGAAGGAATCGTTTTGGGACCCAGTGATTAAGAAGGTTAAGTAGAGATTAGCACCGTGGAGAAGAGCGTTTTTGTCTAAAGGTAGGCATCTTGTTCTAATTAAAGGGTCTTATCTTCCATCCCTTCATACTTTATGTCTGTTTTTCCCATTCCTGTAGTTATGGCTAAGAAGATTGAAAGCCTTCAGCGTAAGTTTTTTTGAAATGATGGCATTTCAAAAAAAAAAAGGTTCATCTTGTTGATTGGGAGACTTTATGTTTAAGCTATAGGAATGGTGGGTTGGGAATTGGCAGGATGTTAGATAAAGGGATGAGTCTCTTGGCTAAGTGGATTTGGAGGTATGGTAGAGAGGATTCTTTATAGAAAAATGTTTTATGTGCTAAATACGATATTAGTAGTAGCTCTTTAATATGGGATGGTCGAGCTACAAAGTCTGGTTCACCTTTCTACAAGGCTATAAGCAGATTTTTTGACAACAATCATTGTGCTCATAATATAATCTCTAAAGGTTTTCAGGTGGTAATTGGTAATGGCCATCATATTCGTTTATGGAAGGATATTTATTGAGATTCTTTTCCTTTGCAGGTTGCTTTCCCAAGAATTTTCGCTCTGGCATCCAACAAAGAGGAGGTGGTTATGGAGTTCGATAATTGGGTGAATTCGAAGTGGATTTGGAAGGTGAAGCTTAGAAGGCCTCTTTTCGATTGGGAGATAAATCAATAGAGGAGCTTCATGGCAGTTTTGAGTAGTATTAGTGTTCAGTCAAACTTTAATGATTCTTTGGCACGGACACTGTCACCTAATGGATTATTTACTGTTCCATCGTTTTGTCATTGGTTGGAGGGGTTGAGGTCGAGGTCTAGCCAGGATGATACGCTACTGTCATCTATTTGGAAGGGTATTTATCCACTGAAAACCAAGATTTTCATTTGGCAGCTCATGAAAGGCAGAGTTTTGGTATGGTTAATCTAGCTAATTTTGAGTGCCTGTTGTGTGGTTTAGCAGTGGAATCGGTTAACCATTTGTTTCTCACTTGTGTTTGGTCTAGTGAGCTTTAGAGGACTTGTATGGGTTGGTGGGGAATCTACTGTTGTATGAATTCAAGTCTGGTAGATTGGCTGCATGGATGGATTGGGATGTGGCCTTAGTTGTCTAGAAAAAGAGCTTGGAATGTTTTATTTTGTACTGTTGTTTGGACAATTTGGGAGAATAGTAATTGTGTGGTTTTCAGGGGTTCCCAACCTTGTTTGGGTTTGGCTTTGGATTCGGCTTTGGATTCCATTAAGTTTAGAGTGGCTTTCTAGTTTAAGAATTTAGGTTCAGGCTCGAGTTGTGATTTAACTTTGCTAATGCTAGATCTTAATGATAGACGTGTTGAAGATATGAGTTCTAAAGTTAGAAGGAAATAGGTATGGCTATCGCCGATTGGTGATGAGCTATGCTTCAATGTTGATGGATCTTCGAGGGGTAATCCGGGGGACGCGGGTATTGGGGGAGTACTTAGAGATTCTAGCGGAAAGGTTTTATGCTTATTTTTGGTATATGTGGGAGTGGTAGATTCTTCAACAGCTAAAGTACTGGTTATTCATAAAGCTTGCCGGCCAAGGCTGGGTCAGGTATTCAAGAAGATAGGTTGGAATGGGGACTTTGAGGCTCTGTATTGCTTGGCTGTCTGCTCTATCGATGCTTCCTCCCTAGGTGTTCAGATATTGTTGTTTTGGTGGTGTTATATTTTGTTTGCCAGTGATGGTTCTGTTGGTTGATGCGTTATTTTGTTGGTGTTATATTTTGTTTAGTTGTGGCTACTGTGGGATTCTATTTGTTTAAGGTTGGGTATAGGCGTATAGCTTTGTTTTTGTATGTTTGATTTTCTATATGGGGGTTTGGTCTGGTTTTATCAGATTTTATGGGTGTTTTGCGCATCCCCTGATGCTTTCCTGATATGTTATATTCTGTTTTGCCTGCCAAAGGCTTCTTTTTTTTATTAATAATATTATAGCAACTTCAAAAAAAATAAAAATAAAGTAAAGCTTTGCCAATTGATTTCTTCTAAAAATAGATTAGTTAACCGATCCATCACAATAATTAGTGATTTGCAATCTGCTGTTTCGTGGGTTAATGGCAAGGATTTTGGCAACTTTAAGTTGGTATATTTGATTTACGACATTAGAAGTTTTCTACTGCGCCACGTGGGGAATCTATCTGTTTGCTTCAAGTCAAGAGGTTTGAATTCATTTGTCGATAGTCTAGCAAAAGGTGGCTCTAGTAATAATGGGGATAGGCTTGAATGAAGTGAATTTTGACTTGATATTGGTTTCTAGTCTTGTGTAGGGTGTACCTTTGTAGTTTGCATAGTTGTTTGTTTTGCTGTTGTGGACGGTACTCTTTGGTGGGATTGTGTTAGTTTTTTGTTTGGTATGTCGGTCTGTTGTCTTTATGGATTGTATGGTCTCCTTGCTTTGGATTCCTTGCCTTGTGCCTTATGGGGCGTTTTTAATAAAACATGCTGTTTCAAAAAATTACTTGTTGTAGTTATTCCTTAATATATTAAAATGTAAATATATAACAAATAATAGTTAGGATGATATAGATGTAAAAGTATTTATTTTCAGATATTTGTAACTTAAAAAACAGATTGCTTATCACTTATATTTAGTTTTCAATGGAAAAAAAAAAAAAAAAGTTTTCAGTTTTCAGTCACTATTTAGTCTTCAGTAACATTTAGCACTGTTCAGTCTTCAGAAAAAAAATCAAACTGGGCCAAAGTCTTCATAACATTTGTAGGGCTCGTTTTGAGCTTTCTAGAAACATATTATAATGCTTATTTTGGGTCCGTTTGCCCTATGAAGATACACCCGAAATTTGCTCTTGTGTTGCCACAAGCCATCTCGCCAATTGCCTTTTTGCCTTGGGCTGATCCCCATCACTATATATGTAAGAAACACAAATGCTCATCTGACTAAGAAAATGAAGAGTTTGAAGCCAAGCAGATTTAAGAGGTAACACAATAACACCGATAACTCTGAAATATATATTCGAAATTGCTTGGGTACTGACCAGTCAATACCCAAGCCATACTAACCACACCAAACCACCCGATGGGGTGTTGCCACATGGCAAAACTTTTTGCATTTTCCATGTTTCTCCTTGCTTTAGGTTACGTGGCAAGCAATGAGTGGTGTGGTCAGCACCTTGGGTACTGACTGGTCAGTACCCAAGCATTATCCATATATATTTCCATGATATATTTTTGTTTCATATCATCTTCACATCTTTGTGTTGTTTTATTTATTTTAATGAAGCTAAGGTAGTATAATTTAGTACAATTAAAAAAAATAAAGCTAATATGATATAAGGAATAAAAATTTATAAAATTATTTGGAAATGTTAGGCGGATGTTTAGTTGTGTTGAAAGCTTTTTTGTTATTACGTATGTGAAATCCTTTTCTACTTGATTCAATTTCTTTTTCTCTACACTTACAAAAAAATAATAATAATAAAGCACTGAAATAATCTGAATATATTTGCCTCAAAAAAATAAGTTAATTTCTTGTGCAATTTATACCATATCTTTTAATTTACTATAGGATATGAAAATAGAGGAAGAGGAACCAGAACGTTTGAAGCACAAGATAAGAGCAAAACTTGAAGAAAAGAGATCTGCCTTGCATGAAGGGAAGAATTATCTTTTGCTTGTTCTGGGTATCAGAACTGTGCTTCCTACCAGTGACGGTAATCTTGTAACGGTATTAGTTACAAAAAGAAAGAGTGAAGAAACCCCTATTATTGAGGAGAATGATAAGATAACATTTGAGCCCGTCTTCTGAAGGGTCATTATCTATATTGGAAAACCGCATAGATAAAAAAAAAAAAAAAAAAAATTAACATTCAAGATTTCAAGAATTTGTTTGCTGCAATAGCCCGAAAGAGCAAGGGTTTGCCTGCTGCAATCACTGTGATAGCAGGAGCCTTAAATTATATTGCAAGACATAGTTCTGGGGATTGGACACTGGAAAGTGCAATAGAAAAAGCAGCTTATCATAGCAAATCTAGTTTCCCAAAAATAGACAGTTGACTAGAAAATTAAATATGCCATAATTGAAAGACAGCAGAATATTTTCAACACTCCTCCTCAAGCTAGTGCGAAGATGTCAATCATTCCCATTTCCCAGCTTGTCTATAATGAACTGAAATTGCTGTCCGTGAAGCCCTTTGTTAATATGTCAGCCAAATGTTGTATAGTTGAGATGCAAGGCATACAAACTACACTTCCTTCCAATTAACTTCTCTCCGATAAAATGACGATCTACCTCTATATGTTTAGTTCTATCATGCTACACAAGATTATTGGCAATGCTTATGGCTGCTCTACTATTTCTAAACAACAGCATAGAGCTTTTACACTCTACCTTTAACTCCTCCAGAAACCGTTTTAACCACATCAACGTACTCCCTGAGCAACTGCATGAAATTCAGCTTCAGCACTACTTCTAGCCAGCTACCACTGATTGTTTCTTACTCCTCCAAAAAACTGCTTCCGACAAATGTACAATGCCCAGAAGTAGATCTATGATCATCAATAGCACCAACCTAGTCTGCATCAATGTAAGCCTCAATTTACAAAGAGCTCCCTTTCTTGAAAACTAAGCCCTCAGTTTTGTTTTCTTCTCAAATATCGCAAAATTCTGTTCATGGCATCTAGATGTTATTCTGTAGGTGATCATGCATAAACTAACTAACAACACTAACAGCAAAAACTATATCTGGTCGTGTATGAGACAAGTATATCAACTTACCAACCAACCGTTGGTACCTTCCCTTGTCAACTTCTAGTCAAATTGATGGTCCTCCGGGATTATGATTATAGTTGAGTGGAGTATCGACAGGTTTACTCCTTAGCATACCTATCTCAAAAAGCAAATCATGGGTGTACTTCCTCTGTGTGACAAAAATGCCACCTTTACTCGATTTGGCCACCTCCATTCCAAGGAAATATATACTTCAAAGGGCCGAGATCCTTAATCTCAAACTCTATAGCCAAGAACACCTTCAATCTGCTTATTTCATCACAATCATCACCGGTGAGAATGATATCATCAACATAAACAATAAGAATAGCCTTCTTACCACAATTAGAATGCCTAAAGAACATAGTATGATCTGCTTGTGTTTCTATAAGTAAATGTTTCCGGATTCGGGACCCAATAGACTAGGATGTTACGTGATTCAGAACTTACATAGACCTTAATTCACAAGTATAATCTTCAGTACTATATACTCAAATTACAATTACCCAACCTAATACAATTCATTTCAGTAAAATCTCTTGAGTCTAACATAATTGTAACATTAAATAAATCAAATCCTTACAGCATGTACACACATGACATTAAATCTTCCAGTGATACATATCTTCAATATGCTAATATAAACCACATCCGTTCTATATCCAAGAACTTAATCTACAAAAATGGTAGTGACTAGAGGTGAGCCATTAACTCGGTAAGTAAATTCATGCATAACATGTAAATAAAATAGCCGTTGTAAAATCTTTACGTTCAAAACCTTGATCATAAACATTTCCAAAAATCCCAACAATGTATTATCTAATAAAACCAGAATTATCATTTAATGCAATTTACATATTTAATATCAATAAAACAATTAAAGCAATACTTAAAATCATATTCTTAAATCATAAGCGTTTCATAAAACTGTTTAAACAATATGAAATCAAAAGATCATTTAATATCCATAATATAAATCACTATAATTTTACAGAAATAAACGGTACGGCCATTAATCACTTTATAAAGCGGTAAACATATAATTTCTCAGTATAAACGGTATGCCTTAATCATTTTTGTAAAGTAGTAAATAGATAATTTCACAGTATAAACAACATATACATTAATCATTTTGGTAAAGCGGTAAACAGATAACTCATATCTCAGTGTCACAATTATCCATGTGATGCAGCAATAACAATATGTCACAATTACACGTGTGACGCGGTAATAAAATATGTTGCAATTACCCTTGTGATGCGGCAATAACAGTACGTGTGCACACAATATCCTAGTTGGGCCAATAACAATAATGGCAACTACGGATAGTGAGCCAAAACATTAAACATACTTTCCATTTCCTTTTAAATCACTTATAGAAACATTAATCTTTAAATTGAATATCATATAAATAAACATATGGTATCTTATACACGTTCCGAAACAATTTCATCAAAATATTTCAAATGATTTCGACATTATAAATCACATTTTCTGATAAATTGAACACTTAAAACAATAACATCAATTACTCATTGCAAATCATAAGTCAATATATCTAAAATCTTTAAATATGTAATATATATACACATTGAAAAACATAATACATCATGAATGAGTTTACTTGCATAATATATATACATTTGAAAACATAATACGTCATGAATGAGTTTTCTTATACAATTTATACATATTGGAAAAAACATAACACATCATGGATGAGTTTACTTACCTCGAACCCGTAAGAATCACTCAAACCTATACAATTACAAATTTAAGTACCATCATAAAATCATCACCATAACAATTTATCAGCATAAACGACTTATAATAAACTAGACTTAGAATCTATTCTTCCCACTAATTACCACAACTGACCACACTCTGATCCACGATTTTTGGCATGGATAATCTAGACAAATATTAAAATCTATAGTAAAATTTACAAATTAATCCATGATCATTAGAATTTGAAAACATTCATTCGTTTTCCAGAATCTATCTAGCAGAAATCAATATTAACCTTTGTCCACTCCAAAAATTATAACAATTTTTATACCCTTTTATAATTCACGAAAATTTTCAGAATAATAGTAGAAATAACATTCTATCTACATATGAATTTTCATAATTTTATAGATAGAATAACCCACCCAAATAAATTTACGAATTCTGAATATTTGTCAAAATAGAGGTGTTCCAGCAGCCCTTTGTATATTTCAAAAACACATAAAAACTAATAATTGCCACTATCAATTGAATAAGCTATAAATCATCATCATGGTCTCTACTTTCATCAAGTTAAGCATACAAAGAATCATAACCTAACATATTCTAGAAGTTCAATCATGAAAAAGATAAACAAAGGAAAATAGAAATAACGTACTAACCTCTTCAATTCTACAGTTGATTCCTTTAATATAATTCAGAGGCTATATATAACCATAACAATCTCAAACCCTAGCTCATTATGGAATCAATCTGGAACGGAATCTCCAATAATTAAGATTTTATTTTGTCTCCTTTTCCTATTATTTCATGTAGAAAGTCTTGGGTTGACTAAACTAATATGGAAATATATAATAATTTGATTTAAAAATTAAGGCTATTAAACACATGATCTTATTCAAAATTTTACAAATTTACGGCTGTTAATTTTACCACCTTATAGAAATTTCGTCCTCGAAATTTACTAGAGTACCTACTTGGTAAAACAATCAAGCCTTAAATTCTCAAACAGATAGTCCATCAAACAAATAATAAAATTATGAATAATCTTTAACATCAAATAGGTAAATGATAAATCAATAACCTGATTATTGAAGCTTAAAATCCATCATCTTTTGTCTCTAGGACAAACGGCTCTTTCTCTATTTATTCTTCTATTTCTCTCTTTAACGAATATAAAGTATATATACATAGCAATATCTTTGTAACTCTAATTCAATTAAACAAGAAAACTAATTGTTGACGGTGAATTCTGGATTGCCACACGTCCAACAATGATAATGCGTTAATGAAAGCAAGAATATGAATAAAAGCATGTAAGACACAAGTTTTACGTGGAAAACCCAATAAAAGGAAAAAACCACGGCGCCCATGAAGGCAGGAAAATAATACTATGATCTGTTTTAGGTTACATGCTCAATATTATCTCTTTTCTCTCATACAATTGCTTTCTATTCTCAAGGATTCTGAACCCTTTTTCCGCAGGCTACATGGTTCTATTTATACCAAGTAGGTTAGGGTTTCTTCTTGCTATGGCCGTGTTGGTGATGGACTTTCCAAATAGAATTGTCTTAGGATTCTGACATTACGGACTAATTAGGACTCGTTTCTTGTTTAATGTTTATCTTTCCGGATGCTTTCGGTCCTTTCCTGTTTCGACTTCTCTTGAGGGGAAATTGGGATATTTCCTTATCGGGGTTCAACTCTTGAATCCTTGTACCTGGATGGGTCCTTGCTCGATGCGGTTTACTTGAATAAGATTACTTTTCTCGTATTAGGCGAGTAAAGGTCTTCGGCGAATACGATCCTTGCTTTCTTTAGGCTGAGCTACTTGGCGAATACACTTTTGGTTTTTCTGATCTTGATGACGTGGCAAGTGGCCAATGCTTCCTCTGTTGACTAGTTGACAAATGATGTAAAATTATTCTTCCGGGTTTCTTGCCTATTCTGCTAACGTGTCCTTTAGCTGAATATATACATACAACAATACCCCCATAAATACTCTGAGCCAAACAAGTGACTTGATCTTTTCGTTCTTTTGTTTCAACAAGTAGTATTTATAACTACGCTTGGTTCTGTTTAGGGAAATTCTTTCCCTCCATTTTTATCTTTGCCCCACGTGTTCTTTTTGAGCACCAACTTTAGCATTTAATGCTTCTACAACAAGCTTTCATTTTTAACCACACGAATTCAAAATTTACCTCTTATTGGACACAGTGAATGGACATTCTGATTACATAGTGTCTTCTTCAAGGCGCCATGTGTTCATCGTCTGGTGGGCACTTTTGTCACTACCATGTGCACTGGCGGTTTACTTTATCAAACCCTTTCAAATTTTTTCAAAATTTGAAAATCTCCTCCTTTTTAAGGTAAGAGACTATTTCATTGCCCACTCACATTCCTTTACGACTGCTGCTTCGCTTCTTCTTCTTCTTCATTACTCAAAAAGACTTCAAATTTGCAGGTGTTTGATTTCCCATTTCAGAACTTCGATCACCAAGATTTTCAACGATCTTTCTCCGGCTCCTTTACTCTTGTCTATCAGACGATCCAAAAAGATTCAACACACTCCTTCGTCTCCTCTTTTAGATTCTTCACGTTGTCTCTGTTTCAAAGACTTTCTGGTGAGTTTCCATGGATCCATCTCAGCGCTCTTTGTTCTTTAATCATATGATGCGCGCTTTAGAACTTGGTGATAAAAATATTACGAATAAGCTTGAGTTGTTGATACGCAATTTTGATCCAAACTTTCCCGTTCCAATTTCTTTATATATCCCTTCTGCTCATGAAACTTGTGCCCCTAATTTTTCTACCTCTTCATCTTTTGATAGTGATTCTTCATAAATGACAAGGTCTTCAAAACCTAGTGGTAGTAGACAAAAGGCTCCCAGGGTTCCTAGAGAATCTCGGCTAGGTGCCCAAACGATAGTCGATTCAGATGTTGAGGATCATCAAAGTGACAAGTTACACTTCTTGTTTGAGCGTCCGAGTGCTTTTGATAGTGAGGTAAATGTGGTTGGTGAGCAGGAGCTTCGAAAATATAGGAGTCGATTTGATATTCCCGATACTGTCCATTTGATATTACCTGACGAGCGAGCTGTATGGAATCCTTTGTGGAATGCCATTGCTATCTATGGTTCGATGCTTGGTTGTGGGGTAATTATTCCCCTTCATCCATTTATAGCTAGGTTTCTCGCTGATGCCAAACTTGCGCTTGCCCAGTTGGCCCTGAATAGTTATAGGATCTTAATGTGCCTGTGTCTTATGTGGAAGTCGATGGGTGACGGGCCTCCCACCCCTCGTGAAATTCACCATTGTTATACATTAAGGCAATTAGGTCACGATGGAACTTATTTCCTCCTCTCTTTTGCTATGGAGAGTTGGATTCCTGAGGGTGTGAGGGATCCAAGACAGGTGGAAGTTTAGGATGATGACAAGAAGAAGGGCTTCATTTTGGGTTTCCTATCCTCGAACAAGAGATGGAAAAATAGTTGGTTTTTTATACGTAGTGCGTGGGGAAGGGACGTACTCATAAGTACTCACCCAAATTTTTCGACAAAAAAGGCTCCAAAACACTTCATCTCCCCTGAGTCTTGGTCAAAGACACTCTTTGTTTTGCTAGATGATGAGATTTCTCATCTTGCAGCAGCTGCCGTCCTTCCATTGGCTAAGAGAGGACAGCCATTCCTCTTGGATGAGGAAAAAATGATTGCTCAGTGGATTTTTTCACGTTTAACTATCAGGCGTCATCGTCGTAAGTTTCCTCTATGTTTTTATCTCTGATATTTGCTTCCTTTCTTGTCAGTTTAATTGGTAATGCTTTGCTTTTACTTGGAGTGAGTGACGTTGATGTGGTTTGCGATGTGCAAGCCCGTGTTGTGAAGAATTTTACTGCTACCAGTCAAAGGCAGGCTACCAAGTTGGCTAAGGAGGGAATCACTGTTCTGGATGGCAATGATTCCTAAGATAGTGAAGGCATAGGCGATGGCCTTGAGCGAAGTATTGACCCTGATTAGCATCGAGGGGGTCATGAGGTTGCCACGAGTCTTACTCCCAGCAGAAAAGGTAAAGAAAAGGTTAGCACTACGGGGGCGAGTGGAGACGTCCCCATTTTTTATGCCAATGTCCTTGAAATTCTTGAAAATCCTGCGAGTGACTGAAATCCTAGAGTTGGTCGGGGAAAGCATCCAACTGAGAGTGCCCTTGACCACGTTGCTCACCTAACAAAGCAGGCTTTAAGAGACGTTCAATACATGATCTCATCGGATAAAGAGGGCAATGGCGACCCTGTGCTCGCTAAAGGTACCCCAACCAAAGGTGTTACTTTGGAGGTTCCCACCGAAGGGGTAGTAGTTGTAGATTCAGCTACCCGTTCAGAAAACGTCGGTGAAACAAGTATTTCTACTTCTGCTCCGCCAAACTCAATTGCTTATCCAACAAGTATGGGCAAGCATGATGTCATCGCTTCAACTATCCTGCCACAAATCTAGAGGGTGTGCGAAAAGAACCCCCGGCCCCTTCCAATCCAGAGGGTGTGTGCCAAGAACCCGCAACTCCTTCTTCAACCAGAATTGGCAAGGCATTTGTTTCTTTTCTCTTTCTGACTTCTCTGCTGATAAAATCTTGTCACATTTGATCCACAAGACTGTTTATATTAGACAAGGTTGGGAGCATGTGAAGAATATATCATATAACAAGAAAATGAAATTATTTTTCAACTGCCATTCTCTGGTAAACTTTTGATTTTTCTACTTTATTGGTTATGTTTTTTATTTCCTAACTTTGCGTTTTGTCCAGATGATGTCTGAGATGGCAGACAATTACAGGCCCAGGAACGCGGTTTTTTTAAAGAATAAGCATTTGCGGGACCAGGTTTCTTGTGTGGTGGCTGATAAATTTGTTGTTGAGGAATCTTACACTCAGCAACTTGCTCATTTGAGAGAATCAGTCAATGGGTTTCTAGCTGCTTAATTGGTTACGGAGGAGAAGTTATCGGCTGCTGAAGCTGAGATCAGGTCATTGAAAGAACAGCTATCTACCAGCCAGAACTCACTAGCAGTCCGCATGGAAGTGGAGAGGTTGGCCGAAAAGGCTAAAAAGAAGGCTGAGCGGGAGGCAGATAATCTATGAAACCAGTAGGTTTCAAGGACGCCATCTTCAAAGATTTAAAGGCTGAATTAAAGGTCCAAGTCGTGGATCGTTCAAGAGGTCTCCTGCTTACGATGCTTTTCTCCTACACAAGTTCGAACGTGGAATGAGGCAGTCCAAAAGGTTTTTTACGATAAAGGACCATTCGAATGAAACAGCTTTGAAGCATTTTGACAAATCCCTTAAGCTGCATATGGATAATGCGATGTGTTCGATCAAGGATCAAATTAAGAGATGAAAAGCTCATTCGCACTAAACAAGGACTAAACCTTACCTAATGCATTAGGAAGTCCCTACAAAACGTGCGTTCAACACATATTATTCTGGAAAAAAGGGGAGTCTTACCAGTACTGGTGATGAACCAGAATTAGATTATGTTTCTGGTCGGGACTATGGACCTTTTATGCCAGCAAGAGATGAAGAGATAGCCTGGCCATCCGAAGATGAGGTTGATGATGAAGACAGCGGGGGTGCCGCTCCGACGAATGTTTGATTTTTATTTAGTTTTTCCATATTTTTTGTACCTGGGCTTTCGCCAATGTAAATTTGATCCTTCATCTATATAACCCATTTGTGTAGCTATTTTTTTGTTTGAATTTTTGTTATTCGTCTGTTTTAACTGCCATCGTTGAGTTTTTGGTTTAGGCTCAAAAGCCTTTTTGTTGTTCATCTACCATTGCTGAATTATTGGTTTATGCTCAAAGCCTTCTTTGTTTAGCTACCGTTGCTGAGTTTTTGGTTTACTCAGTGTTTGTTAGGACATATCTGACCATATACCAAGTCTTTAAGAATATTGTTGGGACGTCTCCCTCTTTTGCTTCTATAGTTTTTAAGTGCTAGTTTATTCGACCCCCAGCGTTTCTTTCGACCGCTGTTTTTTAGTGCTTTATCTGCACTTCAAGGGGTCACGCTTGCCAATGATGGCGAGCATCTATTGGTCTGGTTGCGTTTTTCTAGCTCGGGTTGCTATGTCATTTCTTTAGAGCCTGCTATGGTTGTGGGTACCCATTCGTCAGAGTTTACATTGTCGTTGTTACGGTTTTAAGTTTATAACTTCATGCCAAAGTGAACAGCCTTTACAGCCAACCACGGCACTTGCTTTTAGTAATAAATTACTCTTTATTGATAATCTCCTACAATCTTAACAATGTTTAAAAAGAAAATACTATAAAGCAAATATTGAAAAAGAAATGACAAAACAAACTTTAAAAAAGGGAAAGGGATAGATGGTTGTGAATCTTCAAATGCTGAGTGTTGTGCAATTGATGGTGTTCACTAGCTCTCCTTTCTCCTTATCTTCCTCTTCTCTCGAACAGATTTCGGGATTCCTGGGGGTCTCTTCTAGTGTCTCTTGGCTAAGCTCACATATGCACAACGTCTCTGCTCTGGCTTTATCTCTAAAAATTGATAAGTTTGCACAGCGAGCCATCTCTTATGATCCTTTTAGTTCTCCAATCCCAAATTCTAATGGGAATTTTATTTTCAACGCATGAGTTGATATGACTGCCCGGGCCTTATTCAAGAACAGTCGGCCGAGTAGTGCATTGTACGGCCAATTGTGAATATCGACGAAGACAAAGTCTAACAAGATCGTCCTCCAACACAGTACTATGTCGAATCTAACTGGTAGTTTCAAGGTTCCTAGTGACCTCACATCGATGCCTCCGAATCCCTTCAGCAGTACATGAAAAGGTTCCAAATCTTTTATGACCAACCACAACTCGTCATTCACCCTATAGCTCAAAATGTCAGCAGAACTTTCATTATCTATCATTACTTGGAGGACATCTCTATGAGCTATTTGGACCCTTACTATGATTGCGTCGTTGGGTTTAGCGTCAATCCCTTCTAAATCCTCGACTGTGAAAACTATCGGGTCCTATCCTTCCTTTCCCCTATTAGGGCTTATTTGTATGGAATTAACATTTGCATTTATGTTATAGTACATTACCTCTCGGACCTTTGACATTCTTTCTTTGTTGCTACGACCAATATGGGATCCACCAAAAATAGTGTTTATTGTAGCACCTGGGTTGCTTTTCTTGCGGCTCTTCTTTTCTTAATCACTCCTTCGGTGGCTGTCTTAGCGACTACTATGTCTGTCTCTTTTCAGGGTGAAATCCTTAAAGTGCCCATCTCTGATTAGGCTTTCAATATGATCATTCAATTTATATCATTTGGAGGTGTCGTGCCCATGATCTTTGTGGAAATGACAATACTTCGTCGTGTCTCTCCTAGCATTAGTTGATTGCTGCCTTGGATATTTGGCGAGCCCTTTGTTTTCTACTATAGAAAGTATGTCTTCTTGGTCACCCTTCAAAGGACTGTCGTTGTTGTATTTGCTCCGGAACCTACTGGCTCGATTACTTCCTCTACTTTCCCTGAGTTGAACCTTTCGGTTCTTTTCATCTCTCTGGAGATCACGCGACTGTGTTTCTGTTTTGTCATCCTTGGACTCGAGCCTTACATCGAGTCTGTGGCCATGTACATAGCTACCCCTTTGCGCTGCCTCTTCTTCTTCAGCTAGAGCATAATCGCCTGCTATGTCCATCATCTCTTCGTAAGTCTTTGGTCGATCTCTTTGTAGGTCGAAGGATAGTCGACCACTTTGCAAGCCATTGGTAAATGCCGATACAACTGCCACATCACTGGTGTTCTCAATCTGGGGGACTTTTTTCCCGAATCTTGTTAGGTCTTTTTTAGGGACTCGCTCTTCTCTTGTTTTAGATTTGACAGGTGGGCAAGTGACTTCCTCCTCTGTACATTCCCCATAAACTGTCTCACGAATGCTTTGCTGTAACTAGAGAAGTTGTTAATGCTTTTGGGTGGGAGCCCCCAAACCATCTGGAGGTGAGGTTACCGAAGGTTTACGAGAATGTTAGGCATATGAGTCCATCATTGGATGCATATTGGGCCATGACGTTGCAGAACAGCCTAGCATGTTCCTTCGGGTCCCTAGTCTCTTTATATTGTTCAATAGTCAACATCCTTAATCTTTCCGGGAATTGGGTGCAAGTAATTTGATCGATGAACGGGCTATCCGATGAGGCACCTCTCCCATATTTTTGGGCTATTGCTAAGACCTTCTTTGATAATTCTTGGAGTGTGATGCTTCGCCTACATGTTGGTTCTCCTCCTAGACTTAGTTTACTCTTAATGGTCATTCCTCGGTAGCCATCTTCCCTACTATCTTTGCTATCTTCGGACCTTTGATCGTCCGTGCTTTCAGATCTTCTTTATTTGGTGACCGCAACCCCCTTCTCGGTTGAGAACTCTTATCTTTGGATGAAGCAGAGCGGTGTCTCCGCCAAGTCTTTTGGTGCGCTCTGTCAAGGATTGTCCTGTGTGTTCGGCCATGGCCTTGCCTTTCCGGGGATTCTTCATCTAGTAGTCTTTTGCCTTTTCTCTTTCTTTCTCCTTCAAAGTCTTCAGAGTGGTCCTGGGGTGTTTATTTCGTAAATGGCTTTGTTTGGATCTCCAGGATCACGATGTGGGCTTTCGATTGCAGCCTCCCAGGTAGGCGATCCCTAGGCTTACTTGTTGTCAAGTCATAGGAAGAAGAGATCTCTAGGCCTACAGGAAGTGTGAGCCCTATCTTGTTGGCCTCACTGACCTGATTCATCAAAGCGGTTTAGAAGTGTTGTACGATTCCTTGATCGGCCGCTCTAGTTTCTGGTGTTGCTACTGATTATTTTACAGTCATCAACATTCCATCTCCCGCTACTCCAGTTGTCTTAGGTACCTGGTGGCTGTCACCGCTAGAGTTTCCGTCTTTGTCGCTGGTGTTGCTCATGTTTTAGATTTGTTCGTGAGGGTTCCTCGAAGTTTTTTGTTCACTCCCCCCTCCTTCTAACACCAATTGCTGACAGTGAATTCTGGATTGCACACGTCCAACAATGATAATGCATTAATGAAACCAAGAATAAGAATAAAAGCATGCAAGACACAAGTTTTACATGGAAAACCTAAGAAAGGGAAAAAACCACGGCGCCTGTGAAGGCAAGAAAATAATACTATGATCTGTTTTAGGTTACATGCTCAATATTGTCTCTCTTCTCTCATACAGTTGCTCTCTATTCTCAAGGATTCTGAACCCTTTTTCCACAGGCTACATGGTTTTATTTATAACAAGCAAGTTAGGGCTTCTTCTTCTTGTTGTCGTGTTGGCGATAGACTTTCCAAATAGAATTGTCTTAAGATTCTGACATTACGGACTGATTAGGACTCGTTTTCTATTTAATGTATATCTTTCCAGATGCTTTCAGTCCTTTCCTGTTTAGACTTCTCTTGAGGGGAAATTGGGATATTTCATTATTAAGGTTCAACTCTTAAAGCCTTGTACCTAGACGGGTCCTTGCTCGATGAGGTTTACTTGAATAAGATTACTTTTCTCGTATTGGCCAAGTAGGTCTTGGCTGAGTAAAGGTCTTCGGGGAATACGATCCTTGCTTTCTTTAGGCTGAGCTACTTGGCGAATACACTTTTGGATTCTACTGATCTTGATGACGTGGCAAGTGGCCAATGCTTCCTTCGTTGAATAGTTGACAAGTGATGTGGAATTATTCTTCCTGGTTTCCTGCCTATTCTGCTGACGTGTCCTTTGGTCGAATATATACATACAACACTAATAAATGTTCCTTAGAAGTAAACTTCCTCAATTTGGTTTTGTATTAACTTTAATATTACCAGAAACATTTTATTCTCTTTTCATTTTCTTCCAAAGACAATTATGGGTATTAGAAGACGAGTGGTACGAAACACTGTATTGTTGCTCAAGCAATGGTGAAAAATGGGGTGAACAACTTTATCATAAGGGATATGGGGGAGCAGTGATTGTCACAAGCAGGAATGAGGATGTAGCTAAAAAGATGGTTGGGGAAGAAAATCTACTTCAACTTCATCCCCTTTTGGATCCCGAGAGTTGCTGGTCAATTTACAAAGACCTAGTTGTAGCATGGGGGTGGAGTTCATTTCACAAGAACAATTGAAAGAGAAACTCAAAAATAAGTGTGGGGGCCTACCATTAGCAGCAAAACTGATGGGGAAAATTAAGGCTGCACAAGCACAAGATGCAAGCCACCAAGAATACTAGTCATGAAATAATTAGTGTTACAAATTAGCATTCCTGCTTCTTGTTCTTTTTGTCTTTAATTTGTATTCATGAATTTGCTAAAGTTTAAGTGCTTATTTGGTTGAGCTTTCTACTGCCTCAAAAGGTCTACCAACGTCTATTTAAGTTTTTTAGAGCTGTTTGGTTGGGCTTCTGAGATTGTCTATTTTAAATTGAGTAGAGGTCAGTAGAGTTAAACCTCTACTAAGTAAAAGCTCATGGAGAGGTACTTCTCCAAATAGACATTTTTTTTAAAAAAGTCTACCAACCAAACAACTATAATTTTTTTGTCACAAACTCTAATTGGGTTCCTAATTGAAGCATACATGCAGTATATGTTACTTGCTCATTGGGCTTTTGATTTTTTATGAACATTGATATCATCCAAAGTAGATAACTTTGGCTAACATCACAGTTTCATAAACATTTAAAAATTAAAACATTGAAGTTTTGCCCAAAAAAGTAGGTAAAGTAGTCTTCAATAATTTCATTTGGGTCTGATATGCTTCTCTTTCTTTCCCAAAGTAATAAAAAAGAAGATGCCATCCATTCTTTTTAATAATAGTTTTGGTGTTTGCTTGGCTTCCCTGTTTGCTTTGTTTCTTGGAGGCTTTCTGTTGTTATTGATTTGTTCTCAATAAATTAAGCTTGGAGTTCAAAAAAAAAAAAAAAAAAAAATAGCCCTAAGTTTTTAGTTGAGTGGTAACTTTATACAGCAATAAAGTCCCTTTTTTTCTCTCGAGGGAGGGAATTTAAATTTGGGATCTCGATATTGGTTGAGAGTATGATTATCACCGGACTATTCCCGTTATCACAGTAATAGAGACGTTTATGTTCTTGCATTCAAGTCTCTTTGTATGATTATATTTAGATTTATTGATAAAAATTTCAATACACTAGTCCAATTAAATACATACACCCATGTGACAATTGCACTGAAAACCCTGATTGAGACCGTTCCATGCAAGACTGGAGTTGAAAGAGAGGCATCTCTCTGGTGAGCCAAGCAGTGAAACAAACTGGGCTCCCCGTACATGAAACTACGAAACCAAGCTACTTGCAAGCTTTTTGAGAGCATCTCTGCATACAAAGCAACGCAAGATTTCTGAAAATCTCTCACTTTTGCTTTCCACTTCAGTTAAGAAGGTATAATAAAGTAAAATAAAGTAAAATAAACATATTATCTTCTTTATTCACTCTAATATTTTCCATTACTTTTTGAGAGCATCTCTGCATACAAAGCAAAGCAAGATCTCTGAAAATCTTTCACTTTTGCTTTACACTTCAGTTAAGAAGGTATAATAAAGTAAAATAAATATACTATCTTCTTTACTCTCTTTAATATTTTCCATTACATTTTGGGTTTCACCTTCTAAAGCACTTGCTGCGTCTCTAACGTCTTCCTTCAAATTCTGAGATTTCAGCTACTAAAGCGCTTGTTCTGTTGCTTACAAGAACTGGGTATTTCGTTTTTCGTTGAACAGTTTCATTGGGCAGTAATCAAGGTTAAACAGGTCTGGTTCAAATTGCTTCTGCTACTATTCTTGTTCTTTCATGAAATGTATTGGGGTCTCAATAGCTATAATGTGGAAAAGGAAAAAAAAAGGGGGAACAAAAAGCTTCACACTCCTTATAATTTTATCAAGCTTTGAAACTCTGTTTTGGACCTTAAATTTCCCTTCTTTTTTTTTTTTTGTTTGAGTGAACATGGTACAGTTCAAATTTTCTACTTGTGCATTATTTTCTGTTTTTCTGCTATAATCTGATTCTATGTTTCACAGCTCTTATAAAAGCACCTTTTTTTTTTCTTGTTTGCAGTTCTTTTATTTAGTAAAGTTATGTTTATAATTGCTGAATTAATTAACAAGCGAGTAGAAATGGTAACCCTTGTCTGGCTGATTAGTTATTGTAGTGGGTTTCCCTTTCGAATTCGAAAGTTCAAAGTGTGAGAATTGATTCGCTCTTGTGTATTATTTCTTTATTTGTTTGTTATTTGCATCAGCAATGGAAGACTCGGGGACAACGGAACAACGTAGGGAAGACTCAGGGACAATGAAACAGATTAGGGAAGACTCGGGGACAACAGAACAACGTAGGGAACAACTTAGAGAAGACTCCGGGACAACGGAACAGCATAGGGAAGACTCGGGGATAACGGAACAGCGTAGGGAAGACTCGGGGATAACGGAACAACATAGGGAAGACTTGGGGACAATGAAAGAGCGGAAAAGTCACATATTGAACCTTTTGGAAGATGATGGTGTTTCCACGGTTGTTCTTGTTGGAGACACAGGAATGGGGAAAACATGGATGGCAAGAGAAATAAGTGAATGTGCTGTCCGCAAAGGCTCATGCTATGAGTTTCTTTGGCTATCAGTGTATGACATCAACTTGCTTTACGAATCCATTGCTCATCAGTTGTCTCCAGGTTTCATTACTGATCAGGAGTGGGGAGACGAAGAGGAAGACATTGATTTGAATAGGGATGTAAAGGTAACATCGATAACTCAGAAATACAAAATATCCTTTCCATGATATATTTCCGAATAGAAATTAAATGGTCATATATCATCTTCACATCTTTGTGTTTGTTTTATTTATTTTTATGAAGGTAGTATAATTTATTATAATTAAAATAAATAAAAAAAGGACAAAAGGTAGTATGATATAGGGAATTCATGAATAAAAAGGCGGTAATGAAAATAATAGTAGGATAAAAGAATAAAAAAAAATTTTAATCTCAAAAGATCTCGGTAATGAATTTCATTTTGTAAATGACTAAATGGTGAAATCCAAGAAAACATAGTTCTATACAATAAATAAAAAATCCTTTCTGTATAATTATCTGGAAAAGGTAGATGGATATCGGGTAGTGTTGAAAGCTTTTATGTTAGTGGAATATTTTTCTACTTGATTCAATTTCCTTTTTCCTAAACCTTAATAATAATAATAATAATAATAATAATAATAAATTATAATAATTACTAAAACAATCTGTATAGGGGTAGGATCCATGGCCGCCTTTTACACAATTTTTTAGCCATTAAATTATAATGGGTTGAACGGTTAAGATAATTTAATCTTTTCAAACATCATAAATACTTCATCACACCCAGTCCCCACCACCCCCCGCATCTTCAATATTATTTGTTTTTGGTTTTATATATATTTAATAAAATTTAATTTCATTATTTCTCCCTCCTTTAGATCGATGCCTTAGAGCATCTCTAAGGGTTGGCTTAATTAAGGGAAAAGCTACAAAAACATTTCTACAGCTCCAAGGGATCCCTTAATGACCCCATTAATGAGATTCTTGTGAAGCTCACTTCCTTAATTAAAGAAGTGGCTTTAGCCTCCCTTAATTAAGTGGGCTCCACATATAAAAGATAAATATAGTTTAGGAACACATAAATAATAATAATAAATAAGAAGACTCCATATAAAATAATAATACAAAATTATAAATGAGCTATTTAAGGAAGTATCATTGGAACAAAAACCAAATGACCCCCTACAACAACAACCTAAGGGACCTTGGAGATGCTCTTACACTTGCAAAAAAATAAAAATAATAAATAAATAAATAAAATAAAATAATAACTTATGTGCATACAATATCTATCTTCTTTTACCTGAAAACAGAAAATATGTTGAAGATTTCTAGTTTTTTTTTAAATCTTAGTATGAAGAGTTTAATCTAGTGATTCATAACAAACATGATATTAAACTAAAAGAAGTTTATGATTGATTTTAAAATTTTATACTAGTTTATGATTGAAGAAAACTAATAATAATATTTGAGTCTCAAATAATTTTATTTTTGAAAAACCAATCCAACAATTAATAGTTTTAAAATTAAAACTAACCATATAATTAGTGAAGTTTTATTTTTACTCAACATAAGTGTTTTGTCTAATTTAATATATATATATATATATATAAGTGTTTTGATTGTTTTTATCACACTTTCTACTGATGAGACAAAAATACCCTTAATGATGTCTAAAATAAAAATTACTTTTTAGTTTTTTTTATTTTTTTATTTTTTTTATTATTATTATTGGAGGTTGGGCCTCCAATCTAAAAAAAAAAAATTGATGAAGAAGAAGAAGAAGAAAAAGAAGAAAGAGAAGGAGGATTCCAGATCTGGAAAAAATTAAGCACACAAGTCTTCAATTAAATACACATGAATTGAACAAATAGATTAAACAAGAAGAAAAAAGATTCTAGATCTGAAAAATAAAATTAAACACACTAGTCTTCAATTGAACACACTGGAAATTAAATACACAGATTAAACACACTAGGAATTAAACCGATGGTGTGTTTAATTGATGAAAACTGGTGGTGTGCTTGATGGAAGAAGAATGGTGGTGTGTTTAATTTAAGAAAATTGATGTGTTTAATTGAAGACCGGTGTGTTTAATATTTTCAAGATCCAGAATTTTTTTCTTCTTCCTCATCTTCGTCGTCTTCTTCTTCCTCCTCCTTCTTTTTCTTCTTCTTCTTCTTCTTTGCTCAGACCTCCATTGGAGGTTTGCATGACCTCCAAACCTCTAATGGAGGTTACAACCTCCATTGGAAGTGCTCCAATAATTTATTTTTTTTGTTTATTTTTTTTAATGAAAATTATTCTTAAAAAATCAATATAAATAGAAAATGCAAGGTTAAATTTATCTCTTCAGTGAAAAGTTTGTAAAAAATAATGAAAACACTAATTCCGAGTAAAAATAGAAGCGCCCTTAATTTTTTGGTTAAAAAGTGCTATATTGAATCTTGATGAAATTTAATGGAATATATTGAATATTAATGTGATTTTTTGTATGGATGATAAAAACATTGAAATACATTTTTGGAAAAAAAATGAAAAAAATTCAGGTACAAAAACTAATTTTTTCCAACTTTTTTGAAGATAAAACATTTTAAAGTAGAGAAATATAAGAAAAATTATTTCTCAATTCCAAAAAATTTCCAAAATTTTACCAAATGTGTATTTTAATTTTCTTAGGACGCATACAAAAAATCTCATTAAAAAACATTCAATTGCATGCAATTTCATTATAGGTGTTCATTGTATTAAAATAAATGGGTGCTAATAGGAAAGGCTCCATATATATATATATATATATATTACTTCTCTAATCAAGACCTTCCTGACTTTATAATTTCAAAATGTCCAACTACAGCCACACATTCACAGTGGGCCCACAACCCTATATTAATAAATACTCACACTCAATATGAATATGTAACTGTAGTTGGATGTCATTAACTTATAATTTCAGGAAGTCTTTACTAGAGAACCACCGCATATATATATATATATATAATACTTCTCTAATTAGGATCGTCATGACTTCATAATTTTTGGACGTCCAACTATAGTCACACATTCACAGTGGGCCCACAGCCCCACATTAACAAAAACCCACACCCAATATGAATATGTGGCTATGGTTGGACGTCCTTACTAGAGAACCACCCTACATATAATAATTCTCTAATCATGACCATCATAACTTTATAATTTCAGAATATCCAATCATAACCACACATTCATAGTGGGCCCACAGCCCCACATTAACAAATACCCATACTTCAGGACATTCTTACTAGAGAACCACCTATATATATATATATATTTATTTATTTATACTTGCCTAAATAAAAAAAAAATAAAATAAAATAAAAAAAGTTAATTTTCTTTTGCAATTTATACTATATAGGATATGAAAGTGGAAGAGGAACCGGAAAGTTTGAAGCACAAGATAAAAGCAAAACTTGAAGAAAAGAGATCCGCCGCGTTGCATGAAGGGAAGAAGTATCTTTTGCTTGTTCTGGATGACGAGGGAAATAAGATTAAGGATAATGATTTGCAGGATATCAGAGCTGTGCTTCCTTCCGGTGACCCTATTCCTTTAAAGATATTAGTTACAAAAAGAAAGAGTGAGGATGCCCCTAATAATCAGGAGAAGCAGGTTAAGGTGACATTTGAGCTCCTGTCTCTTGAAGGGTCGTTAACTATACTGAAAAACAGCATAGATAAAAAATTCCATGAAATTCAAGGTTTCAAGGATTTGTTTGATGCAGCAATAGCCGAAAAGAGCAAGGGTTTGCCGGCTGCAATCACTGTGATAGCAGGAGCGTTAAATTATATTGCAAGACATAATTCTGGGGACTGGACACTGGAAAGTGCACTAGAAAAAGCAGCTTATTATGAGAAAGCAGCTAATGGTGTAAATCTGCTAATTTCTTGTGCATATGAGATGTTGCCCGGCACTGTTATACAAAACTGCTTCTGGCATAGCGTGCAGTTCTTTCGCAAACATGCTGGCATCCATTACAATGAGTTAATCACTCACTGGGTAATGGAAGGCAATTTTGATCCCTTTGATCATATTGAGAAGGCATACAAGGAGGGACATTGTGTTCTAATGGAGCTACTAGATCGTGGCATGTTGAAGATACAAGATGACAATATTGTTTCCATGGAAGGAGCAGCACTGAATATCGTTGATTCCCGCCCTCGAGGGTATTGTTGGACAGCCAATCTTGGGTTGGCAAGTGTCTTGGGGAATGGTGAATGGAAAGGTCTTGGGCGAATTACACAAACAGATGGCATGATAAAAACATTATGCAATCCTAAACATTGGCAGAAAGTCTCCACACTACTGATGGATGGAAGTTGTCTCCCCCTAGAAAGCCATGACACTTTCTTGGATCGCATGCAGGAACTTCAGGTTCTTGCTGTTTTCAATCCCAAGTTCACATCGATAATCCCATCCTTGTTAAAAATGGACAAACTGCTTGTCCTACTATTGAGAAGCTGCAATTTGCTGGACAACATCGCTCACATCAAGAAACTTAGGAAATTAGAAGTTCTTGAGATATCTGGTGCTAGCCAAATAAAATCTCTGCCAGAAGAACTATTTGAGGGAATGACTGATCTTCAAAGCCTTAACCTATCTGGACTTGAAATCCAAACACTTCCTTCTCTTTCCAATCTAAAGAAACTACGTTTGCTCATCCTCAGGCGTTGTTCTTGTTTGAATAAATTGCCAAGCCTAAAAGAACTTATCAATCTTGAGATACTTGATCTTTCTGGTGCTTCCTCTTTTGTGAGATTCATTGACCCAACTCTATCATTTCTTTCAAATATTCAAATGATTGATCTTTCTGGCACCGCAATTGTACGGCTACCAAAATTCAAAGATCTTCCGAATCTGACACAAATTTTATTAAGAGACTGCTGTAGCATACATATGCTTCCCAACTTGCAGCAATTACCTAGTCTCCAAATTCTTGATCTCTCAGGAGCCACCACTTTCAATAAATTTAATTATATTTCCATGGCAAGTTTGGATGATTTTAGAATCCTTGATCTTTCGAAAACTTTAATCAGTGAGTTACCATCCATCCCTTCGAGTCTCACTGAACTCAAGTTGATTGGTTGTTCTGAGCTTCTAAAATTGCCATGCACTACCGCACTCAAAAACCTCGAGTTACTTGATGTTTCTAATTCTTCCAAATTGACGGAAATTGAAGACAAATCCTTTCAACATCTGAAATACCTTCACTATCTCAACCTCTCTAACACAAAAGTTGTAAATTTACCATCCCTTTCCAACCTTAAAAACTTGCGCCAGCTCTTGCTAAAAGATTGTTCATTGTTAAAAAATCTGCCAGATTTGGAAGGACTTCCTGGACTTGAGGTGCTTGACATCTCAGGTTGTGAGAATTTGGACAAGTTTCCCAACTTGAATGCCTTTAAAAAACTTGAGCTTCTTGATCTTTCAGGTTGTAGTGCGTTGAAGGTGGAAGGGATTGTGTCCTTTGAGCACATGTCTCGTCTAAGGAAACTCAGCCTCGATCAATATGGTGGTTTGAACTTGAGTGAAATTGCTGCTAAATCCTTGGAGCGTATGACTCATCTTCAAATTCTCAAGCTCTCTGGAATCAAAGAAGATATGTCATCATTATTCTCGAAGCTCACTACCCTCACCAATCTCATTCAACTTTCGTTGAAAGATTGTCCAGGCTTAAAAACATTACCATTTCTTGAAAAACTTAGCAACCTTCGGGAGCTTTTGTTGAGTGGGTGTTCGAGCTTAGAAACATTGCCATCACTGAAGGCGTTTATTCATTTGAATGTTCTTGATTTATCAGGGACTGGAATTAAAGAATTTCCTTATGAAATCTCAGAGTTGACTTGTTTAAAGCGCCTTGTTCTGCCACATTTGGACGTTATGAGAGAAGTTGATTGGCGGAAGATAAAACGCCTACCAGAGGATGTAGACTGGGGTCGCTGTGTTATTTCCAAGCCCATTGAAACTGGAGCAAGTGATCGAAAGCCTTCTATACTGGTGGAAGGTACCCAATTTTTCCATTTTCTGAAGGAAAATCCTGAGCTACAAGAAGCTTGGGAAAATCCTGAGTTACAAGAAGCATGCTTCAAGCAAATCTCTTTCTATGTTCGTCCTCCCAGTGAGCAAGCAAACAATGGAGAGAATTTTTGTTATAGTGATGAAGTTATGTTCAGCAATTATGGACATTTTTCTCATTATAGAAAAGATGCCCTGGCTTTGGAAATCAGAGGATTTAATAGTTTTCCTACTGGTTTAGAGGATGTTCTCAAGCATACAGAATATATTTCTTTGACTGATAATATGTTTATGAAGCACTTGTCGGATTTAGATGCGGTCCATCTGACGAAGGTAAAAGGTTGTCGGTTACAGGCATGTCGTAAAATGGAGATAATCTTTAGCGAAGAGAGAAATTTTGAATTGGGCAAAAATCTGGAGATTTTATGGGTTTCAAACATTCCTAATTTGAAGAGATTATATGGTAGGGAAGTACAATCTGTGGATTTCAAGAATCTCACACATTTGCATTTAGATTGTTGCCCAAAGCTTGAAAGTGTTTTTCCTTCTTCCCAATTTCCAGAAAACCTCGAAATCCTTCAAATTAAATTTTGTGACAGTATGAAGACTGTGTTTGAACACGAAACACCAGACAAGTGTAAATTGTCAAAGTTACACACATTGCTTCTATTTGAATTGCCGGAGTTAATGAGCATTGGGATTACATTGCAACCTCTGCGAAATGTTAAAATTAGGGAATGCCCAAAGTTGGATATATCGGAAGAGAGACTCAAATCTTCAGAAATAACAAGTCATGAAAATTAGCTGCTTTCTCCACCAACCATCATGTCCAGGTTACTACACGCATTTCAGGTTTGCTTTGGATTCTCTTCATCTTGCTTTTTAGTAATTCTTTATTCCTATATATTTTGTTTCTAGACAATAGATCAGAAACTTCGAAATTGAGAATGGATTGATTTTACTCATTTGATGAAGTCAATTATGTGTCTCGTGTCTTTGTTGCTGCTTATAAACTAAACAAATTTGAAAATCAGCTGTAAGCAATTTATTTCTAATACTCGATACAGTTTCTTATGGCGTAGAATTATGGACTTTTTAGGATGAGCTTTGTCTCTAAGTTCTTTGCTCATCATGCTCTTGCACTTGAAGTGTGTTTCTAAGTGGAATATGGTGTGTTTCATAATAAAAAATGAAGCAGAAGCAGGTCTAGAATCCAATGGTTTGAGCTGAATATTTAATAGTTTTTCCTCATTTGTCTTAAAACAAGGGAAACTTGGTTGCTTTAGTTCAACTAATTTTAGCTCATTCATTGAGGTTGTGATATTATTATAGAAAGGGGTATTATCACTAAAGTCCCTACTTTTTCATGAATTGTCATCTATTTAAACGTCTTTGCCATATTAATCACTTTAGTCCCTTGTTTTTTCAAAATACATCACTTTAGTCCATTTGACCAAAAAACTAATGGTCAACTATAACATAATGTGTAAAAATACAATTTTACCCTCTATTGTAATTTTTAAAATTTAAATTTTAGTCCCTCTAGTTTCAATAATAGTTGGTCTACCCCTGAAAAAATTAAAATGTTTCCATCAAGGATCGAACCTTCAACCTTAAGGTTAAAAGTCACAAGCTTTAACCAACTAACCAAATCTAGCTCATTGTTGAAGGTTTGTTGATTTAAATGTATATATATAGTTATATAATTTGTTTAAACAAATTTAAATCTGTTTATATAATTTAAAATCAAAGCCTGTAATTTTTTTCTTTCTTTCTTTTTTTGGATTTTTTTACTAATATATAACAATAATATATAAAAACATATTTATGAGAATGAAAAAGAAAATAACAAAACAAAAGGAAAAAAAGGAAAAAAAAAAAAAGAAATTTTCAATTTATGGGATTTGATTTTCTGGTTTTTTTTTTTTTAATTTTTTTTTATCAAATTGAAATAATATATTTTTTGAAAAGAAAAAAATCCAAAAAAAAAAAGAAAGCAAAAAAAATTACAGGTTTTGATTTTCTGGATTTTCTAGGTTTCCTTTTGTTTTGTTATTTTCTTTTTCATTTCATAAATATGTTTTTACATATTATTATTAAATATGAGTTTATTTTAAATTATATAAACAGATTTAAATTAGTTTAAACAAATTATATAACTATATATACATTTAAATCAACAAACCTTCAACATTGAGCTAGAGTAGCTTAGCTGATTGAAGCTTGTGACTTTTAACCTTAAGGTTGAAGGTTCTATCCTTGATGGAGGCATTTTAATTTTTTTTAGGGGTTGACCAGCTATTATTGAAACTAGAAGGACTAAAAGAAAAAATTTAAAAATAACAATAAAGGTTAAAATTGTATTTTTATACATTATGTTATAATTGACCGCTAGTTTTTTGGTCAAATGGACTAAAGTGATGTATTTTAAAAAAACAAGAGACTAAAGTGACTAATATGGCAAAGACATTTAAATAAGTGACAATTCATGAAAAAGTAGGGACTTTAGTGATAATACCCCTTATAGAAAAGACTTATTGTTTTATGTACTTCGCAGGAGTTAATAACATTTTAGAGCTGAAAAGGTTAAAGACTAAACTGGCAACAACTTATTTGTGCATATTTTTCAAAAACAAAATTATTTAACTTCCAATTTCAGCTTGAGTTGAAGTCAAAAAGATCTTATTCTGGAAAACAATGTATATAATATGAGAATCAATGGTTGCTATTGAGTCAATAACCTTAATGAAACAGTAAAGTAGTATAACAGGAATCTGGTGCACAAGAAGTATATAAATATGGCCAAAGATGAAGGAACAAATCCCTCCTTAGCTTGACTATACCCAAATGTGGTAGTAAAATCCATAAATAGTTTGTTACAAGTATGGAACAGAAAGGGAAAAAAAACCCTAAAAATCAAATAAATATAGAAGTGAAATAACCAATTAAAAGAGTACATGATCATGATTGCTCCTGATTGATACTTAATTTGTTGAAGACTCTAACCAAACTCCACTGCCAACGCAAGGACAGAAAGTGACTTTAGGACATTTGAACTTCTCCAAATAATTCAACATTGGAAATAGAAGTCCTATACATTAATGACACATATTCTAACATATTCTAACAGAAACCTCCAACTTACATTGAACAATGTTTTCACTTTCTCCCGATTATCTAGTCTAAGCTTCTCAGCATTAATCAAACAAGCCCTGTCACAACCTGACTACTCTGAGGTTAGATTTCCTGCAGAATCGTAATTGAAGAACTTTTCTTCTTGTGCAAGAATAATCACTAGAGATCGGAAAAGTGGATCCATCTTAAATCTATTCACCACCATTTTGTGTTTGTTGTTTACATCGTCAAGAATTTTAGTAGCAATACCCTCAATTATGTTTTCTCTGGTGTCGGAAGAATCTAGTAAGCCATGAATTTGATTTTAGTAGCAATACCCTCAATTTGATTTTCCAAAGAGAGTTGTGGAAGCCATGAATTTCCAAATTCAGGTTTCAATAGATATGATTGTGGGAAAATAGTTATATTTTGTTTTCTACTTGCAAGTTGCATTAAATTTTGGAATGTTTGCTTCAATTAATCTAATTCTGTCCATCTAGCAAGGATCAAACTTAATAAGATCTAGGCCTTGTTTGTTTTTTGATCTGAGATCTGAATTGCTATAAAAAGTTGAAATTGAGATATTGTTTTTTTTTTTTTTGTTTTTTTGTTTTTTTTTAAGTCATCTAACATCTGAAACCGGGCAAAAAACAACTGAAAAAATAAAGTCCAAAATCTCAACTTTTATGTGAAGACTGAAGCACAGATACGTATTTAACACATTGCTTCCAAAAATGCCGCTAAACAATTTAGCCATTACATTATTATTCTTCTCTGTTCTTCAACCCAAAATTCTCGCCCAAATCAATCAACTAAGAAAATCCAATATTGAAAAATTAGAAACAAACAAGATCCAATCTTGGAAAATCAGTAATTCATCACTTCTATTTTTTCATTTCTCCACTGCAAAACACTACAAAATCGCAAATTCAAAATCACAATCACGAGATCCAAACAAAATTTAATCAAAAACAAACTACTCCGGAGAGTCCTAGAAGCCTAAAAAATGACATAGGACGGACTGCCTAGGTGAAGCGAGGTAGGCACGGTGGTGGCAACAGCCAACGAAGACAGACAATCGGCGATGACTTGACATAGTGGCTCGCTCAAGAACAAGAATGAAGAAGACTGTGCGCTTCTTCCAACTCGCACAAGAACGAAGGAGCGAGAGAGAGAGAGAGAGAGAGAGAGAGAGAGAGAGCAAAGAAGACTGTGTGCAACTGGAGGAGAGATTAGAACTGTGTGAATTTCTACATTTGGAGAAGAAATGGAAATTAGAGAGAGAGAGAGATACATAAATCTATTAACAATTATAAGGGTATAATTGTCATTTTACTGACTTTCAAATATTGATATTCAAACATCATAAATAAAAAACAAACACATTATCTAGATTTCAGATTTCAGTCATCATTCAGACTTTAGTCAACTTCAGATCTATTCAGGCTTCAAACAAAAAAACAAACGCCACCTTAATTTTCTACCTGCAAGTTGCATTAGTGGCACGTTTACTAATCAGTAATCAAACTCAGTAATTAAGTTACGTAGACCCCACTTTTAAATCAGCAATTAAGTTACTGATAGAAAGGGAATTTGATTCCTCCCACCCAACCTAGGAATCAAGTTTCCTTTTCTGATTGAAAAAGGGAATTCATATATTTTTTACTAAAATATTCTCACTTATAATAATTAAAAAAAAAAAAAAAAGTCTTTCCATTCATTCTGTTTTAGGGATCTATGTCATTCTCTTTTGTTCATCAATTTTTCTCCGAATCTTGCTACAAGTACTATTTTTTTTAATCGTAGATTTTATAAATATACATAAAAACCATGTTCATGATTATTATTGACTTGTTGCACTGATTCTATATTTAAATATATTGAATCTGGTATGAAATCATGGTATATATATACACGTTGTATACGTAAATAAAAAATAAAAAGAACTGTGTTGATGATTAATGTTGAAGAAAGCTTTGACTTATTGGTTTACAATTATACATGTTTTTTTTTTTTTTTTTTTTTTTTTTTTTTTTTTTTTTGGCAAAGTTATGCGGCAATTTTAAGTTTTTTTTCTTTCTCTTTTTACGGAAACAATAAGTCAAAGTTCTCATAGCTGTGACTTCAATTTTTTACGTTATGGATCTCTTAGAGCATGGGCCGTAATTGTTTATATCATTGTATTTTTGGTTATCATTTTACTTATTTTTATTGGCAATTCTTTAATGTTTAAAAACATTTCAAATCATTTATGTACGTTTTGAGATATGTTTATATTTTTTATATTTTAGACATGTTTTTTGTTTGACAATCTTTCTAGACATGGCTTATAATATATATATATATAGGCCGGCCCATGGTGGCAACAAACCCAGCCATTTGCTAAGGCCTCCAATTGGCCAAATTTACTTCTTCTTCTTTTATAAAATCAGGACCTCAGAACCCAATCTATTTAAGTTTAAACATGACCCAATTCCAAACCTTTTACTGCTTTTATTTATTTATTTTTCTTTTCAAATCAAGGCCCAATGAACTAATTCAATTAAGAGTGTCGATATTTGCACCCCTGAAAAAATGTATGTGCACCCCTTTTTGTACACACACTCCATTAAACAATTTAAAATGTTTTAACTTGCAAGCACACCCCACATATTAC
Organism: Acer campestre; assembly: GCA_954870605.1. Lineage (NCBI taxonomy): Eukaryota > Viridiplantae > Streptophyta > Magnoliopsida > Sapindales > Sapindaceae > Acer > Acer campestre. The sequence continues at coordinate 15,424,004 of OX940801.1, read as the reverse complement.
CAAATATGCCCTTTTTCTTCATTTTTGAAAAATATTATAAATTAATGAGTTATAAAATAGTAAAATAAAAATTGGAAAAAAAATAATAATACTAGTATGGAGATACGAGGAGCCATGCCTGAAGTTGCCTTCTAGAATCAAAATCCTGGAGATGGAGCTTATTTATTTATTTATTTTTCCTTATATTTCTTTTTTTTTTTCCTCTTTAGAAGAACTGTTCTACAATTATTTATTTATTTATTCTAACTATACAATTTCAGTTAATACAAGAAAATTAGTCCATCAATAACATTAATTGAATCTGTTTGTATGTTTAAATTTATAGTCATTTTTTTAAATTAGTTTAGTTTATTAATTAACTTCAATTATTTTCTCTTCTTAATTTGTTTTTTTTTTTTTTATAACAGTTAGTTGACATATATAATTTTAAATAATAACTATTTAAATATTAATTAATAACAAAAACATAAATTTAGTCAAAAAGGTATTTTTTTTTATTTGTGTAACTAATTATAATATTTTGTAAAATATTCTAAATATTTAATATTTTATTAATATGATGATAAAGTTATATTTATATTAATCACTTTAAGGGCAATGTTGGAATTTAAAAAATATGTTGATTTGGGGTGTACATGCAAATTTTGAGGGGTGCAAATATCACCACTCTTAACTAAAAATATATAAACAAAAGATGAATGTAAGTTAAATTAACAGCCTATGAAGAGAGAGAGAGAGAATGGTAGAGTATTCTAAAGAGAGAACGTTCTATTCAGCTGACCACAGAAGGACTAGGGTGCTGGAGTTCCATGACAAGGGTGGAAGGAAGGATTTCAAAGATAGCCTAGTATCCATTTTCATAAGGAATCTTAATCCCAGTGTCGACTCAACTGGTTTATGGGAGATTTTCAAGGTGTTTGGAAAGGTTAGGGATGTCTTCCTCTCCACAAAGAAGAGTGCCAATGGAAGTGTTTTTGCTTTTATCCGTTTCGGGACCTTAGAATAAGCTGATAAGGTTGCGCAGAAGGTTAACAGAATGCACATCTATGGCTGGCCAATCGCAACAAAAATTGCATCTTAGAACCGAAGGCGTCTTAATTCCAGACCTCACTTTGAAGAAGAACAATTTCATAAGAGGGGTCCCAAAACTGCAGAGAATATAGAGAAAGTTGAGAGGGGATTTCAAGGTGACATCCTTCATAATAAGCGTTCTTACGCAGAGGCGGTAAAGGAATACAACACTGGAAACTCTGAGGTGAAAATTGTTATGGCATGGTTGGGCTCTAAAGAAGATGAAGAATGGCTTTCTAGAAGTGCCATTGGTACTTTGAAGGAATTTGCTAGTATCGAGCATGTCAATCAGAAACTTGAAGACAAAGGCTTTGTTTTTACTTCTTCATATATGGGCTGAAATAATATCATCTGGACGTTTGACACTGAAGGAGACAAGGATGGTTTCATTAACAATAGTTTCTTTTGGAAGGACTGCTTCATTTCCATGACAAAATGGAAAGAGTTGAGGTTTAGGGAGGATAGACAAACAATTCATAAGCTAAGATGGGTGGAGGTGTTGGGTGTTCCCATTAACTGTTGGAACAAAGCATTCTTTAAAAAATTAGGAGATCGGGTGAGGGAGTTGGTGTGGTTTGATGAGGAGTTGGAAGTTCGGAAGGGTGTCCAGTCATTTCTGGTGAGGATGGAGGAAAAGCAGTCTCTGGTAACTGGTTCATGGTTGATTGACAGGCTGGACTTATGTCCTCAAGCTAGGAATTCAAATTCAAATCTTGATAGGGGCAAAATGGACATTTCGAACCAAGCAGACAGATGGGAGTGGTTCTCTGATGACAGTAGGGGAAGTGATTTGGTCAAGGATTTCAATAGAAAAGGATTAAAAGATTTCCACAAAGCCAGCGTCAAGGGAGTAAGTAGCAAGGTTGACAGAACCTTTTCCAATGAGAGACCCAAAACTTCCAGGAAAGAAAAGACAGCAGAGGAAAAAGTTGTGGACAAAGGGAAGGGTAGGTGGTCGAATGGTTCGAGGTTCAATCTAGGCTTCCTTTATGCAATGGAAGTTTGATAATTGAGAAAGAAAAGGGGCTAGATAATAGGGATGAAACGGAGTCAGACTCGACAGACAGGGAGTACAACAAGTGGCCTATGGTGCAAGAAAAAGGATGGAAAAAGGAGTGCTTTAAAATGGTAAGACAGACAAAATCAAACTCAAGTGAAAGGGATGTTACCATCAGTAATGGGCCTCATGACCTTGGGCTTTCTCATAGTAAGAGACACAGTTTTAATAAAGGCTTTGAGAATAAGGCCCAATCTGAAAAGGAATATTGGGAACACAGTCCAAATGGTTCTCAAGTGGATCCCCAATACAGTGAAGAAGAAAGTGGAGAATATAAGGTCCAGGAGAATAAAATTGAAATAAATAGTCAGGTGGGATTACAATCTCAAACAAAAAAGGATCAGAGTATCCAGTTGATAGTTGATTTGAGAAGTCCAGACTTAGAGGAGAAAAACCAGAAAATTGAAGGAACTTTGCAAATCTCATAAGCGAACTCTTCATAATCGAATACAAGAAGGGAAAGGCAAAAAGGACAAATGACAGCGATTTCAAAAAACAAAGGTAAACGCTCTGAACTGGTCATTAAAACTCATCCTATGAAAACTAAGGGATCAAAGATTAATAACTCCCAGAATTGTAGAGAAGACAAAGGTTGTCAGGGTGTTAGTAAGAGAGTTATTTGGCATCTAGAAGATGAAATAGCAAAAGTTATTAAGGAAGGGGTGGCTAGGGGGATAGACCTGAAAATGAGGAAGAGATTTAATAAGAGTGATAACAATGAGATGGATGGAGCAGATTCCGGTGGGTGGGATTTGGAAGAAGAAGTGACCAAGGTAGTAGAAACAGGGGCAGCTTTAGGTTTCGATTTTAATGGTATTGAGGAGGAAATTGTGGAATATGTGTCAACCAGGGAAAGGGAAGAAGAGTCTAGGAAGAAAAGGTAGGTCATCTGTTTCATTTGTGCTGCAGGTCAGAGTCTTTTGTTTTTATATTAGCTATGTCCAGGAACATTAGAGGTTTAGGGAAGGAGGAGAAGAGAAGGAAGGTAAGGAAGGTTGTGTCTTGCCATAAACCAGCAGTTTTGTTCATTCAAGAATCAAAGTTGGCTGTTTTCGATAACAAAATTTTAAGAGGGCTAGGTGGTTCGGTGTTAACCAAAGGTGTGGGAGTTGATGAGGAGGGTTCGGCAGGTGGCTTGCTGTCTTTATGGAATGAAGACCTGGTGACCATAGATACTGTTTCTTCCAACAAATGGTGCCTAATTATGATGGGTATGCTGAACAAGATTGATAAGAAAGTAGTGCTTTGCAATGTCTATGCTTCTAACTTGGAAAGCGAGAGGAGAGACTTATGGGGTTTCATCCTTCACTCTCAATAATCCTTTACGATGCCTTGGATCATAGGAGGAGATTTCAACACAATTCTCAATGAGTCTGAAAGAAGAGGAGGGTTTTACAATGTGTGGTCTGCTAAAGCCTTTAATAGTTTTATTCTCCATGCTAAGGTGGTTGATATTCTAATGCGGGGGTTTGATTTCACTTGGTTGAACAATAGGGAGGTGGGGTCTTGGGCGAGACTAGATAGGTTTTTGGTGTCTCTGATCGTTTTGTCTTGGTTCATAGATTTGGAGCAAGCGAGCCTCCCTAGGACGATTTCCGATCATTGTGCTATTACTATTGGTGAAGCTAAGGATTATTGGGGTCGTAGACCTTTTCATTTTAACAATGAATGGTTGGAAGATGAAATTCCCTTTAAAGTGATAGTGTTTTATACCTAGAGGGGGGGTGAATAGGTATAGTCCCAAATTCTTCCAATATTCAAAAATACGGAATATAAGAATGAAATGAATACTTGAAATGATATAACAATTGTATAATATGAATCAATTCATGTAAGCATCAATATACAATAGAATCAATACAAGTGAACATATGGAAAGATAAGGAAATATAAAGCGAAAATGAGACACAATATTTTTACGTGGTAAAACCTCAAAGAGGAAACATCCACGGGTTGAATCCACAACCACCGGCAAAGCAAATCCACTATACGAAAAGGCCTTACACACTCAAAGCTATCAACACTATGATATCCACTTCAAGCTATCAAAACCTAATCAACCACCAAGGCTAGTGATTCACAAAGCCTACTCTCTATCCAAGATGTGTCCTACACCTCTAGAGAGCAACTTCCTATCCAAGACTAAAAAGCCTCTAGGAAGATTTCCTTGCTTAGCAATCTAGATCACTAGGATCCTAGTTAAGCTACCCTAGCTCAACCATCCGGAGTACGCAACTCCTTGCTAAGACTTTTGCTTAGTTATCCGGATCCTCTTGATCCTAACTAAGGCTTCTTGCTTGGCTATACGGAATCCTTTCCTAGCCAAGACTTCTTGCTCAAGTCAAATAGGCTTCACTCACCTTGACAAGAGACTTCAACCTTTCACAAGGCAATGATCTAGGTGATGCAAATGATGCAAGCACACACAAATAGAGTAAGTAGATCAAACACACTCTATGAACATGCTTAATGATAATCTAGAATATACTATCAACACACAATCACAAATCTATCTAGAAATCAAAGCATGTCAAAACAATAAGAACAAGATTAAGATATTCAATATATGTCATAAAAAATCTTAGTTCTTATATCAAGAAATTGAGCCTAGAAGATAACATGAAGCACATTACAAAAACAATTTCTAGAATCAATTTCAATCAATCTCAAGTTTAGCAAAAATATGTTTAAGAGAAATCACAAAGCTAAACTCAATTAACTAATCAATCATACAACCCTAGCATATGATCTAACATACTTCTCAACATATTTCAACAATCAAATAGAAAGAATCATAGAGATGATCAAATGAAATTGCAAGAGAAGAAGTATCACATACAACTAATGACTTCGTACTGAAAAACAGAGTGCTGTGAAAAATGACGAAATCAATTGCCTCTGAAAATGCTTGGGGTTTGTAGCTCTCTTCAAGACCAACAATTTTGGTTTTTGAATCACTCAATTTCGAGTTCGTATGAGAGAGTTATGATCAAAATAAGAAAACATAAATCATGAACAATTCTGCAGAAATCAGATTTGATGATGTTCAAGTACATGGAAATGGAGGGAAGAGAGGTCATTTGAAGGAGAAGGAAGAGGGGCATTTTTGTCCAACAAAAGAAGCCTTCCAGACATGCCCACGTGTGGTCAGCGTGTGCCACACGTGGCCAGAGAGCTGGCTGGGCCGTGTGGCACACGTGGTCCACACGTGGTGGCCTTTGGCCAGCTTGCTCCTCTCGCGCACCTCGCACGTTCTTCTACCGTATTCGGTCATCCGAACTCCGAATTCGAATCCGTTTTCAGATTACGAACCGTGACTCCCTCACGCACAACAACGACTATGAAACTTTGACAAATGGTTGAGAATTCATCTCGGAAATTGACGACGAACACAACTCAACGAATGAGAATGCAAAGTAGCATAACTACGTCGTATGGACTCGAAACTTAACGAATGAGTAACCGAAATGACCGGAACTCAATAAGGAATCAAATAAGATCATGTTCAAGTCCAAAACACAAGAAACACAAACAAATAAACACTATTCAACACAAGCATGCCATATCTAAGCGATAGTGAGAAAACATGCAATTCTACAAGATTGTCAACAATGAGATAAATGCATGTGCATGCTAAATGTGTGTGAAAGTGTTATACCAAATGTTTGAACTACGATGCAGGGACACACATGTATGAATTGTGTGTGTGTGCGCTTACGCCTTGCAAGAGGAAGAAGAATCTTGATACCTTAGCATCCAAGTATGCAATGTTCCCCTTGAAGACGATATTTGCACAAGTTGTTGCTTCTTCACCTTTAAGGCTCCTTTCTTCCAAGAAACACTTAAGCAACTACTAATACAAATATAGAGAGTTTTGCAATGGAATCAAGCCAATACAAATAAAGGATCTTACAATCTCCCCCTTTGGCTATTCCATGGCAAAACCTCATCCTCACCATACATTGATCACTCCAATAAACTCAATGTTGATAGCATTCTCTCACCTCACATTACAAAGAGATCCCTAGACTAAAAGGTCTTCAAGTCTTCTTGAATCTTCAAGAATCCCTTCTTTGAACTTCAAAGTACCTATGAGAAAAGAAACAACCAACAAGAGAACTTCTTCCAAAGAAGAATGGTGAGATATTATCACATAAACAAAATAACAAAACTTCCCTTATCTTATACAAAAATGCATTATCTCAAGTGAATAAATGTTATCACATAAAGCTCTCCCTTAGACCCTTAACACAATAAGGTAAGAATTCTTTTCTCCCCCTTAGGACAAGAATTCTCCCCCTTAAGACAAAGTCTCCAATAAGCACAAAGAGGTACAAAACTCACTCTCCATATTGAACATGGTGAAGTTTTCTCCCCATGGTGAGATTTCTCCCCTTATATGATCCCCAAGGTGAGATATCTCCCCTTATAAAGATGGTGAGGTTTCTCCCCCTTTTTGTCAAGGAATAGACAAAGGACACAAGAGATAAAGAACAAGATATTAAGCAAACAAATCGTATAGAAAGCGTAGTTGAATAAACTAAAGCTCCCCCTTAACATATGCTCCACATATTATCACCAAGTAGATTTGTTCACAAGGGACTCACACATTCACACATTCACACATTCAAGCAATAAGAGAAAATATTTCATCACTTTTCAAAGTCCAAGAGAGAATCATAGATTTTCATTAATCTCTCAAAAATATTCTCACATTGCTAATGAATCAAGCACATAAGCAAAATTTGTGTGTGTGTGAATGCTTCTCACATATATAGAAGGAGTAATTGTGATATTAACATGCAAACGATTTCCACACCTATCCAACTAAAGCTTTTCCAAAAATAAGTCAAACCGATATTCATCCGTATTTTCGCTTTAAAAGAATAGTTATCAACATGTGAGCGTGTGTGTGCATGTGGCTCGTTTTCCCGTTTCTGTTTGTCAACCCGAGCTTTTCACAATTCTCAACTATACACCATTAAGCCTTTTTTTTTTTTATTTCTTTTAGGCTTAGAATCAAAGATTTTTTTTTTTTTTTTTTAATGATTCTTTTCAACTCTTCTTTGATTTTTCTAACAAAAACATATACACCTCTTGGCGGCTTTCACTCAACACAAAGGCGTAGCCCTTTCCAACATTGGGCGGCTTCACAACCAATGCGTGTAGCCCTTTCTAAGAGGGTGCTCGTTGAATACTATGTAGTGCCGAAGCAAAATGGATACATATCATAGGTCATTTATCATGTACTAAGCAATAGGCTTCTAGATGCATCCATTATCTACACATATTCAATCACATATACTCAAAACTAAAACATATAAGAGAAGCATTTGTGCACTTTTCAAAAATAAGATTTTTCAAGCTCAAGTGCATGATCTAAAAACAATAGAAGTTATTTATTCAAGATCATTACTTCTCAAGTGAGTAGCTCTCAAAGATATTGATATACAAATAAAGTTTTGCTCATCAAGCCACTCAACAATCACACATAGACAATAATCAACACAAAACATGCTAATGGATTTTCAAAGAGTTTTTAAACCTCTTATTTCCAAGAGCTTAGTGAACAAACCCGCAAGTTGATTATTTAGAAGGCATTGCTTTAGAGTAACAATAGAACATTCAACAAGTTCTCTAATGAAATGATGCCTAATAACTATGTGCAATAGATATCATGCATACATAGAGTTAAAACGATGAAATAAAAAGCAAGCTTTTAGAATAGAGAAATACCTTAGCAAGCTTTTTCACCAATGAAAGGTCTCCGCTCTTTTTATGAGCTCTCTTGGCTTGTTTGTCCTCATGACAACAAGTTGTTGGTGTGTCATCCCAAGAGAATAAAGACCAAACACTTTCAACTCAAACAAACACATGAAAATGACTTTCTTTAAAAGTCTTAACAAAAATTTCACCAAATAGATTTCAAAATTCAACTTCTTTAAAGTTAATCAACAAATTTTGACTATCATAGTGATTATGAGAATATTAAGTTCATGAATTGACTAAAGACACCAAGTTTGAATACTAGACCTAGCACATTACAAATAGCTTAGTCAAGTATCAAACTTAGAACTCTTATCAAACAAGAACAAAAATATTCTCATATGTGCTACTCAATCAAGCATGAGAGCACTCACCTTTGACCATATTGGTCATAGGTGAACCAACACAAACAACATCATGATCATTACGCATGGCAATATGAAATCTAGAAGATAAATCATCAACAATCTTCTTTATGAAAATATCACTCATATCAAACTCATCATTGTTGCCATGCACAAATATATCATCAAGACTCTTCAAATGATCATGGTTAACACTCTTTTTCAACCAAATCTTCTTGACATTCTTCTTCACATGATTACCAATATCATGCACATCACTCAAAGAGTTATCATTAGAAACATGTTTAGAAGAATGACTACGAACATTTTTCACATCATGCATGGATTTGGCTTTTAGAGCATATTGTGCAACTAGACATTTAGGTGTGTCTTTTCTAACCCACACACTCTTCACAATATGCCTCTCACTCTTAGCACTAACATGCTTTGACTCAATGTTTGACTTTTTAACATGCACCTTGACCTCATTAGTCACATTTTCAAAAATATCAAACAAAGCATTATCAACTTTCTTATGCATAGTAGAGTGAGGCACAACACAAGATTTAGCAAGCAAGTCATCAACACATTTCTTCTCAACATGCTTTTCCAAGGTCTTCCTAGGTCTAGTTCTAAATCCATACATGGATGATTGCCTATGACCATTCAAAGACATATCATGTAAAGCATTATCAAATTTGCATTTTCGAATGTATTCAAAGCACCTAGGTCGAATATGTCCTACCATATCACAATGATGACAAATAGGTATGAATTTGAGAAATTTACCATTTGCATTTGCTTCCAAAGTATTTGGTCTTCTCACATTTTTACCTCTTTGAAGTGCAACCCTTGATGCTTTACCTTTTGCATTTGAGGTTGATGCTCTTTGACTTTGATCTTGTTGAGATCTTCCATTTGAGTTCCTTGTTGATGTAGTGGCACCTCCGGTAGCTTTCATTGCTTTACCTTGAGAGAGAGTACCTACATTTGGTTCAACACTTGCTTTGACAAAAATAGATTTGTTAGATGAAGGAGTTTCCTTCTCATTGATATAACCCAAACCTCTTTTGTCACATGGATGCTTTCCACTTTTAATGAGGGTTTCAACCTTGTTAGAACTAGATGACATCTTGTGAATCATCCTATTAGCCTCATTAAGTTTATCATTAAGCATCATAATTTTAATGGCATATTTTTTCGCGATGTCATCACTAAACCTAACATCTTCACGTGATTTATTAAGCCATTGTTCATACTTTTTCTCTTGAGTTAAGTGCTCACTAAGTTTGACTTTAAGCATGTCTTCTTGCCTTTTAACACTAACAAGAGAACTATCCCTTTGCTCAATTTCTTTCTTCAAGATGCTAAGTCTATCATTGCTATCTTTTAAGTTCATTTCTAGACTTAGGATCTTGTCTTTAAGTTCATTTAATTCTTTTGAGCCTAGACCATGATTCTCTAGCTTCTCATTGACAAGTGTTTTAATTATCACCACTAAATTGGCATTGATCAACTTCAACTTGTTGTTCTCTTCATTCTTTTGTTGAAGGATCTTGTCATTGAAGCCACTATCCAAGAATGGAGGTCTAGCACTAAAGGCACCTACCGGCATCGAATCACCCATAGCTCAAAATACAACAAAACAAAACAAAACACAAACACAATAATATGGATCTATCTAATTACTTCTAGACACCCGCTCTGATACCAATTGAAATTCCCTTTAAAGTGATAGTGTTTTATACCTAGAGGGGGGGTGAATAGGTATAGTCCCAAATTCTTCCAATATTCAAAAATACGGAATATAAGAATGAAATGAATACTTGAAATGATATAACAATTGTATAATATGAATCAATTCATGTAAGCATCAATATACAATAGAATCAATACAAGTGAACATATGGAAAGATAAGGAAATATAAAGCGAAAATGAGACACAATATTTTTACGTGGTAAAACCTCAAAGAGGAAACATCCACGGGTTGAATCCACAACCACCGGCAAAGCAAATCCACTATACGAAAAGGCCTTACACACTCAAAGCTATCAACACTATGATATCCACTTCAAGCTATCAAAACCTAATCAACCACCAAGGCTAGTGATTCACAAAGCCTACTCTCTATCCAAGATGTGTCCTACACCTCTAGAGAGCAACTTCCTATCCAAGACTAAAAAGCCTCTAGGAAGATTTCCTTGCTTAGCAATCTAGATCACTAGGATCCTAGTTAAGCTACCCTAGCTCAACCATCCGGAGTACGCAACTCCTTGCTAAGACTTTTGCTTAGTTATCCGGATCCTCTTGATCCTAACTAAGGCTTCTTGCTTGGCTATACGGAATCCTTTCCTAGCCAAGACTTCTTGCTCAAGTCAAATAGGCTTCACTCACCTTGACAAGAGACTTCAACCTTTCACAAGGCAATGATCTAGGTGATGCAAATGATGCAAGCACACACAAATAGAGTAAGTAGATCAAACACACTCTATGAACATGCTTAATGATAATCTAGAATATACTATCAACACACAATCACAAATCTATCTAGAAATCAAAGCATGTCAAAACAATAAGAACAAGATTAAGATATTCAATATATGTCATAAAAAATCTTAGTTCTTATATCAAGAAATTGAGCCTAGAAGATAACATGAAGCACATTACAAAAACAATTTCTAGAATCAATTTCAATCAATCTCAAGTTTAGCAAAAATATGTTTAAGAGAAATCACAAAGCTAAACTCAATTAACTAATCAATCATACAACCCTAGCATATGATCTAACATACTTCTCAACATATTTCAACAATCAAATAGAAAGAATCATAGAGATGATCAAATGAAATTGCAAGAGAAGAAGTATCACATACAACTAATGACTTCGTACTGAAAAACAGAGTGCTGTGAAAAATGACGAAATCAATTGCCTCTGAAAATGCTTGGGGTTTGTAGCTCTCTTCAAGACCAACAATTTTGGTTTTTGAATCACTCAATTTCGAGTTCGTATGAGAGAGTTATGATCAAAATAAGAAAACATAAATCATGAACAATTCTGCAGAAATCAGATTTGATGATGTTCAAGTACATGGAAATGGAGGGAAGAGAGGTCATTTGAAGGAGAAGGAAGAGGGGCATTTTTGTCCAACAAAAGAAGCCTTCCAGACATGCCCACATGTGGTCAGCGTGTGCCACACGTGGCCAGAGAGCTGGCTGGGCCGTGTGGCACACGTGGTCCACACGTGGTGGCCTTTGGCCAGCTTGCTCCTCTCGCGCACCTCGCACGTTCTTCTACCGTATTCGGTCATCCGAACTCCGAATTCGAATCCGTTTTCAGATTACGAACCGTGACTCCCTCACGCACAACAACGACTATGAAACTTTGACAAATGGTTGAGAATTCATCTCGGAAATTGACGACGAACACAACTCAACGAATGAGAATGCAAAGTAGCATAACTACGTCGTATGGACTCGAAACTTAACGAATGAGTAACCGAAATGACCGGAACTCAATAAGGAATCAAATAAGATCATGTTCAAGTCCAAAACACAAGAAACACAAACAAATAAACACTATTCAACACAAGCATGCCATATCTAAGCGATAGTGAGAAAACATGCAATTCTACAAGATTGTCAACAATGAGATAAATGCATGTGCATGCTAAATGTGTGTGAAAGTGTTATACCAAATGTTTGAACTACGATGCAGGGACACACATGTATGAATTGTGTGTGTGTGCGCTTACGCCTTGCAAGAGGAAGAAGAATCTTGATACCTTAGCATCCAAGTATGCAATGTTCCCCTTGAAGACGATATTTGCACAAGTTGTTGCTTCTTCACCTTTAAGGCTCCTTTCTTCCAAGAAACACTTAAGCAACTACTAATACAAATATAGAGAGTTTTGCAATGGAATCAAGCCAATACAAATAAAGGATCTTACAGAAGATAAGGAGTTAATGATAGAAACTAAAAAAGACTGGAAACAAAAAAAGGTTAGGGGGAATTTTAGTTTCATTCTTCATTCCAAGCTTAAAGGTTTCAAGTGGATAGTGAAGAATTGGGCTGTCTCTAGGAAAAAAGACACTTATACAACAAAGGAGGTTAAGTTGTGGCTGGCCAAGTTTGATGAGAGGGCAGCTGTAGTTGGATGGACTGATGAGCTTCGTAAGGAGAGATTGGAGGCCTTATTAGAGTTATGGAAAGGGATAAAAAAGGAAGAGCAAGAATGGCGTCAAAAATCGAGGGTCAAATGGCTGCTGGAAGGTGACAAAAATACCAAATTTTTTCACATGGTGGCCAGTGGGAGAAGATGTATTAACTTCATAGATAAAATAACCCACGGAATGAGTGGTTTTTTCCAAACCGGTAGAGGTGAGTAATGGGATTGCAGATTGCAGATTGTTTTGAGAAACTGTACAAGAATGTTGGCTAGCGTCGTCCAAAAATTAGGGATCTTCCTCTTAAAAGGCTGTCGGTTACGAATATATATGGTTTGGAGATGGGTTTCAGTGTAGAGGAGGTGTAGGAAGCGGTGTCCTCTTAAGATGGGAATAAAGCTCCGGGGCCAGATGGTTTTAACCTTAATTTTATCAAGGAGAACTGGGGGGGTCATTAAAGAAGATTTCATGAGTTTCATGGGAGAATTCCATCAGAATGGTTCCATAGTAAAAGACCTAAACTGGACTTTCATAGCCCTCATTCCAAAATGCCCCAACCCTAATTCTATAAAAGACTTTAGACCTATTAGCCTAGTTGGATCATTGTACAAGATCCTTGCAAAGGTTTTGGCTAACCGTATGAGAAGGGTCATAGGTTCGGTTGTGGGGGAAGATCAGATGGCCTTTGTAAAAGATCGTTAAATACTTGATAGTTTTGTCATAGCCGAAGAGATCATTCACTATTGGAGAAAGAATAAGGAAGGGGGCTTGTTGGTGAAATTGGACTTCGAAAAGGCGTGCGATAGTCTTGATCATAATTTTGTGGATGACATTTTAAGTGCTATGGGCTTTGGGGGAAAATGGAGGCAATGGATGGTGAGTTGTATCACTACCCCGGTGATGTCAGTTTTGGTGAATGGGAGCCCCTCTAGGTAGTTTAATATCGAAAGGGGTCTGAGGCAAGGTGACCCCCTGTCTCCGTTTCTTTTCAATATAGCTGTGGAAGGATTGAGCGTTTTGTTTAGAAAAGCGGAGTCCATGGAGATGTTGAGAGGAGTTAAATATGGGTTGGAAGGTGCTCTCGTGTCACACTTGCAATTCGCCGATGACACTATTCTTTTTCTTCAACTGAAGGAAGAGTATTTAATGAATGCTAGAAGAATCTTGAGGTGTTTTGAGTTAGCTTTAGGATTGCACATTAATTTTCAAAAAACTTGTGTTGTTAAGGTTGGGAAGTATAGGGTGGATGAGGTGAATTGGGCAGCAAAGTTTAGATGTTCAAGTGCTTCTCTTCCTATTTCTTATTTTGGTCTCCTGCTTGGTGGTCGACCTTGCTCTAAAATTTTTTGGGCGGATTTAATTAGGAAAATAGAATCCTGGCTTGCTCCTTGGAAAATGTCTTTCCTTAATAAAGGTGGAAGACTTGTTCTCATAAAAGCAGTAATGTCTAGTATCCCAATTTATTTTATGTTGATGTTTAAAATTCCTATTTCGGTGGCTAAAAGAATTGAAGGTCTTCAAAGAAGTTTCTTTTGGGGTGATGGTGGAGAGAAGAGGAAGATCCATGCCATGAGATGGGATAATTTATGCAAAGATAAAAAGTTTGGGGGTTTAGGAATTGGGTCGGTTATAGACAAAAATAAAGGTCTTTTGGCGAAGTGGGTTTGGAGGTTTGGGAAGGAAGATTCTCCTCTATGGAAAAGGGTCTTATATGCTAAATATGGTCATCCGATAAACTCTTTGATGTGGGGTAACTTTAGCAGTCCGTCTAGTTCTTTTTTCACCAAGGCAGTTGGCAGCCTGCTCATTCAAGGATCTAAAACCGCTTAGCTTATCCAAGATGGCCTAAGAGTAGCGATAGGCAGAGGTGATAAGGTGAGGCTTTGGTTGGATATTTTGGTAGAGGGAGTTCCTCTCAAGGAGTTTTATCCTAGAATCTATGCTCTGGTTGTTAACAAAACAGACTGTCTCAAAGATTATGGAATTCAGATAGGGAATGTTGGAGATGGGAGATTCATCTTAGAAGACCTTGTTTAAGTTGGGAAACCAATCAATGGAACTCATTTTTGGAGGAACTCAAGAAGATTAAAATTCTTGATTCTATGCCGGATTCAGTTGGGTGGAATTTATGCTCAAATGGGAATTTTACTGTGAATTCTTTTTGGAAGAATTTGGCTGATATGCCGGCTGTCAACAAAATTGTTTGCAGTGGTGTTTGGAAAGGTTTTGCCCCTCCCAAGATCGAAATGTTTGTGTGACACCTGCTGCAAGATCATGTGATGGTGAAAGATGTTATGCACAAGTTTGGGATGGATTTAGGCTCCGATTGGTTGCGTCCTTTGTGTAAAGAGGCAGATGAAACTTCTGATCACCTTTTCTTGTCTTGCAATTGGTCATGGTGTCTCTGGAGAAATAGTATAAGTTGGTGGAATATTGATTTTTGTGCTTCCTCTTCTTTGGCGGAATGGTGGAAAGGTTGGGGAGGGTTATGTCCGAGTAAGAAGTCGGAGAGGGTGTGGTTTTCTTTATTTTATGTTGTCTCTTGGACTACATGGGAGGCTAGAAATGGTGTGATGTTCAAAAGTGAAGAAGCTTCCTTAACAAAAGCTACTGATATGGTGAAGTTTAGAGCTGCCTAGTGGTTTAAAAATTATGGCAAGGGCTCTAGTGATCCCATTACTTTTATCTTGCTTGATATTGCGAATCGGTGTACAGATTCATCGAATATGAAAACGAAGAAGATGGGGGATTGGATTCCAACGTTGATGGCTTGGTAAGGGGATTCTCGGGACAAGCTGGTATTGGAAGGGTTCTTCGGAATAGTGGTGGAAAAGTTCTGTGTTCGTTCTCTATAAATATCGGCTGGCAAGATGTCATTACAGCTAAGATCATGGCAATTGCAAAGGCTTGTGAACTGTGTTCTTCAAGTGCTGATTTTTTTGGCAATAAGATTGTTTTCAGCAGTGACTCGAAGACTGCTATTGCGTGGATTAATGGTAACGAATAGGGGAGCAGCAGGTTTTCGAACTTAATATACGACATTTGTAATTTCCTGTCTTGTTAGGGGCAAGCTACTGTGGAGTTCAATCATCGTGGTACAAACTCCTTAGCTGATTCTCTGGCTAAAAAAGGTTCCAGAGGTGAGGGGGACGTTATTGTCTAGGGGGATTTAGGGGAAGAGGACGTCGCAACAGTGTCTTGATGTGGTTTGCTTTCTTTGTTTTGGGGGCTGTTTTCCCCTGTTTTTTTGGTCGTTTTTCTTGGGCTCTGTTGTTGCCTCCTCTGCTTTTGGTTTGTCTTGGGTGCTTGTGGCCAGGCTATGGCCCCCTTTTTTTCTCTGCCTTTTGGCTTGGTAATACACTTTAATTTCTCAAAAAAAATATCACCACTCTTCAATTAATCAAAAATAAACTTCAAAGGCCCAATATACTTGTGATTTTGATTTCTGAGACTACACTATTTAAAACAAAAACAAACAGCAAATTAATTAAAAACAACAATAATGACTTAAAGGCTAAGGTTCTAAATGAATAGAAAATTTTGATGGTAGTAGTGTAACTAGTAAATTTGAACTTCAGAAAGCAAAAAGAATAGAAATCTAGGGGCCATTTGGTATGGGAGCATCTTGGCATGGAAATGGGAATCTGACAACTTTCCTATGTTTGGTAGCAGGTTTGTGTTTTTAGATTCCCGGGAAAGTGAATCCCATGGGAATCACATTACCCCCTTGGAGGGAAATGTGATTCCCACCCCAGCAAATGGGTTTCAGATGCCCCTCCAACTGATTCCCACCGTTGGACCCACCTCATTAAAAATAAAAAATTATGTTCTTCTTCTCTCTTCACGCAGATCACTGATCACACCTCTTTTTCTTCAATTTTCAATTTTCAATCACACCACCTCTTCTTCTTCTTCAATTTTCAATCACACAAACCCTAGATCAAATCTTCTCCTCTTCAATTCATCCCTAAATCCCAATCTTGTCCAATCGATCAATTTTTCAAAAACCCAAACCCAAATCAATCAATTTTCAATCACACCATCTGGGTTTGCTCGATGATGGCGACAACGAGCTTCGATGATGACGTTGACGACGACGACGTTGACGACGACGACAACGTCTACCTGACGATGGAGACAAGGATGACGACAACGAGAAGAAGAAGATGACGACGACGACGTTCTTCATTGATCTTTTCCAGTTTTTTTCTTTTTTCTTTTCTTGATATGGGTTTGTTATTTGAAATGAAGATGATGATGATGTGTATGTAAATGTTATTTATTTATTTATAATTTTTTTATTTAAAAATTAATTTTGACATCTTTTTTTATATAAAGACAAAAACATTCATATACGCAACCAAACACAATTATCTAACATTCCCGGGAATCCGACATAATATTCCCATGTACAACCAAACACATGTATACAACTTTCCCAGGAATCACATTACTAGGTTTCACATTGCTAAGAATCACATTATTTTGATTACCCCATACCAAACGGCCCCTTAAACAAAGTCTTGTTTTTATGTTATTAGATACAATAAATCTTTTTTCGTTTAATTTATGTGGACTATATTGTATTTGGTAAATGAAGAACTATTTATTTATTTATTTATTTTATGTTAATGATAATGATTTTTATATGGGGCCCCAATTTTTGTTAATATCATTAAATGGATAGGGACCCAAAATGTCTGGAGACGCCCCTATATATATATATTTGTTTTCTTTAATATGGTTAATAATGAATCAAGTACTATGTGAGCTAATTGTATATGTTGGGTTATTTTGTGTTTTAATTTTTGCATTCGATAGAAAGGGAAAAAAAGAAAAAAGAAAAAAGATAAACACCTAAATGTGAGAAATTAATTTGACATCAAATTAATTATGTTTTCAAATTTGAATTGCTCCTCAATTTTTAATTTTTATTGACTAATTAGTTCAAAGTTTACGATATAAAGATGTTAATTATTATAGTTACAGTGTTATGACTTATGAGCAATATTTTCATAATTTTTTTTTTCAACATGTTATATACACAAGGGTATTTTTATAATCAACTATATATCATTCCGATTCCTTAGTTTAAGTAAACATTAGAAAGGGAATAATTTGATTCCATTTATGATTCCTAAATTGTTAGTGAACACTAGAATGAAATTTAGTAACTTAATTTCAATTCCCCTCTATTCTCTTTCCAATGAAACTTGATTCTGATTCCACTCATTCCCGATTAGTAAACGCACCCTAGGTGTAGAATAAAATAAAGATTCACCTAATAATTATATTAAATTCCCATATCACAACTTGTAGTTGAAGTTGAAGGCATCTTTGAAATGAATGTTCGAGTCTTTCTCCGGATAGGTCAGTCCTGAAATTTTATTTATTTCAGCACCAGAGTTACAATCAGTTATACAACATTATAAAATTAGACTTTTACATTTGTACACTTTACAATTATATGAATTTGTATTTGATATTTACCTAAACAACAAAAATGAAATATAAATGCTCAAATAGACTGAACATAACATTAGTAGGTGACTCTCCTTTACCTGAAAAAATGATGGAATGTACATGGCAACAATGAAAATTCAAAGATTATATAAAGCAGCAAGTGTTCCAACTTCTAAACAGTAATACATAGGAATTTACAATGAATTTTAAGTTTTGTTTTTTCCTTATGTTTTTATCCCTATTTCATTTTTAGATTTTCTAATTCTTTTATAATAATTTTATCTCAATCACATAGGGAATATATTTCATTCAAAATATATTATTTCTTTCTTTATATCTCAAATATAAATCAAAAGTGAATCATAACATATATGTTTTGTTATATTAATCGTAATTTTTTCTTCTTATCAACTTTACACTTACTCAATTCTGTCTTAATTAATTTTATTATATTCTT
This sequence comes from Acer campestre, assembly GCA_954870605.1. NCBI lineage: Eukaryota > Viridiplantae > Streptophyta > Magnoliopsida > Sapindales > Sapindaceae > Acer > Acer campestre. The sequence goes on along the minus strand of OX940801.1, from coordinate 15,405,681 downwards.
AAAATATTTTTTTCTTTATTTCATAATCTTACTTATCTCACTCTAATATCATACCATACTTTTGATATGTTATTTATTTATTTATATAGTTTTTGCTAAGCATGTTATAAGCATGTTTTTTTTTTTTTTTTTTTTAAATATACGTTGGAAAATCTAGAGATAGGCTTGAAACATGTAGTATGTACGCTTTCCAAAAAGTGATATTTGCACCCTCTCTGATTGCTTGTGGGTTTATCTGCAAATAGCCTTCGTGATATAACAAGCCTTCAAGTGAATTTGCTTCAAGCAAGAAAGAAAATTCACATAAGGAAATATGGAATTTGGGTTTCTGGCAATTGAGAGAATTTTGTTTGTTAACAATATGATGTTTAAACAATTCTTTGCACCCTTTTTTTATAGAGTTTTTACAAACAGTTGTATCTTTTCAAAAAGGCATTAATAGAGAGTCATGTCTTTTGAAAATTACAGCAACAATTAAAAGTGTCTATTCATAATTGAGTTTTGTCTTTTTCAAAAAAAAAATATCAATATATAAAGACATTTAATCATGAATAGTTGTGTTTTTCAATAAACACATGGTCTATAATCCGTCAATTGCCAATTATTTCACTAATTTAATACTTAATCAATATTAAAATTCTAACAATCCCCCACTTGGTCAAATATTAAATGCAATATATATATATATGGTGTTTATGCATAAATAAAGGTATCTTTCGATTTAAACCTTACCTTAGTGAAAGTATTACAAGGTGTTTGTTGAAATCCCAGGTAGCATAATGCTTTTAAGCGGTTATTCCTTTATAACAAAACCGGTGAAACCACACACATTTACACTAGTCATCCATATATTCCTCGTAAATCTCGCTTAGCACTATTATGGCCATGTGCTTACCCTTATTCATGAACTCTTTTGAGAGAAACTCCAACTCTCATGTGAGGCGGCACCACCTCTAAGTTCATATAGGTGAAGTTCTTCCAGTATCTTTGTTACATTTTAAGATACTTGTCTCACATAGATTGAACTTCATTAAGATTTTAAATACTCAACCCTCAAACTGTAACTACTAGAACTACTCATTCTAGATAGGGTTATATCAATTTAGTGCTAAAAACAATCCATGTATGAATGACTTGTTTGTACTCTTTGAACTTAAAAAAATAGTCATTTCCTAGTGTTAAGTTGGGTTGCCATCATTGGTGGATCTTTTAGTTAATAAGTATCAACCCCATCCCTCTAGATGTTGACTTTACCAATTCTCTAGTTAGAGGCTTGGTAAGTGGATCAGCCAAGTTTTCACTTGATCTCACACATGTGATGACTATAATTCCACTTTGAATTAATTGTCTCACATAACCATGTCTAAGACTAATGTGTCTTGACTTCCCATTATACACTTCATTGTATGCACGAGCTAGAGTGGCTTAACTATCATAATGTATAGAGATAGGCGATAAGTTCCTCAAGGTAAATGGGATTTCTAAAAGAAGATCCCTTAATTGCTCAGCCTCTTTCCCTGTTGGTGCTAAGGTAATGAACTCAAACTCCATAGTTGATCAAGTGTGTGATGCAAGTTTGTTTCTTTGATCCTCAAGAAATTGCACCTCCTCCAAGAATAAATACCCATCCTGTAGTAGATTTGTTATATCCTACATTAGATATCCAACTAGCATCTGTATATCCTTCGAGTACAGCAGGAAACTTTGAATATTAGAGACTTAGTTCTGTGGTTTTCTTAAGATGACCAAAAACTCCACCAATAGCCTTCCAATGTTCCATATCAGGGTTGCTAGTAAATCTGCTAAGTTTACTAATAGCAAATGATATGTCTACCCTTGTACATTATGCAGCATACATTAAACTCCCAATTGCACTTGCGTACTCGAGTTGAGCAACTGCTCTTCTTTTATTCTCAACAATTTTAACACTTGAATCGAATGGGGTATTTGCCTCTTTAATTTTTAGATGACTGAATTTGTTAAGTATCAATGTAATGAGACTGACTTAATACAAAACCCCCAGCTAGTTTGCCATACTTTGATACCCAAAATAGTATCAACTTATCCAAGATCTCTCATCTTAAAGGTGGATGATAAAAACCTCTTTGTTTCTATTATACCCTTCATGTCATTACTCAATATCAGCATATCATCAATATAAAGGCAAACAATAATGATATAGTCATCACAAGTTTTAGTGTATAAACATTTATCAACATTATTATGACTAAAACCATATGAGAGAAGGGCAGAATCAAACTTTTCATGCCACTGTTTGGGTGCTTGCTTCAAGCCATATAATGACTTTACAAGTTTGCACACTTTATATTCATTCCCAGGTAGAACAAAACTCTCAGTTTGTTCTATGTAGACCTTTTCATTGAGATCTCCATTTAAGAATGTTGTTTTAACATCCATTTGATGAATATAAAGGTTATAGAATGAAGCCAAAACAAACAATATCCTTATAGATGTTATTCTCCTTGCAATCAATGTTTTTCTTTTTACACTTCATTTCTAAAGACACTTTATTCTAAAAATTTATAAAGACACTTTCTTTTTTCTAAAATTATCCCTTTTATCTTTTGTCACTCCTATTCTTAAGGCACTCTATGTAAAAATAAAAATAAATTTCTAAAGACACTCCATTTTATTTTAATATTACCCGTTTTGAATACTTCTCTTTAAAAAAATTTGAAATGGGAAACGGAAAAGATATGTGAAGTAATAAAATAAAAATAGAACTGAGAATACAAATAAACAAAAGTGAGGAGATCAAAACAATAAGAAAACTTTTTGGAGATTAATCTGTGAAAATAGAAAAAAATTAATAGTTTTTCTCTTTTGGATTTTAAGTTGAGTAAATAAAATTCTATTGAGTAAGAAAATAATTTTAAATATATTTTTATTTTAAAAAGAAATTTTTTTCTATATATATATATATATATTTTTCTAGTGATGGTGATGATTGAATGTAAGTGGTATTTGAGAAAAAAAAAACCGATATCAAATTTGGTTGAATCGGAAAAATCGTAGGGTTTGTAAAATAGGAAAAAAAAAAAGATGGAAAAAAAAATTTTGTTTTCTAAAAAAATGGTTTTGACTATCTTTAGAACTTTCTTGTGGTTCCAAAGAGTGCTATAAATTTAAAAGACCCTTATATATAAATATAAATATAGGAAACTTTTCTCATCAGTGTGCACTCATAAATATATACCAGTCTGCATGCACTTGTCAGTGCTTATCCATAATCTATGACCCACATACAATGCATTGATGTATTTTATATTAATGTGTACTATGGAGAAAATGACTATATATATATATATATATTCACATTCTATATGAAAAATTGAAGTATTTTTCATGTGAAATTAATATTGCTTATAAAACGTTTGGATGTATCATCTACCAAATAAGGTTTTTGAGTTAATTTTTATGCACAAGATAAACAAACAAAGCATTAAATGAGAGAAAATATACAAGTTTGTTAAGGTTCTAATTTCTACTGCTAGAAATTAAAATACGGATAATTGTATATTGTGAAACGGTCAACTAAAAACTTCAAACACAAGATAAGGGTGACATACTATTTTAGCCTTACAGGACATTGCAATTTGATGGGGTGATTCATGATTGGATGGTTTGTAGATTCTTTCATTCTAAAGTAATAAATATAATCTACAGATAAATTAGATATTTTTTCCTGGAATCAAATCTAAGTAAAAGAAAAGAAAAAGAATCAGAGAATACGTGTTGTTGGCAGTTAATTTTGTAAGGCAAAAGCTCCTTAGATGCGTTCAAGGACAAGAAAAGTTGGATAGGAAGAAGAGAGTCTAGGAAAGGCGATTCTATCTTGGACATGGAGAAATCAGAAAAGTGAACTTCATCTTATAGGAAATGTCCAGAAAGCCCTTCAGTAGATCTCCACAGAAAGTCACCTGCCAAAACTATAAGGCAATTAGAGGATACCTTCTCTAAGGTTCAGGTCAAGTTTCTTAAATTGTGTTTGGTATAGCTTTTCAAGTAGAGCTTCTAAAGTATATCTTTTTGTAGTACAGCTTCTAACAAAAAAGGTTTTTGGTTATGTAAATTACAAAAAAAATGTTAACAATATATTTTTAAAAATAGTTTTTGGTTGTGTGAATTACAAAAAGGTTGTTGATAATGTATTTATAATGAAAGAGTTGTATGGTGGAATATCTAAAATTTATAAAGGGTAGTTGAGACAATTTATATGTTTTAAAAAAGCTCAAAAAAAGCTTTTTGGAAAAGCTCAAATTTTAGACTTCTCCAAGTAGACATAAAATAACTTTTATAAAGAGTAATTGAGACCATTCATATATTAAAATTTTTTTTTTTTAGTTTTACCAAATAACTAAAAAAAAACTTCAAAACAACTTTTAGTATTAAAAAAGTGCAAATCCTTACAAAAGGTATACCAGACACACACTTATCCAATTAGCTGGGGCATATCTAATAAATTAAAACCTGATGATAATCGGGTGTACTTTACTTAGGGCCCGTTTGGGATAGCTTTTACTTTTGGCTTTTGGCAGTAGAAGAAGAGAAGTAAAAGCCTGAACTTTTCAGTGACTGTTTGGATGGTATATTCCAGAAGAGCTTTTGTATCAGGAAGAGCTTTTGAGACTGTTTGGTTGGATTATTCTAAAATCACTTATAATTATGATATGACTTTTTTACCCTTGAAGAAGAGCTTTTGAGTCTGTTTGGTTGTAACTAATTAAAAAGCCTTCTAACTATAATAAAACATTTTTACCTTAATTGGAATAAATAATATATGTACATTTTTGTAAAAATAAAGTTTACTTCATATGGGATAATATAACATTCTTTCAATTATATCTACTTAAAAAGTATATACTAAAATAAATAAAGTAATAAAATTCATTTAAAATTATAAATACATTCGTGCATAATAATTTACTACAAATTAAGTGCGATAATTGTTCTAAAATAATTCTTAATGATAAAGTAATAAAATTATCAAAGCATTAGTTCTCTAGCAATTCTATCTCGAACAACCCCCATCTGATTTTCATCTATTGTTAAATTTACATACGATTCTTCATCCTCTGGCTCAAGCACATAATCTTGATTTTCATCACATGATTCAAACTCAACATCTGCAATGGCCTCCCTCCTTATGAAATTATGTAAAGCCAATGAAGCAGTAACAATAGCTACTTGCTTATCAAATTTATAATTAGGCATGTGATGTAAAATTCTCCATCGTGCTTTCCAAACACCAAAACAACGTTCAATAACACTTCGTAATGATGAATGCACATAATTAAAGGTTTCCCGAGAGCTTTTTGGTTGACCACTACTACGAAACTCTTGCAGATGATATCTTTCTCCCTTATACGGAGCTAAATAACCCTTCATATTTGGATATCCTGAGTCAACCAAGTAGTATTTTTCTGCAGTATCAACTTCAGTCATTAAACAATATTATTCAAAATATTATATATATCTGGGCTGATTGCACCGTATGGTGGATCCGCCCCACCCGGAAACCGGATGGTGTAAACCAAAAAAAAAAAATATTATATATATATATAATATTTAAAAGGAATTACAAATAAATATAACATACCATCCGGTGGTTTAGGAAATTTTAACTCGGTGTTTCTTATCGCCTCTAAAAATATACGTGTGTCATGTGCAGTTCCTTCCCATCCAGGCCACACAAATGTGAAAAGCATATCAAATCCACATACAGCCATAATATTTTGTGTAGGAAATCCTTTCCTTCCAATATATGGAATTTGTTCATCCACCGGAAGCGACACGCGAACATGTGTTCCATCTATGGCTCCAATGCAATCCTATCAATTATCAAAAGAAATACTTATAAGTTTAATTTACTTATAAATAAACAAAAAATAAGTAGAAATAAAATTACCTTAAAGTATGGCCAATATTTGTCATTACTACGAATGTAATACGGGACTTCATTATATTCTTCAGGTGGCCTAATTTCATCAAAAGCAAGCATGATCATTTTCTTAAGCACAATTCCAAATTGTCTACTCACGGTTTCACCTGAATGTTGAAATTGTTCTTGAATTATTCTATTCCCAACACCATGTCCTAAAGTCATCAAAAACATACCAACTGCTTCCTCAAGCCCAACTCCTTTAGTAGAGGTTAATCCATAACTTCTTAATCTATCACATAATTTAATAAAAACATGTTTCTCCATTCGAAATTGTTCATGACAACGTCGATCATTTCCTTTGAGTATTTCCGTTATGAACATCGATCCTGTATGAGGAGAATTTCTACATGGTTCTTTTATTAAAAAGTTATTATGGTAATACACTGCTGTTCTTGCAGTTGCAAGAACAAGTTCATCAAATTCCATATCATCTCTAATGGCTTGTTCAATAAATTCTTGATCCATCTCTTCCTCTGAGTCGGTGTTCATTCTGTAGTTACATATTTTAAACAATTACAAAAAATTAACATGAGTTCAAAATATAAAACAACTATAATCATTAGTCAATTTAGTTGTAATAAATGATGATTGAAATACTATTGTACAATATAACATATATTCAGCACCACTTCATTCAATATTTCAACATCCCATTCACAAGTTCACAATATACATCAACATCAACATTTTTTTTTTGTTTCTTGAGCATAAACAAGCATTAACATCCTACTTATATATATATTTACAAAAAGTGTCATGTCTTACAAAAAGACACTTTTTGTCTATCATATTACAAAAGTATATCATAAGTTAACACAAAAGATTAGTTTTTGGCAAAAGTAATTGTACAAAAGTGTCATTTTTCTTCACCCATTCATTGTCATTATATTCAATGTTGTTGATCTTTTAACCATTCAAGTTGGTATGTAGGTTCCTTCAAAGCAACAAAAATCTCTCTATTTACTTTCTTTGTGAACAAGCTAATACCCAACTTGAATAGAGAACTCATTGGTTCACATTCTGGAAGAGTAGATAACTTTTCAACAACCTCCTGAACACTACAACCAGGTGGGTCAGTTCGTATGTATGAATTCCTATTCTTAACACTCTCACAAAGTTCATCAAGTTGCTTGGATAACTTCGATGTGGTAGAATTATTTTTTTTCTTCCCTTTCTTGAATTTTTTCCTAGTTGGTTCAAGTGTTTTCTCTTTTCGCTTGCTACATTCTACTTCTTCACCATGATTAGCGTCTTCAGAATCCAAACTATTAGTTGCATCAACATTATCCTCCATAGATGTTGTATACATAGGAGGCATTAAACCTGAAGTTGGTGCCCAAGCCCTAGCTCCTGTAGCCGTAACATCTCGAAACAATTCATCTAACTTGAATGCATGTTCCAAACCCTTCACGCGAAATTTTGAAGCTTCTGGATATTTCTGTTATAATTTTTTAGTTAGTTCAAGAGTTTATAATAAAATTATAATAATAAATAATTTGTTTATTGATACATACTTGTAACTTTGCTTCCCACCACTCGTTTGAAGCTTCAATAGTTTGTCTTTCCATGTCCCAACCAAGTCCGGTCTCTCCTCTTAACAATGAATCCCAAAGTTGCCAATCCTTTTTCACAACATCCCAATGATTCTTTAGTTGCTTTCGATCATATTTTCTACCCGTCGCATTGCTAAAGTTTTCAATAAAATTTTTCCAACCTTGTTTGCTTAAATGTGTTCCATTTCTATTCCCGGCCCTAACTTGTTCTATAGCCAAATCAATCCAAATTTCATGTGTTCGTGGATCCCATACCGCTTTTGATTTTCCTTGTGTGCCCTCATTTGCCATCTACTTTAAAATTAGAATTTTTTTTTTAAAAAAAAGTAATTAGAATTACTAAGTATTAAATAATCATATTATGAAAATTTAAAAGATTATGAATTTGTGTTTTTAATTTACACACAAGATCATTAACATATATACAGTGATTTGGTAAACTCCTACCTTGGATAGCAATACCTACAGAGCAATCAATAATTCAACTAGGAAAAACATACAATGTCGGTATCACTCTGACTATAGAAAAAATATACAATGTGAGTGTACTCTAGTTATCATGTCACGTAAAGATATATATATATATATATATATGATGCAACAACACTAGCACTGCCTATGCAATGCACCCAAGTGAGAAATATAGATAAAATTTGTTGCAAGCATTATATTTTTTTTTTGAAAATTAACCTTTATTCAAGAACAAAGCACTGCCCAAAACAGGACAGCCAGGGAACAACAGAAGCAACAGCACCCCCCAACATAAGACACACATCATAAAGCACTCCACTCAAGCACATCATCATCATAAAGCACTCCACGCAAGCATTATATTAAACTTGTTATAATTAAGCATAATATAATTTAATTAAGAAACAGTAATCATCAATTTTTTTTGGATTCAGAATTGTAACATTTGTTTTTATACACATCTTTGAAGCCGTCTAAACAGCAAAACTTCATAAACAAAAATAAAAATATAGAGAACCAATCAATCATATATATCATGCGATATGTATGTAATTTACCAGCACCCAAAAACTGGCTATTTCTTGTGTATATTGTTCTGTAAAAACATATATCAACACCCCCGCCAATTCTTATTTCAGATTCTAGTTTTGGAGAAATTCAGTTGTGCTTCTCTAGGCAAATCAATTATAAAGCGAGTGTGTTACTGACCAGCTCTCTTCAAGTATGCCATTAAGCCTAACCCAGCAACTAGTTTAAGTGTCAATTTTAGTATCTTTCACTGTCCTTAGCTGTTATATTCTGATGTCAGAGCCAATGGAAGTTAAGCCAACAATCAAAACGTAGTAGTTGATGCCCATAACATATTTTAAAGATGATTAATTTCCTTATAATATATAATATATAATTAAATCTCATGATGATTTTCTATAAATTTAGACAACATAGTTGAGAAAAAATTAGATGATGAGTAACAAAGAAGATACCAATTAATTAACAATGCGTCCTCAGCAAATTCATGACACATTATAGGAAACAGAACTTGCACACGAATTCCTTTAAAATTGGATCATGGAAGCAATTACAATAAAAGTTTTTCAAAAATGAAGTTGAGCACGGTATTTACCTTTCAAATCAGGCTTTCTTTCAACTTTTGTTTTGTTCAATCTATTAACTACCTCATTTATCCGCTTCTCCACTCTCACAGTTCGAACCTATATTAGGCATCAAAATCAGATAAACATCTATTTTTTTTTTTGTTGAAAATTATCCTTTATTCAAGAGCAAAAACGCCCAAGCAACAAAACAGAGCAAGCAGAGCACGCACAACACAACAGAAAACACAGCAACTGCAGAACAACAGCGCAGAAACAAGAAACAAAAACGAAGGAAAAACCCCCACACCCAGACAAACATTAGAGAACACTCCACTCAAGCACATCCCCCTCCTCATTAGCACCCTTTTTCGCCAGCAAGTCAGCGAGAGAATTACAGTCCCTAGAGCCGAATTCAACAGCCAAACTAGACAAATGATGCTTTATTTCACTTGACACATGTCATATGAATTGAATCAACACCTCACAAATTGGGATATGAGTTGGGATGTCTAGCATTACTCTTTCCACGTTACATCAGTATATGTCGAAATAAAAAATAGTAACGATCCCAAATTACAAACAATGTCAGAAGCTGAAAAGGCCACATGCAAATAGAACTCAGTCAGAAATATGAAAGACATGAGGATATTCTTCTTACCTGCAGACGTTTTCCAATAGCAATAAATGGTTGTACATCGCCACGTGTGCCAACAATAAGCATTACTATTTGCAATGGTGGTATATATTGAAGGTCTGTCGCATCAAGAGGCTCGTCCTGAACTTCATTATATACTCCTTCAGATCCAGCACCAAGATCCTGAGGTTCAACATCTCCTGGAACTTCAAATTCTACAGTTCCATCATCTTTCACAGTAGCTATTCTGTTCAACAATTTAATCTGCAAAGTTTGAATTATTCAATAGAAACCTCAGTCACACGTGAGGAAATACTAAATTGTAATGCTAAAAGACTGACTGTTACAATGATGACAACAACAACGATGACAATACCGATGATGGTAAAAATAGAAACAACAAGGAGCAATATAAGATAGATGGTGACTACTAGGGCTTTAAAATTTTGAATGGCAAGAGTATTCATTAATTTAGACCATCAAATAGATATAACCATGCTTATACTATTCATGTCCTCTTTAATAACAACAAATAAGAGATGTCGAATGTTCCTAAATTTTATAATTGGCATGTCAGTATACTCCATAAGGTGATACTTAACCCTACATCTACCACAAAATTACAAACATAGAACTCAGGTTCAACTTTCTCTCACAAAAATTAAGCATTAGTAATCCCATACAACCTTTTCGTTATTTAGTTTCTGCAGACAAATCTGTACAAGTTTGCTCAAACTCTGATCACAATGAGTCCTCAGCAAATTTATGCCTTGTCTACGAAGAGAAATTACAAAAACTAGAAGCAAAGATGATCATACTTACTTGGTTGAATGGATTTTTTCGGAGCAAAAGAAAAGAGTTGATGCTAGTTCTTCGAATTCGTATCAATGGCGGAGTTTACACGGTGAGAGTTGGTGGGTTTCCATGGAAATTTGGTTGATTGTTTTAAAAACTCAAGGATTTGAAGAGATTTTAGACCAAAAATCACAGCTAGGGTTCATATGAAAAAGGGAAATCGTTTTTGGATGTGTTAAGAGCAGTGAGCAGTGAGATAGGATAAAACTGAAATTATTTGATTTGGTATTTATACTTACAAGGGTAAATATGTCATTATAAAAGTTTCATTAACCCTCATTTCAGCTTCCCTGATTTTTTGGAAAGCTCTTCCAGCCCAAGCCAGTTGAACTTGGCTTTTGTTAAAAGAGCTTATAATCATGATAAGCACTTATCATGAAACATCCAAACAAGTCTGAAAGCTGCTTTTGGGCTCCAAAAGAGCTTTTAAGCTCTCAATAAGCTTAGCCAAACAGGGCCTTAATGTGATAAGATTAAACAATCATATTTATTCAATTGGATTGAAAATATATAAGGGAAAATATCATTTGCCTCCCTATATTATATGTTATTGGTAAATCGCCCCCCTGTATTTTGCTTAATGACCATTTATCCCTCTCAAACTCAAAGTAGAAGTATTCCCCAAATACCTCCTTACCGTTACCTTTTGCCGTTTAAACCTCTAACTCAGACAACATCATTTAATGGAAAGACTCTTTTGACCACCATTATTTTATTTTATCACCAATTCACCATCAATCTTCAAAAACCCTAGCCCCCGAATCCCTAACCCCCAATTCCAACCACGACCAAATTCCTAACCCCCAAATCCAACCAACACCACCAGCAACCACCCCCACCAATAACGACCACCATGCGCGTCAATCTGTTCTACCAGGAAGATCTACACAGAATGTCACCTGCCACGACGTACAACAAGGCAATCAGAGGATACCTTCTCCAAGGTTCAGGTCAAGTTTCTTATCCAGTTCGACATTGATTAATTAATTGTAAAGATTTCATACATATAAGAAGTCAGTTTGCAAATCAAGTACGTATACGTAGTAGTGTTTCTAAATGGAGATCCAACATTTCTGCCATCCTGATCATCCGTTGAAATTGGTTAAATCGATCGAGGGGAGTATGGTTCCCTACTGCAATTGTTGCTGTGAAGAGATGAGTTTTCCGGGTTATGCTTGTGAATCTACAAAAAATTTTGCCGTTTTTCTGAAAAAAGAATGCAAATTTTATCTTCACAAATCATGCGCTGAATTGGCCCAAGAGATATCACACCCTCTTCACCCCCACCCTTTAATCCTTGTCTCTGAAATTCCTGGATCAGATGATGGTATCATATGTGATTGTTGTAGAAATTTCTACAGTGAAGGCTTCACTTACTACTGCAGTTGGTCATGTGGGTTCAAACTTCATCCCAAATGCGTTTCTAAAGTAATAGATCATGAGGAACTTCTGCAGCAGCAGACATTCAAAGAAGTCACCCAGCTCTATCATTTTTTCCACAAACATGCACTCAACTTCTGCAATTTAAGGGAGTCAAATGAAAAAGATTGCTGTTGTTGCAAGCAGAGAATCAGTGGTTCAGCTTATTGTTGTTTACAATGTAAATTCTTCATCCACGAATCCTGTAAGGAGATACCCAAGCAAGTTCAGCACCCATTTCACCCCCAACATCTTCTTCTCGCTCAAGCTACCGACGATGATATATTCAATATATTCATGCCCGGATGTAATGCATGTAAGTCATCAATTAACGGCGTCAGAATAAGTTGTAATATGTGTAATTTTCACCTTCATGTTTCATGTGCTAATCCAAACAGATGCGCCCTAAAGCACAAGTGTCATCAGCACAATATGTATTATTTCGTTGAAGATGATGACACAACGTGGTATTTTAAATGCAACAACTGCCATGAGAAATGTTTTGAAAAGTCCTTCTACCGCTGCGTGGAGTGTGATTTCAACCTCCATTTGGAATGCATTCCTATACCAAGTGTTGTGACGGTCACACAGAAACATCATCATCCTCTAACTATTATAGATTCAGTAAAGGAAGACAATCCACTCATTCAATATCTTAAGGATTCAAATGATAAAGTAGATCATTCCATGGACTATTATTGTGACATTTGCGAGACTACGGGAAATCCTAAACATCATGCTTATTGTTGTAAGGAATGCATTTATATTGCTCATGTGGAATGCATAATCTCTGAGGTGCGTTCATATTTACATTCTTTTAATCAATTAAGATTCCGATTGCACTCTGTTAGAGGATATATATGTATGTGTGTGTGTGTGTAATTTGTTATATAGTACTCAACAAAATTTGTTATATAATTTCCCACTTGAACATCTATCACATATTTTCTAATTGTTCGTAGATAATTTTGTTTCTATCAGGATAACACTCCACTGGAGATTCCATCAAATATGAATATTATGCATGGGACAGAGCAAAAGATGAGTGATGAATCAGACCGTATAACAGAATTACAAGCAGCACAAAGCATGTCCAAGGTTGGTATAAATTTACTGATCTGTATATCTCTATTAAAAGTAAACTCAGTTTCAATAATATTAATATTAAGATCTCTAGTTGTTTTTAGTCTACTCCATTGAATTTTGGAGTTTTAATACATGTTGTTTCATCAATTGATTAAAAATCATGTAAACAATTGGCCTTATATAAACAGAGATTGTTGTTTGCTGTTTCAGAAGAATGGTGCTAGTACTTTCTTGGATTCCAAGTGTAAGGATAATGAAGAACATTTTAGGCATTCTAGCCATCCTCATAACTTGACTTTGCTGCGTTATGAGTCCAAAGAAGATGAATCCGATGATGGGTCGAGTGAAGAGAAGATTAAGTACTGCAAAGGTTGCAATGAAGTGATGTGTTTTCCGGGTTATGCTTGTAATGAATCTGCAAATTGCAAGTTTTATCTTCACAAATCATGCTCAGAATTGCCACCAAATATACAACACCCTCTTCACCCTCACCCTTTAATCCTTCTCTCTGAAATTCCTCTATCCAGTATTTATAATCGTAATGGTATCATATGTGATCGTTGTAGAAATCTCTACAACCAAGGCTTCACTTACTACTGCAGTTGGTCATGTGGGTTCAACCTTCATCCCAAATGCGCTTCTAAACTAGATCATCAGCAGACACTCATCAACAAAGAAGTCACCCAGCTCTATCATTTTTGCCACAAGCATGCACTCAACTTCTGCAATTTAAGGGAGTCAAATGAAAAAGATTGCTGTTGTTGCAAGCTGAGAATCAGTGGTTCAGCTTATTGTTGTTTAGAGTGTGGATTCTTCATCCACGAATCCTGTACTGAGATACCCAAGCAAGTTCAGCACCCATTTCACCCCCAACATATTCTTCTTGCTCAAGCTATAGAAGTTATGGGAATTTTTGATGAATTTAAAAGTCTGTTCAGTACCCTCGATTCTGGTAGGCAATGTAATGCATGTTGGTTGGAAATCCATGGTATCAAAATAGGCTGTGTTGAGTGTAACTTTAATCTTCATGTCTCATGTGCTAATCCAAATTGCAGAGCCCTAGAGCACAAGTGTCATGAGCACAATATGTATTATTTTGTTGATGACACAATAGAGAGGTTTTTTAAATGCGACAAGTGCTATGAGAGATGCACTGAAAAGTCCTTCTACCGCTGCGTGGAGTGTGATTTCAACCTCCATTTGGAATGCATTCCAATACCAAGTGTTGTGAAGGTCGCACAGAAACATCATCATCCTCTCACTCTTATAGATTCAGTTAAGGAAGACAATCCACTAATCCAATATCTCATGGATTCAAATGATAAAGTAGATCATTCCATGGACTATTATTGTGATATTTGCGAGACTTCGGGGAATCCTAAACATCATGCTTATTGTTGTAAGGAATGCATTTATATTGCTCATGTGGAATGCATAATCTCTAAGGTATGTTCATATTTACACTCATTTAGTAAAGATTTTAATTGCGCTCTATTAGAAATTAAATAGCATAATTAGGCACCATTGTTAGATATTATTATTTCTTTTGCTTACTCTTTTGCACATTAGAATGGATATTGGATATTTCCATTTATATGATTTCTCTTACAAAGAGCATAACTTAATAGTTGGTGTTTCTCTATTACTCAAGACGGTCCTAAAAACAGCTAGTTTCATATTTTATTATTTTTCTTTAATTATTGCTTGTCTTCTTTTTAATATTTAATCATCTTTTTTTTCTCACCTCACACATCTCTGACTCTCACATCTGATCTCAATTCTTCATTCTTTCTCTTTTTACATTCTCTCAATCTCTCATCTCAATATCAGACTCTCAGTCTCTCACAGTCTCACTCGGTCACTCCCCCAGCCCCAGGTAATTTTTAAATTCGTTTTTGTTTGTAATTTTTATTTTAATGTTCTATTGTTCTATTTATAATTTAATGTTCATTTTAATCTTCACATTCTATTTCTTCTTTTCCTGATTTTATTTCAAAGTCCCTGATTTATTGAGTTAGTTTAATATTTTAATTAAAAATAGTTGTTGTTTGGTTTTTAGGAAATTTTCAAACCAATCTCAAAAGTAGCGTTAATGTCTATTTTTGATTTGGAAACAAAATATAAAGAAGAATGAATACACATATTTGAAAACCAAATCAATAATTATTAAGTATAGCATTTGTGATGATATTTAATTCTCGGTCATATGAGAAATTAATTCTATGAAAAAAAATTCTAATTGCGTTTTATACTTTTATTTGTAATGATCTATTTATTTTAAGATATTTCCAGTGACAGATTCACTTTTTATTTAGTTGTTTGTTAACTATTGTTTTACATTGTATTTTCCAGCAAAAAAGAAAAAAACAATCTTGCGGGATAGGCAATTAAGCACATCGGGACTACCAGACTGGTGGACAAGCTGAATCCAGTTGCTTGAATGCTTACAGGTTTTATTTTTCTGTTTTAGTGTTTCATAGTGATAGTTAGTTTGTTTGTTATTTTAGTTATTAGTGTTTTATTGACCATTTGGATTTGAAAAATGCTAAAAGAAGACATTTCCAATGATATTTTGATACTCTTTAACTTGTGATTTTATTGTATCTTTAATGAAATTATCTTTTCGGGTAAAATTTGAAAACAGGTTATATATATAGTATATATATTGAAAAAACTTTGAATATATACATGGGGCCTATTTTTTACATTTTTGCCTTGGGACTCGAGAACCTCAGGTCTGGCTCTGCATGAGCACATTTTGCAGACTTCATCCTTGGTACATGTATTTGCTACAGGAATGCCCTCCATTGGAGATACTGCAATACTTGGTTCCTAGGAGGAGGCACGAAGCAGAACAACATAATAATATAGAGACCGAGGTTGAAAAATCAGAGAAAAAGAGTAATGAAGTGCAAGAGACTGATACAGAGGAAGAACAAGCAAGTAATATAGAAGACTGTATAGTCTAGCAGAGTTGGATAAAAGCGAATCGCAGGTGTTAAGAAAAAGATGGACAAATTAGCTTCAAAACTTGAAGTCCTCCAATAAAAGTGTGCCCCAATATTTCATTCTCTATCTTAAATTTTTTCACACTGCCAATAGTTAGCTTATTTTGGTTGAAGAGTGAGCAGAATCATATGTGAGTATATGTCTCTGTAAAATGAAATGTAAATGCTCAAATAGACTGAACATAACAGTGGTAGGTGACTCTCCTTTGCCTTAAAAAAAATGATGGAATGTACATGGCTACAGTGAGAATTCAAAGCTTATATAGATTGATCAACATGTGTTATTCCAACTTCCAAGAAGTAATACAATGCTAATTCTGATTAATTAATAGTTGCAATACCGCACTCTTCTGATATATCAGTACTGGGTTCATTCCATCTTAGTAGTGGCAGCTTTATGAGTTTTGGAACAATATTGAAACAAGCTGCCATCAAAGCAACGATGAACAGCTTCTTTCGATAAGTAACCTTCTTCATCCTTTGCAAGTACATACAGAGCCCCCCATTCCAATTTACTTGCAGTCCTGCAACAATTAAAAATCATCTTCAAGTTAGTCATTGAAATACTCAATTATATTGAATGTGTGTACAGAGAAAGATATCAGAGAGAGAGAGAGAGAGAGAGAGAGACCAGCCAAAGAAATCAAAGGCATTGCGGGTACACCGAGTCATGTGCCACAGCTCCCCTAGCGTAAGCTTATCCGGCACTGTATGAGCATATTTGCTGAAAATGTTCTCAAGATTTGCCGGAATATATCTGTAGAACCAAAATTATACTTATGATATTATGATGATTGAAAAGAAAATGGGAGTAAACGCGAAGATTCATCAATAAAGTAATTAATTCAAGTGACAAAAAGAAACATTTTAAAAAACCGCTAGCTCCAAAAGCTTCTGATTATTGATTATGAAGTGGGAATCAAAAATTCTGTCCTAGGAAGTAATCAAATCTACAAAGTGGAAATTCTTATATATCAAAGATAGGAGACTTCAGAAAAAAATGTTCAGGCCACCAGGCTACTGAAATGCTGAAACATCACCATGTTTCAGCTTTTTGTCTCGATTTTCACATTTTTTTTTGATGATCCCTTTTATGATCCCTTTTAAGATCAAACAATTCCAACAAATAGGTTACCTAGTTTTGATGGTCAAAATGAACTAGCCTTTAATATATACTCCTTTCTATTAATAAATTTGTCATAGAATTAGTAAATGTTAACTCTATAAGTTTCAGAGGGGTATATGATGCCATCATCATCTTGATCAAAGAAGGCAACATGATGAAGTTTTTAAAAATGACGAAGTTCTCATATGTGATGGATGTGGAGATCTCTACTGTTATGGCTTCAATTTCAGGTGCAGTTGGTGTGGGGTCAACCTAGACGCCAAATGTGCTTCTAAACAAGATCAGGAATACCACCAGACATTCAAAGAACTCACCCTCTTTCGTTTTTACCACGAACATGCACTCAAGATATGCAATATTGCACCAAAATTAGACGAAACAATTCGTTGCTGTTGATGCAGGCAGATCATCAGTACTGGTTCATCAGCTTATTGTTGTATAGAATGTGGTATCATCATCCACGAATCCTGTACGGAGATACCGATGGGTGCTAATCCAAACAGATGGGCCTGCGCCTTAAAGCACTAGTGTCATGAGCACAATATGTATCATTTCGTTGGGTCTTTTAAACGCATGCAACAAGTGCCATGAGAGATACGCTGACGAGTCCGTCTACCTTTGTGTGGAGTGTGATTTCAACCTCCATTTCAAATGCATTCCTACACCAAGTGTTGTGATGATCACACAGAAACATCATCATTCTCTCACCCTTATAGATTCAGTTCAGGATGACAATCCACTCATCCAATATTTTATGGATTCAAATGATAGACTAGATTATTCCATGGACTATTATTGCGATGATTGCAAGACACCTAGAAATCCTAAACATCATGCATATTGTCGTGAGGAATGCATTTTTAATCTCTAACGTATGTTCATATTCGCACCTATTTCATAAAGATTTCGATTTCTTTATCTGCATCTGTTCAGAATCAACTGATTGATTGTATTTTTATTTTATTTTTTGAAATCTTGAATGTGTTATATGTCTCAACCTGTAATCACCAAGTGTTTTAATAATACAAAATTATTAAATAAATAATAAAAAAAAAGTTTTAATAATGTACTTTCTGCCTTGTGTGTCCTGGCAAATTAATTGTACATATATAACAATGAAGATATGTAATCAAGGGCGAAGAAAGGTGGGATAAACTAATTATGTAATTTTTTTTAAACGAACTTCAATGATACGAAAAAATTATATGGATTGAAAATCTAAGATACACTTAGATAAGATGGGACATGATAAATCGTACCCCTCAAAATTCATGTTCTTAAAGGGCAAAATACAAAATTTTCCAATTTTTTTTACATCTTCTTCATCAAGGTGGTGCACTGGAGCGTGGTAAATTTAGTCACGCCTCATCCTAAATTTAATCATGAAATATTGTAATATTCCAAAAAAAAAAAAAAAAAAGGGGGTTCGGAAGGTACAAACATATTTGGCTTTTAACAAGAGGGATCTTTGTTCATATTAGGCCAGCCCAACGACCAGAGAAGAACAAATACCATCAAATAGCAAATCGGTATTGACGCGTCTAGGCACGTCACCGGTATGGTGCCAACTCAATATCGGCTGGATGTTGACTCGATAACGAGTCATGCTTAAACCGACTCAGTTTGACGCCCGGCTGTGTAGACGTCTTTGCAACATGAACCAATTTTGCCATCTGACCACATTGACAGGTACCTTCTCTTCTTTTACTACTTTCACTTTATTTTTGGTTTTTTTATTCTGGAAATTGATTTCTATGTGTTTTTGCATGCAAATGAGGAAATCTGTTGATTTCATGATTTGTTATTGTTGACTGGTTTTCACCATTTTCGATTGCTTTTAGTCATGTATTGAATTTAACAGCAATAATAATAATAAAAAAGATGATGATAGATGAAAACTCAAGAGTGTACGGATCTGTTTGATTGTTGCTGTTTTTAATGTGATAATGTAAAGTTTTTTTGAACTGTTCATTTAGTTAACTAGGTTACTAAATGGATGTTTTGCATTGTTTCTTTCAAATTCTAAATTTTCTTTAATCTATCAGAATCAGAATCTTATGTGGGAGCATTTTTTGTTATATATTCTTGCATCATCACTGGACTTTTGATAGATAATTGTGAGTCAGCAATTGTTCTTGTCAGTGACACCGGAATTGGGAAAAGTTGGATGGCAAGAGAGATTAGTGAATGTGGGGCAATCAGTGAAGGATTGTGTGCTATGTAAATAAAACGGAGAGAAATGCTGTCGTTGTCCAGTCTGCTAATTAAATTTGTGATAGTTTGAAGACTCTGTTTGAAGCAGACAAGCCTATGTTGCCAAAGCTCATATTTGAAGCGCTGGTGTTGACAAGCTTTGAGGCTACAATGCTGATTTTACAAAACACAACATCCAAATCTGCCAGAAGGATTAAAGTCTCAAATCTGCAGAAATTGCGAGGAATGAAAACGATGAAAGGTTGCCACATGAATTTCAGGTCTGTAGTTTCTGCCACATGAAAACTATTGAAGAGTAACTATAGAAACATCTTGGTTTGGCCATTGCATTGTTTGATTAATATGCATCTTTGTCTTCTTTATTATGTCCTTATTTTGTTATATGCACATGGTTATAAGGATCTATTATGACATTATGTGTTACTAATTCCACACTTTCGACTGAAACTTCAATTTGTGTGATGGAAAATTCTGCATATATTATCTACAAGGCTTTGCACAAGTATAAGTCACTTTTCTCTTATGTCATCGATTGAATTTGATCATGAAAATATTTTATACTTATAGAGTATTGACATGAATGATGCATCAATGAAATAACCGTCGTTCAAATTTTAGTTGTATATGCAACTATCTTTGAATTGTTACGCTTGGCTTTTCACGTGCAAATGGCACACCAATGTAGCTACATTCATATAAAACATGGAACTGAACTCAAACTAGAAATTACAGTAGCCAGGAAATTAATTTTAATATAAAAACTTCTAGACATAAAAATATAGGTAAGAAATGACCAAAAGAGTTCATGCTGCGCTTTGCTTTGATTCCTTGTTCGAGACCTTAGTGAAGCCACACTCCACTACTATCACATGGACAGAAAGTGACCTTGGGGCATTGGAACTTCTCAAAATATTTCAACTGTGGGAATTCTTGCCTCAATTCTCTCCAACTAACTTTTAATTCATTCAAGTACTTAAAACGTAAGACTTCAACTGCCCACTTCTCATGCCCCTCTTCAACTTTACACAGGTTATTGAGTCTGCCTCCTCTGATATAGAGTTTCTGAAGGCTTTTCATGTTTTCAGGACTTAGCCAACTGGGTAGAGTTTCCTTGGGGAAACACTGGAGATCGAGTTTCTGTAGTTTGTAGGGAAATCCTTGATTTGCTTGTTCAAACGTAGTTAATCTTTTGAGCATGGTCTTACTCCGTTTAATAATACCTGCTTTAGCTGGACCTTCTTTCGGCTTTTTGTTATTTTCATTGTCGTCTGCCTTGTTTGGTCTTGTTGCCCCGTCATCCTGCTCCTGTCCTTCTGTGTTCTTCTCTTGATTTGTGGACTTTACTGCACTCTTCTCCTTCTTTTTGATATCTCCTTCGTCGCCTTTATTTCTTGCTTCACCTCTCACTTCTTTGGAATTCTTGTCTGGTTTGGCTTGTAAAGATTCCCCTCCCCATGCTACTTGCAGCTTTCGAAGCGCTTCAAATTTTTGGAGTGTAGTGAAAAATTCTTCCAACGAGAAAGCCACACTATTCACATTGATGCTTAGTTTCTGTAGCTTTTTTAATCCTGCAAGGTCGGCAAGGGTACAAAAGCTCCCGTGTTTGGCATCAGTAATCACAAACCCCTTCAAGACCTGGAGTTCAGACAGCGATAGCAGCTCCTTAGGCATGTAATCTAGCAAGTAGCATTCGGATATATCCAAATTGGTCAGCATCTTGAGTGAGCCTACTTCTTTGGGAAGATTCTCTAGATTGTAACAAGCTCTGAGATCTAAGATCCTCAAACTTCTGAGCTTTGAAATGGAACTCGGAAGCTCTCGAATACCTGAGATTCCATGAAGGCTAAGAAGCCTTAAATCTTCCATATATTTCAACCCCTTTAAGAACTCAGTGCTTTCTACTTCAATGTGACGATTCTTTCCCGAGCTCTGCCACCTTCCTAAATAGAGAACTCTGAGGTGTCTCATCTTTGAAAACCACTCGAGTGTGAAATCAGGAAACTGGTTACTGACATTGAACAATGTTTTCAGTTTGTCCAGATTCTCTGTTTTCAGTTTGTCCAGCTTCTCTGTTTCTAGCCATTGAGCATTTACCAAACATGCCCTGTCACACCAAAAAAAGTTCGAAGTGGGGTTTCCCTCAGGATTGTAATCGAAGAACCCAGCTTCTTTGGCTAGCATAATCACTGCAGAACGTACAAACGTGTGCATTTTAAAGCTGTTGGCTACCTCTCTGTATTTTCTGTTTACAGGTTTGATAAATCCCTTCATCACTAAGGCCTCAAGAATTTTATGAGCATCTTTAACTGTCTGCTCCTCAGAAGTATAAGGGTCTAATAAGCGCTCTCCGATCCACCAATGTACCAGCAGCCTCTTCTTTATTACAGCATCTTCTGGGAACACTGCAAAGCACAACAAACACAGCCGCAATCTGATATCTAAGTTCTCAAACATCACCTGGAATTCTTTGAAAAAGGAGCTTTGCCTAAATTGGTTTCCTTTGTGAAGGTTAGGTAAGTCATCAGTCGCATTGTATGGATTGGATCCAATACTTTTTGGCAAATACCGATTTGCATCAGATTTTGTGGAAGAAATTATGTGCAATGATGAAATCTTGATCTTTAAGTTGAAGAGTTCTTTTCTGATTTCACGAAGCTTGGGTTGAATCTGATCAGTCTGAATGGAGCCATTGGATTCTTGAGTCTGCAAGATGTTTTCTATGCTGCACTTAAGAGTTTCGATTGGTTTGCCAAGATCATCTTCAAACACTTTGAGTCTGGTTAGTGCACTTTTCATATAATTCAAATCATTGCATAATTTCTCGCGTGGATTGATTTCTTGAAAGCAATCACTGTTTTGGTTATTGCTGTTGTCTGTGCTTCTTTCCTTCTCATTTTTCTCCTCCTTGTTCCTGCTCTTTTCTTTTCTACTTTTATCCCTTTTTGAACTGACACCTCCGTCTTTCTCCTTGTTGTCTCCTTGGTTAACATTCTGGTGATTTTCTTGTATGGAAGCTGCTGGAAAAAAGAGGTTTGCTTCCGAGAGAATATTATGCAAATTGGATATGGTTTCAATGAGTCCTTGGATCGTCAGATTCTCGCTAGCATTTGGTTGTGAAGAAGAATTGAATGAAGCCATGATTGAACACAGCAGCTGGGAAAGGGAAAAATAGAAAGAAGCAGCTAAAGTTAACTCTTCTGTCACTTCTTGATTTGATTTACTTAATTATCTTCATTAAAGGCAGAAATAGGACTTTAACTTTTGCACAGACAGGTGGGCCATGGTCCCAACAAAAAGTAACGGCTCTGATTGGTTTCACTCTTAGCTGGAATTAGTTGGGAGGCTCTCCACTCAAATCCTGACTTCTCTGGAATAGAAGAAGCCTCAAAAGACTCTTGATAATGGCTCAAGAAAGTGGAAAGAATCAAAGAGATGGATCTAGCAATGGCCAAGACGATAAAGACAAGAGCAACATTCGGTCTACCCTTTACAGTCGATTTGAAAAAAAGCTGCCTGAAGAAAATAAGAAGTTACTATGGAAAAAGCTTAATCAACTTATCATGTTTTGCCAGAATTCCAAGTGCTACCAAGGAAGTGCTTCATCGAATAACAACGAACGAAGTTTGTCAGATGATAGAGAGTTTTTCCGTGAGAGATCTCAGTCATCAAAAGGATCATCTACTGTTTATGGTTTTGAAAATGAAATCTTGTCACTAGAAAGAATGCTTCTCAAGAGTGGGAGTGATGATGATCAATTCAAGGCAATCGGGATTGTTGGGATGGCTGGTGTTGGAAAAACGGCATTGTGCCAGGAAGTTTTCAACAAAGAAGAGGTAAAGAGACACTTTGTTCCTAGGATTTGGGTATGCATGTCTAGGCATCCAAATGATGATGTGAACTCGAAGGCTGTAATCATTAAAAGAATGCTGGAGTGTCTTGGAGTAGACGATGAAGTCATCAATTCCTTTACTTCAGATCATCAACTAGTCTATGCTCTTCATATGGAGTTGATGACCAAGAAGTATCTGATTGTTCTTGAAGATTGTGAGGAAACAGACGGGTGGTGCGAAAAGCTGTATTGTTGCTCAAGCAAGGGAGAAAAATGGGGTGAACAATTTAATCATGGATTTCCAAAGGGATATGGGGGAGCAGTGATCGTCACAAGCAGGAATGAGGAAGTAGCTAAAAAGATGGTTGGGGAAGAAAATCTACTTCAACTTCAGCCCCTTTTGGATCCGGAGAGCTGCTGGTCAATTTACAAAGACTCAGTTGTAGCAGAGGGGGTGGAGTTCATTTCACAAGAACAATTGAAAGAGAAACTCAAAAATAAGTGTGGGGGTCTACCATTAGCAGCAAAACTGATGGGGAAAATTAAGGCTGATCAACAAAGAAATGCAGCTGCACAAGCACAAGATGCAAGCCACCAAGAATACTAGTCATGAAATAATCAGTATTTCAAATTAGTATTCCTTCTTCTTTCTTGTTCTTCTTGCCTTGAATTTGTTCATTAATTTGCAAAAGTTTGAGTATATGATAATGATTTTGATTATGTTGGGTTCCTAATGGAAACATATATGTTACTTTCTCATTGGCTTTTGATTTTTGATCAACATTGATATAATCTAAAGTAGATAACTTTAGTCTTTGGCTAACATCACACTAGTAACATCACATATTTACTAGTGTCATCATTGTTTTTTCTTGCTCAAACAGTAAACATTAATAATTTCTGACAAAGTTAAGTTTATTTTCATTTTATCAGCCGACCAAGGGCCACCGGCCTAAACATGTCCGTCCGGCCGGCACCTACGGTAAAAACACAAAAGAGTGCCGACAAAATACTTTTCTTCAAAAACCCCTACCCCTTTTTTGGGCGACCGACCACCGATGACCACAGTCACGTTTTTTATTTTTATTTTTTATGATAAAGACAGACACTCTTCTCATTTTGTTTTCCAACTCTATACCATCTCATAACCACCTCATACCTAAAAGAAAACCTCACAAATCACAAGTGGAAGAATATACTAATTTCATTGATATAATCCAAAAAAGTAGTACAGCATCCTTCACTTATTTCACGTGGGATCTGATATGCTCCTCTTTTTTCCAAAAAAGTAATAAAGGTGCCATCCATTATTATTTTTATTTATTTATTTATTATTTTTTTTGGGAAACCCCATTCCTTTGTATTCTTGTTGGGTAGTTTTTGAGTGCTTTAAAAATAGCCTTAAATCCTAATCAATAAATTAAGTTTTTAGTTGAGTGGTGAGTGGTAACTCAGCATGGCAATAGTGTTGGTTTTTTTTTTTTACTCGGGAGTCAAGGAGTGGATTTAAATTTGGGATCTCGACATTGGTTAAGAGTATGATTATCACTGTACTATGTATGTGATCACGGTAATAGAGTCATTTATGTTCTTGGATTCTAGTCTCTTTGTATGATTATATTTAGATTTATTGAGAAAAATTTCAATACGTCAATCCAATTAAATACATACAGCTATATGACAATTGATTGAGACCGTTCCGTGCAAGACTGTGGAGTTGATAGAGAGGCATCTCTTTGGTGGGCCAGGCAGTGAAGCAAGCTGGCCTCCCCGCACATGAATATACGAAACCAAGCTACTGGTGCGAGCTTTTTGAGAGCATCTCTGCCAAGATCTCTGAAAATCTCTCACTTTTGCTTTCCACTTCAATTTAGAAGGTATAATGAAGATAAAAAGAAAGTAAAATAAACATACTAACTTTTTTACTATATCTAATAATTTCCATTACATTTTGGGTTTCACCTCCTATAGCACTTGCTCCATCTCTATTGTTTTCTTTCAAATTCTTGGATTTCAGCTACTTAAGATCTTGCTCTGTTACTTTGCAGAACTGGGTATTTTGTGTTTCGTTCAACTGGTTTCATTGGGCAGTAAACAAGGTTATACAGTAAACAAGTGAGTAGAAATGGTAACCCTTGTCTGGTTGATTAGTGTTTGCAGTGGGTTTCCCTTTCGAATTCGAAAGTTCAAAGTGTGAAAATTGATTCGCTCTTGTGTATTATTTCTTTATTTGTTTGTTATTTGCATCAGCAATGGACTCGGGGACAACGGAACAGCATAGGGAAAACTCAGGGATAACGGAACAACATACGGAAGACTTGGGGACAATGGAACAGCGTACGGAAGACTCAGGGACAACGGAACAGCATAGGGAAGACTCGGGGATAACAGAACAACGTAGGGAAGACTCGGGGATAACGGAACAACGTACGGAAGACTCGGGGACAACGGAACAACGTACAGAAGACTTGGGGACAATGGAGAACCGGAAAAGTCGCATATTGGAGCTATTGGAAAATGATGGTGTTTCCACAGTTATTCTTGTTGGGGACACAGGAATGGGGAAAACATGGATGGCAAGAGAAATAAGTGAATGTGCTGTCCGTAAAGGCTCGTGCTATGAGTCTCTTTGGCTATCAGTGACCGAAAAGTATGACATCAACTTGCTTTACAAATCCATTGCTCATCAGCTGTCTCTAAGTTTCATTACTGAGGAGTGGGGAGACGAAGACGAATACATTGATTCAAATAGGGATGTAAAGGTAACACCAATAACTCTAAAATACAAAAGAGTAAGCTAAATTGTCCAAATTTAGTGCCCAAATGATGTGGCAACACTGTAGACCATTCATTTAAATTGTATTATATTTACATGATTTAAATGAATGGCCTACGGTGTTGCCACATCATTTGGGCGTCAAATTTGAACAATGTAGCATTATTCAATATAAAATATTCTTTGGAATAAATATTAAAAGGTCATATATGTGTTTCATATCATCTTCACATATTTGTGTTGTTATATTTATTTTATGAAGGTAGAATAATTTAGTTCAATTTTTACAAAATAAAGGTAGTATGATATAGGGAATAAATAGAATGGTAATGAAAAAAAATATAGTATGATCAAAGAATGTTTTTTTATTTTTTATTTATTTTTTAATTTATTTTTAAATTTTTTAAGCAATAAATGCCTTTCTCATCTGATCTTAGTAATGAATAAGCTTTTTTAAATTAGGAAATCCAAGAAAACATAGTTCTATACGGAAAAAAATAAAACATATTCATAAAATTATCTAGAAAAGGTAAGTGGATATTGGGTAGTGTTGAAAGCTTTTTTGTACCATATCTTATGCAATTTATATCATATCTTTTACTATAGGATATGAAAATAGAGGAAGTGGAACCAGAAAGTTTGAAGCCCAAGATAAAAGCAAAACTTGAAGAAAAGAGATCGGCATTGTGTGAAGGGAAGAAGTATCTTTTGCTTGTTCTGGATGATGAGGGAAATAAGATGAAGGATAATGATTTGCAGGATATCAGAGCTGTGCTTCCTTCTGGTGACCATATTCCTTTAAAGATATTAGTTACAAAAAGAATGAGTGAGGAAGCCCCTAATAATCAGGAGAAGGTTAAGGTGACATTTGAGCCCTTGTATGTTGACGGGTCGTTAACTATATTGAAAAACAGCATAGATAAAAAATTTCATGAAATTCAAGGTTTCAAGGATTTGTTTGATGCAATAGCCGAAAAGAGCATGGGTTTGCCTGCTGCAATCACTGTGATAGCAGGAGCCTTAAATTATATTGCGAGACATAGTTCTAGGAATTGGACACTGGAAAGTGCACTAGAAAAAGCAGCTTATTATGAGAAAGCAGCTATGGGTGTAAATCTGTTAATTTCTTGTGCATATGAGATGTTGCCCGGCACTGTTATACAAAACTGCTTCTGGCATAGCGTGCAGTTCTTTCGCAAACATGGTGGCATCCATTACAATGAGTTAATCACTCACTGGGTAATGGAAGGCAATTTTGATCCCTTTGATCATATTGAGAAGGCATACAAGGAGGGACATTGTGTGCTAATGGAGCTACTAGATCGTGGCATGTTGAAGATACAAGATGACAATATTGTTTCCATGGAAGGAGCAGCACTGAATATCGTTGATTCCCGCCCTCGAGGGTATGGAGGGACAGCCAATCTTGGGTTGGCAAGTGTCTTTGGGAATGGTGAATGGAAAGGTCTTGGGCGAATTACACAGACAGATGGCATGTTAAAAACATTATGCAATCCTAAAAATTGGCAGAAAGTCTCCACGCTACTGATTGATGGAAGTTGTCTCTCACTAGAAGGCCATGACAGTTTCATGGATCGCATGCAGGAACTTCAGGTTCTTGCTGTTTTCAATCCCAAGTTCACATCGATAACCTCATCCTTGTTAAAAATGGACAAACTGCTTGTCCTACTATTGAGAAGCTGCAATTTGCTGGAGGACATCGCTCACATCAAGAAACTTAAGACATTAAAAGTTCTTGAGATATCTGGTGCTAGCCAAATAAAATCTCTACCAGAAGAACTATTTGATGGAATGACTGATCTTCAAAGCCTTAACCTATCTGGGCTTGAAATCCAAACACTTCCGTCTCTTTCCAATCTAAAGAAACTACGTTTGCTCATCCTCAGGCATTGTTCTTGTTTGAATAAATTGCCAAGCCTAAAAGAACTTATCAATCTTGAGATGCTTGATCTTTCTGGTGCTTCCTCTTTTGTGACATTCATTGACCCAACTCTATCATTTCTTTCAAATATTCAAATGATTGATCTTTCTGGCACCGCAATTGTACGGCTACCAAAATTCAAACATCTTCCGAATCTGACACGAATTTTATTAAGAGACTGCTGTAGCATACATATGCTTCCCAACTTGCAGCAATTACCTAGTCTCCAAATTCTTGATCTCTCAGGAGCCATCGCTTTCAATAAATTTAATAATATTTCCATGGCAAGTTTGGATGATTTTAGAATCCTTGATCTTTCGAAAACTTTAATCAGTGAGTTACCATCCATCCCTTCAAGTCTCACTGAACTCAAGTTGATTGGCTGTTCTGAGCTTCTAAAACTTCCATGCACTACCGCACTCAAAAACCTCGAGTTACTTGATGTTTCCAATTCTTTCAAATTGTCTGAAATTGAAGACAAATCCTTTCAGCATCTGACATACCTTCACTATCTCAACCTCTCTAAAACAAAAGTTGAAAATTTACCATCCCTTTCCAACCTTAAAAACTTGCGCAAGCTCTTGCTGAAAGATTGTTCATTGTTAAAAAATCTGCCAGATTTGGAAGGACTTACTGGACTTGAGGTGCTTGACGTCTCAGGTTGTGAGAATTTGGACAAGTTGCCCAACTTGAATGCCTTTAAAAAACTTGAGGTTCTTGATCTTTCAGGTTGTAGTGCGTTGAAGGTTGAAGGAAATGTGTCCTTTGAGGACATGTCTCGTCTAAGGAAACTCAGCCTTGATCGATTTGGTGGTTTGAACTTGAGTGAAATTGCTGCTAAATCCTTGGAGCGTATGACTCATCTTCAAATTCTCAAGCTCTCTGGAATCACAGAAGATATGTCATCAATATTCTCCAAGCTCACTACCCTCACCAATCTTAGTCAACTTTCGTTGAAAGATTGTCCAGGCTTAACAATGCCATCTTTGGAAGCTCTTTCAAAACTTGAGGTACTGGATCTTTCTGGAACAGCTGTTACATCTTCACTAAATCTTGAAAAACTGAGCAACCTTCGGGAGCTTTTGTTGAGTCGGTGTTCAAGCTTAAGAACAATGCCATTTCTGAAGGCACTTATTCATTTGAATGTTCTTGATATATCAGAGACTGGAATTAAAGAGTTTCCTTATGAAATTTCAGAGTTGACTTGTTTAAAGCGCCTAGTTCTGCCACATTTGAGAGAAGTTGACTGGGGGAAGATAAAACGCCTACCAGAGGATGTAGTCTGGGGTGGCTGTGAAATTTCCAAGCCCACAGAAATTGGAGCAAATGATGGAAAGCCTTTTATACTGGTGGAAGGAACCCAATTTTTCCATTTTCTGAAGGAAAATCCTGAGATACAAGGAACATGCTTCAAGCAAGTCTCTTTCTCTGTTCGTCCTCCCAGTGAGCAAGCAAACAATGGAGAGAATTTTTGTTACAGTGATGAAGTTATGTTCAGCAATTATAGACATTTTTCTAGCTATAGAAAATTAGATGCACTGGCTTTGGAAATCAGAGGATTTAATAGTTTTCCTACTGGTTTAGAGGATGTTCTCAATCATACAGAATATATTTCTTTGACTGATAATATGTTTATGAAGCACTTCTCGGATTTAGATGCAGAGAAGGTAAAAGGTTGTTGGTTACAGGCATGTCCTAAAATGGAGATCATCTTTAGCGAAGAGAGAGATTTTGAATTGGGCAAAAATCTGGAGATTTTATGGGTTTCAAACATTCCTAATTTGAAGAGATTATATAGTGGGGAAGTACAATATGTGGATTTCAAGAATCTCACACATTTGCATTTAGATTGTTGCCCAAAGCTTGAACATGTTTTTCCTTCTTCCCAGTTTCCAGAAAACCTCGCAATCCTTCAAATTAAATTTTGTGATAGTATGAAGACTGTGTTTGAACACGAAAAACCAGACGAGTGCAAATTGTCAAAGTTACACACATTGCTTCTATTTGAATTGCCGGAGTTAACGAGCATTGGGATTACGTTGCAACCTGTGCGAAACCCTAAAATTAGGAAATGCCCAAAGCTGGATATTTCGGAAGAGAGACTCAAATCTTCAGAAATAACAAGTGCTGAAAATGAGTGAGAAATAGATGCTTTATCCACCACCTATCATGTCTAGGTTACTACATGCAGGTTTGTTTTGGATTCTCTTTCTCACTCTTTAGTAACCTTTATTCATGTATATTTTGTTTCTAGTGGCATATAATTGTTGAGCGGTAGATCAGAAACTTCAAATTTGACAATGGATTGAATTTACTCATACAATTAATGAAGTCAATTCCGTGTCCTGTGTCTTGTTGTGGTTAATTTATAAACTAGACAAATTTGATAATCAGTTAGAGACAACGGAACAGCATAGGGAAGACTCGGGGATAACAGAACAACGTAGGGAAGACTCGGGGACAATGGAAAAGTGTAGGGAAGACTCGGGGATAAAGGAACAACATACAGAAGACTCGGGGAAAACGAAACAACGTACGGAAGACTTGGGGACAATGGAGAACCGGAAAAGTCGCATATTGGAGCTATTGGAAAATGATGGTGTTTCCACAGTTATTCTTGTTGGGGACACAGGAATGGGGAAAACATGGATGGCAAGAGAAATAAGTGAATGTGCTGTCCGTAAAGGCTCGTGCTATGAGTCTCTTTGGCTATCAGAGACCGAAAAGTATGACATCAACTTGCTTTACAAATCCACTGCTCATCAGTTGTCTCTAAGTTTCATTAATGAGTAGTGGGGAGACGAAGACGAATACATTGATTCAAATAGGGATGTAAAGGTAACACCAGTAACTCTAAAATACAAAATATTCTTTGGAATAGTATTAAAAGGTCTTATATTTGTTTCATATCATCTTCACATCTTTGCGTTGTTATATTTATTTTATGAAGGTAGTATAATTTAATTCAATTTTTACAAAATAAAGGTAGTATGATATAGGGAATAAATAGAATGGTAATGAAAAATAAAATAGTAGGATCAAAGAATGTTTTTTAATTTTTTTAATTTTTTATTTATTTATTTTTCATTTTCATTTTTATTTTTTAAGCAATAAATGCCTTTCTCATCTGATCTTAGTAATGAATAAGCTTTTGTAAATTAGGAAATCCAAGAAAACATAGTTCTATATGGAAAAAATTCATAAAATTATCTGGAAAAGGTAGGTGGATATTGGGTAGTGTTGAAAGCTTTTTTGTACCATATCTTATGCAATTTATATCATATCTTTTACTATAGGATATGAAAATAGAGGAAGTAGAACCAGAAAGTTTGAAGCCCAAGATAAAAGCAAAACTTGAAGAAAAGAGATCGGCATTGCATGAAGGGAAGAAGTATCTTTTGCTTGTTCTGGATGATGAGGGAAATAAGATGAAGGATAATGATTTGCAGGATATCAGAGCTGTGCTTCCTTCCAGTGACCGTAATCCTTTAAAGATATTAGTTACAAAAAGAATGACTGAGGAAGCCCTTAATAATCAGGAGAAGGTTAAGGTGACATTTGAGCCCCGGTCTGTTGACGGGTCGTTAACTATATTGAAAAACAGCATAGATAAAAAATTTCATGAAATTCAAGGTTTTAAGGATTTGTTTTATGCAATAGCCGAAAAGAGCATGGGTTTGCCTGCTGCAATCACTGTGATAGCAGGAGCCTTAAATTATATTGCAAGACATAGTTATAGGGATTGGACACCAGAAAGTGCACTAGAAAAAGCATCTAATTATGAGAAAGCAGATAAGGGTGTAAATCCGCTGATTTCTTGTACATATGAGATGTTGCCTAGCACCGTTATACAGAATTGCTTTTGGCATAGCGTGCAGTTCTTTCGCAAACATGGTGGCATCCATTACAATGAGTTAATCACTCACTGGGTAATGGAAGGCAATTTTGATCCCTTTGATCATATTGAGAAGGCATACAAGGAGGGACATTGTGTGCTAATGGAGCTACTAGATCGTGGCATGTTGAAGATACAAGATGACAATATTGTTTCCATGGAAGGAGCAGCACTGAATATCGTTGATTCCCGCCCTCGAGGGTATGGAGGGACAGCCAATCTTAAGTTGGCAAGTGTCTTTGGGAATGGTGAATGGAAAGGTCTTGGGCGAATTACACAGACAGATGGCATGATAAAAACATGGGGCCCTTGCAAATATAGCCCATCCCAACAATGATTTTTAGGAAATAGCCCATTGGGAAAAAAAGTGCATATGTAGCCTTTCTAGGAAATAGCCCTTGTAAGACAATAATGCCCTTCACAATTAAACCGTGCAAAATGACTCAATTACCCTCTTACATTGTGTAAGGACGAAATTGCCCTTCTCTTCTTCTCCTTCAGTTGACTGAAGAAAACCAAAACTTTCAGAAATTTCGTCTTCTCCATCCTTCTCCTGTCGACCGGAATTGTCTCCATCGAAGTTGGGTCAGTCATTCTTCCTTGGCTCTTCTTCTCTATCGTTCTCCTGTCGACCGGAATCCACTCCATCGAAGTTGGGTCCTCTCGGCTGGAATCTTTCTACCGACCGTAATCTCGACGGCGACGGCGACCGGAATGTTGACAGTGCCACCACCTCCTTCAATCGAGCTTCACTGTCAAGTTTGAAATCGAGCTTCACTGTCAAGAATGCACAGTCAACGTAAGTCCCGTCATCACACTTAAGTTTCCCATGTTATTTAATCTCTCGGTCTTTTGTTGTTGCCTTGTTTAAATTTGAGACGTTTTTGATAGAATGAGGGATTGATTGATTGATGGTTTTGGATTTGTTGCCCATGAATTGGGGTTTGTGTATGTAGTATTTTTGGGTTTAGTTAAGGTGTTTGATGAAATGCCACATTAAGCTCTTAAGAGGGGCATTATTATTGTAGTTAAGGTATTTAGTTATGTTGGGTGCACACATCGTCCTCACTATCACATGAATAACTGGAAGAAAATGCACTCTGGTGAATAGTGTTGTATGGTTTTTTTTTCACATTTATTGTGTTGTATGGTTTGGTGGGGAAAAGGTTTAGGGAATTTATATGTGATTTTCTGAGGGTTGATGGTGTATGGATGATTGTTTGTGTTGATCGGTGCTGAACCAAAAGAGGTTTCGCTATTGTTGTTGGTTGATGGTGTATGTATATTTGTTTGTGTTGATCTGTGTTGGTTGTTGATGGTGTATGTATATTTGTTTGTGTTGGTTGGTTGACCAAAACAGCCCCTGTTATTGATCCCATTTGATTTTGCTTTTGTTATTGGCTGCTGTTATTGATTATGGAAATTGGAAACATAAGATGAGTTAAGCCCGGGAGGAATGTGTAGGCCTGGGAGGAATGTTTTAGGCCTGGGAACCATTCGTAGGCCTAAAGAATTGTTCCTAGGCCCTGACCTGATTTGAATGACAGTAATTGTTGTTGTTATAACTGTTATTGACTGAATTATTTTTATTTTTTTTCAGGGTCTAAGGATACCATGTCTTGGGTGTTAGTTCAGTGCAGTGAGCATTCGAAGCATAACGCATTGACAGGTCCTATTTCGTTTTCAATACGTCTAACTAAAAAAGACAAGGGAGCATACGAGGAATTGGTGGAAACGATATACCAGCGGACAGGGGTTAGTAGAGACCAAATTCAGTTGAAGCTAACTTCGCATGTGGAAACGGGGGATGATAAACTTACATTGTCTATTGTGAGTGACGACGATGTACAGTTTGTGATTATGCATAAGAAAAAAGGTTGGGCCACAATTGATGTTGAATTTGTCAACAAACATGAATTTCGATCTCCACCAAATCAAATACAATCAGAATGTACAGTCTCTCCTGTTAAACACACCGATATTCCACGGTCTCCGGGCAGTACTCCTAACTTTAAATCAGTTAATGGCAGTAATAATCTGGTTGCTTCACCCGGATTTACATCAGCAAGAAATGAACAACCGACGCCAGCATCTACTACCAAGCATGTAGTTGTGGATAGTTCTGAAAGCATAGATAGTTCAGGAAGGTCTGATAGTTCTAAAACCAGTGATACAGAAGATGAGAGTGCTGATGATGGTGGGCTAGCGGCAAGAGTTCCTGTAACAGAAGAACGAGGGGTGAGTGGAACAGCCAACAGTTCTTCACCGTCCTTGAACACACGGTGGACAGTATCAGGTTCAGATCTTTACTCAATACCAGCCGTTCGATCAGTGGATGTGTTTCAAAATCCAGGGAACCAAGGTCCATTATACAAAGGACAGATGTTCAAGGACAAGCCTACATTGAAGAGTGTTGTAGGGTCGTATGCATTTGGAGAGAGGTTTGAGCACAGGATTTCACGATCTTCCAATACACGATTCATTGCGCAATGTAGTCAGAGAAGTTGTGGATGGGTTCTTCGTGCATGGAAGTCGAATAGGGGGACTTATTGGCATGTGAAGGCGTTTGTTAATGAGCACACATGTGAGAGAAATGACAACTACAACGTTGAATTCAAACGTGTAAGTGCTGCTGTGATAGGGGATTTGTATGTAAGTAAATATCGTGATCCCGGGCGCATAATCCGTCCTAAAGATATAGTTTTTAAGATGAGGGGGCAGCATGGCATACACCTCTCTTACAACAAAGCCTACAGGTCGAAGGAGCACGCTTTGAGTCAGGTATTCGGTGATCCGTGGGAATCCTTTCAGAGGTTGCCGTCTTATTTTTATGTTTTGGAACAAGCGAACCCCGGGACTGTGACAAAGATCAAGACCGACTCGAGAAACCGGTTGAAATATGCATTCATGGCAATTGGAGCCTCTATAGAGGGGTTCAATTCTGTTATTAGGCCGGTTATATGCATCGATGCTACCCACTTGAAGGCTAGGACTAGGGGTGTTTTGTTAGTTGCGGTGTGCAAAGATGGAAACGGGATGATATACCCTTTGGCATTTGGGTTTGCAAACTCTGAATGCACAAAGTCTTGGACTTGGTTTCTGAAGAAACTCCGTAAAGGGATCCAAAATCCGGACCGTGTGATGTTAGTATCGGATCGGCACAATGGTATATTCAATGCAATGGAAGTCATATTCCCAGATGCCGCACATGGGATTTGTGTGTACCACATGGCACAAAATCTTAAAAGATTTTGCAAGCAGAGGGATGATGTGATGATTCTTTACTATTGTGCTGCGTATGCATACCGTATGGAGGACTTTGACCGTTTCATGGGTGAGTTGAAAGAAACTTCTCCTGAGGTTTACGATGAGCTCCTGGCCGTTGGGGTAGAGAAGTTTTCACGTGTACATAGTCCTAGACTAAGGACCTCTTTTATGACCACCAACATTGCCGAGTCAATGAATTCTTGTCTACTTTCGGTCCAAAAATTGCCTATCACAACAATGGCGGAATGTATCAGAGATTTGTTGCAAAGGTGGTTCTACGATCGTCGAAAAAATGCACATGAAATGTCTACATACTTGACAACGTTTGCAGACGAACACATCAAAGATTTGATAGATACAGCGAATAAGTCTGAGATTCACCCCATTCACCATAAAACATTTAAGGTAGATGACAAATGGATTCCTAGAATCATCGACCTTGAAAACAGTTCTTGCTCATGCCGTCAATGGGATTTAGATGAGTTGCCGTGTTGTCATGCAATGACGGTTGCTAGGTATGCTTCCTAGTCTTTTAAGTATGTACATTTATCTGTTATGGGTTATTTTACGAACTTGAATTTGTGTTTGTTGGTGTGTTATGGCCTAGGTTCAAAGGTATGTCAATCAACTCAATGGCTTCTGACCGTTACACAACAGGATATCTTAAACATGCTTATGAAATAGCTGTGAACCCTGTTCCGGATCCTGAATCTTGGGACATTCCTGATGCAATCCGGAACCGTATTGTATTGCCATGGAAGAAAAAAAAGCTGCCAGGAAGACCAAAGAAGTTGAGGATACCATCCGCCGGGGAGAAAAGAAAGT
This sequence comes from Acer campestre, assembly GCA_954870605.1. Lineage (NCBI taxonomy): Eukaryota > Viridiplantae > Streptophyta > Magnoliopsida > Sapindales > Sapindaceae > Acer > Acer campestre. The sequence goes on along the minus strand of OX940801.1, from coordinate 15,369,722 downwards.
TACAATCTTGTTCAAAGTGTGGAAATAAAGGACACAATAAATTAGCTTGTCCAGAACCATCGTCCAGCACAAGCAAACCAGTTAAAAAACCCCGATCATGTGGCATATGTAAGAAAGAAGGTCACAATAGACTGAAGTGTCCGGACAAGCCACTCGAGCCTACCTTCACTGACACGAACGAAGGGAATGTCGCTGGGCCTACAGTCTAAGTGTCTTGGGTGGGTGCTAAACCAAAACAGTTATTGGCTGCTGATATTGCTGTTTTTATTGGCTGAGGCTGCTGTTATTACTCTTGAAACAGAATATGAGTGAAGCCCGTGAGTAATGTTTTAGGCCTGGGAACGGTTCCTAGGCCCAAACGGCAATTGTTCCTAGGCCTGTAAATTGTTTCTCAGGCTCAGTTGTCTGTTGTTGCCACGTCATCAGTTGCCATGGTGTATTGAATTTTGATTAAAATAATTTTTAAAAAAATTTGTATTTATTTTCCAATTGCAAAGGATGTTTCAAAGGGTTGTTGCATATTTCCATTGATACCCCTTCATCGTTAGACCGTGCCAATCGTTGAGATTATATCGTGGCCCCCATAATTTCGTATTCGAAAGAAACCTCTTAAGCCTGGGAACGGTTCGTAGGAACAGCATAATTGGTTCCTAGGCCTGAAAATCGTTTCCCAGCCTCAGTTGACCTTGCACATATTTAATCCCCACGTCATCTTTCTTCCTCGGTATTGGTGCTCAAAACAATGAACTATGCCCAGGAACCGGTACTTTAAGACTAGGAATTACTACTAGGCCCATGGCGTATTTAATATTGATTTAAATAATTTTTATTAAAAATTTGTATTATTTTTCTAATTGCATAGGATGTTATTTAGAAGCGGTGTGCACCCATCAGAATCGATTTAGGAAGTGTAAATGTAACGCGGGATATCGATTCAACAACGTGATCAACTTACATGTTTTCGAAAGAACTCTTAGGCACTTAGGGGTTTATGTTTCAAAGGGTTATTTACTAAAGGTGTGTAATGGGTAGGGACGTACTTGCTCGACCGTCAGATGATCTCGAAAATCCACGTACATATTTCCATTGATACCCCTTCATCGTTGGACCGTGCCGATCGTTGAGATTATATCGTGGCCCCCATATTTTCGTATTCGAAGGAAACCTCTTAAGCTTGGGAACGGTTCTTAGGAACAGCATAATTGGTTCCTAGGCCTGAAAATCGTTTCCCAGCCTTAGTTGACCTTGCACATTTAATCGCCACGTCATCTTTCTTCCTCGGTAGTGGGTTCCAACTATATCTGTTGGTAGTGGATCCCACGTCATCAACCCGGTAGTGGATCCCACGTCATCAGCATGGTAGACGATCCCACCAAATCTTCTTCTTCTGATTACAGGCTGTCTCCCACCCTTCATTTTGCCTTAGTCAAACACTTATATCGATACACCCTAATTGCTGATGTGAATCCTTCATCTTGTCCCATCTTCATCTTCTTCTTTCATTTATATCGATACAAATCCTTCATCTTCTCCCATCATCCTTCTTCCTTCATCTTATTCTCAGAACTAACATCTCCTTCTACCATAACAAAACCTTTTTTTCGAACACCAATGGGGAAGAATTCTATTTATGTGGTTTTCATAGGAAGGAAAACCGGTGTGTTCAGTTCTTGGCCTGAATGTCACGATCAAGTTGTTGGTTTTCCAGGAGCATCTTACAAGAAGTTTAACTCAACCAAGGAGACATATGAAGCGATAAGTAGACGTGCCGTACATTCAAGCCCTTCATGTTCTGAATCTTCTTTCAATGTTACAGAAAAAGTATCTGAGAAACAAGGAACTACTGGTGTCATGTTGTTTATATTTCTACTGGTGTTTGTTTTGGGAGTTATAGTGGGCAAGATCGTTTGACAGATCTGTTTTTGATGTTTATTCTGTTGGGTGTTGCTTTATTTATTAATATAAACCAGTTTTTATTGAGTTCTGATTGAACGAATATATATACTGACAGTCTTTGAAATGGGTGTGAACGTATTCGAAAACAAACAAATTACTTCCATTAACTTTTTATAAACAAACAAAAACCATTACAGCATGTGAGAGCAAAAAAAAAAAAAAAAACAGAACATATATATTGAAATTTGTTTTTGTTCAGGGTGATGGTGGCACGTTGAAGTCCATCAACCTCTTCTGCAAATGTTCAATAACTTGGTGGAGTCCGTTGATTTCGTTCTCCTTTGCTTCACTGTCAACCCTAGAGTAGATGATTTCAGCCTCTAGATTCTGAAATTTCCCCATCAAAACAGTATAATCATCACGTAGCCGTTTGTAATTTTCACGCTTGTTGATGACGGTCTCCTCCGCCAGTGCAAGCCGTTGACGCATTACTTCCAAAGCGGCATTCATCCTCTCAATTTCACTGCACCTGCCGTTTGCTGCCATTTCTGTGTAAAAATGAAAAATGAAAAATGAAGTGATGAAACAAATAACAACCGAGGAAGATTGAGTAACTTTTGGAGGAAGATTGGGTGTTTATATAGTCACCTCATTAGCCTCAATAATCAATGAAATGAACCGTTGTAGCTTAAATGAAATGAAATGAACGGCGGCGGGTACACTAACCAATGTCACCTTGAATGAAATGAACCGGTGTAATGAAAAGCCACAAATTTATTGCAACCAGTCTCATGCAGGCCTGGGAACATGTGTCATAGGCCTGAGAACAATTCTCCTATGCATGGGAACAAGTCCTTAATTCCTTAGCCTTGATTGCAACTATCGTGGGCCTAGGAACACGTCCTTAAGTCCTTAGCAAGTCCTTAGCACTGGTAGCCACTAACATGTGTGGGCCTGGGAACAATTCTCCTATGCCTGGAAACAACTCTCCTAGGCCTACAGTCATTAGCTTTCAGATCAACTCTCCATGTCCACTAGTCCTTACTCGTGGGAAACAATTCTCGTAGGCCTGGGAACAATTGTCTTAGACCTGGAAACAATTGTCCTAGGCCTGGGAACACGTCCTTAAGTCCTTAGCACTGGTAGCCACTAACATGTGTGGGCCTGGAAACAATTCTCTTATGCATGGAAACAACTCTCCTAGGCCTACAGTCCTTAGCTTTCAGATCAACTCTCCATGTCCACTAGTCCTTACTCGTGGGAAACAATTCTCGTAGGCCTGGGAACAATTGTCCTAGACCTGGAAACAATTGTCCTAGGCCTAGGAACACGTCCTTAAGTCCTTAGCACTGGTAGCCACTAACATGTGTGGGCCTAGGAACAATTCTCCTATGCCTGGAAACAACTCTCCTAGGCCTACAGTCCTTAGCTTTCAGATCAACTCTCCATGTCCACTAGTCCTTACTCGTGGGAAACAATTCTCGTAGGCCTGAGAACAATTGTCCTAGACCTGGAAACAATTGCCCTAGACCTAGGAACACGTCCTTAAGTCCTTAGCACTGGTAGCCACTAACATGTGTGGGCCTGAGAACAATTCTCCTATGCCTGGAAACAACTCTCCTAGGCCTACAGTCCTTAGCTTTCAGATCAACTCTCCATGTCCACTAGTCCTTACTCGTGGGAAACAATTCTCGTAGGCCTGGGAACAATTGTCCTAGACCTGGAAACAATTGTCCTAGGCCTGGGAACACGTCCTTAAGTCCTTAGCACTGGTAGCCACTAACATGTGTGGGTCTGGGAACAATTCTCCTATGCCTGGAAACAACTCTCCTAGGCCTACAATCCTTAGCTTTCAGATCAACTCTCCATGTCCATTAGTCCTTACTCGTGGGAAACAATTCTCGTAGGCCTGGGAACAATTGTCTAGGCCTAGGAGAGTTGTCCCCAGGCCTAACAGATTTTTTCCAACAATCCTAAACAAAATACATCATAAACATTTCCCAGCAAAACATTCTGGTAGCCACTATCGTGGGCCTGGGAACAATTATCTTTTGCCTGGAAACAACTCTCCTATGCCTAGAGTCCTTACCCTGGGAACAAGTATATATTTATATATATATATATATATGTATATATATATATATCCCCATATATAAATATGCATCTAGTGTGAATTAGTTTCTCATTACAACATGTGACATTAATTTCAAGATCATCTAATGTGGATCAAAGTTATTGGATAAATACATCAAGTAACAACGATGGTGACTGGGAACATTGTTGGTGACTACAATTACCGTAAGCCTGGGAACAGTCATTAACACTTGAAGAGTTTTTCCCAGGCCTAACAGATTTTTTCTAACAATCCTAAACAAAATACATCATAAACATTTCCCAACAATTCTGAACTAAAGAAAACATTCTGAACAAAATACATGATTCCTAAGCTGTACATGATTACTAAGCTGTACAAGTCTATGGGGAGTTACGGAGTTGACCATTTGTGTAAATTTCAATTGCAATGGCCTTTCTGATGTTTTTGATATTCTTCTGTCCAAAAACACTTTTCCATGGAGTTGGTACTCCAGCCATAATCAACTCGGCATACTTCATTAAAAAGGCACCACAACTGTTTCTGTTTAAATGATGGGAAATATCATACATTAGTATTTGTAGGAAAGTAAATAAAGTGCAGAAAAAGTAAATAAATATGTCAAACATACCCATCATCTTGTTGTGGAATGAGATCACTATGCATGCTTTGAGCTGTGAATGGGGGGTCCCATGAGGATCCATCTTCATATGTTCGTAGTACCCTGCATACTTCAACACAGATGGAAACAGGTAAAGCAGGCCTCGAATTTCCTTCAGCCGAGGACTATATCCGCTCCTCCGTTCATTCAACGAGTCATAAACCCATACTTTTCCTTCCTTCAGAAGTACATGGCATAACAGTCAATGATCATCATGAACGTGGCACGGAATGAGCACCTGTTTATAGAAGCGATGCAAATTATTTCGGGAATTAGATAAGATAATGACAACACAACATCATTTCCAACAACTTACTGAATCCAACTGCCACCAAGGTTGAGGGTACAGAAGTTGATGCCCTGTAACATGTCTCAAGATGTCTGAACTGGGCTGGTAATTTAAATGAAGGAATTCTGGGTACTCTTCCCAGACATTGACAGCTTTTGGAGAGGGATCACTGGTCTTCTTGACCTTTTTTTTTCGACCTTTTTTGGCTTGAGGAGAAGGAGGAGAATTAGTTTCTATTGGCTGACTTCTTTCCTGGTCTTCCTTCTGAAATCGGGCTATGTCCCTCTGGGTGTCCAGCAGTTTCATTTCATTTGCCCACATCTTGCTTATGCTTGGCTGTCATCAAAAAATACATTCATGAACACTTTTTCATAAACATGCAAAAACACATTTTCAAATACTGTTTCACATACTGTATCAGATAACTACGGTGATACTTACGAAGAAAGATGTGTTCACAAATCCAATATTCTGCGCATAGTTCAGCTCACTGCTGGATCGCCTCCTCCATAGGATATCAAAGTATGAATGAATGTGCTGTGTATATGCAGTGATGTATGTTACAAAATAAGTTACAGAAAGGGTTAATAACCAGGAAGAAATAGATAGTCCCCTAGTTAAATTATGTTACCAAATCCGAAATCCACGTTTCGACGTTGACCAGGTCTTGAAAATGTTGACGCGTCATTGGTTCGATTTGACCCGTATAAATACTATTAAAAAATAGATACATAACATTAGTATAGATATTAAAAAATGAATACAACAGATCACAGGAATGGAATATTAACTAACTTGGTCGTTGTTCTTCAGGAAAGAAGTGAACTCAACTAGGTCTATATCTTCCTCGTTTGCCTTTGATTTCTTTGTTTTCTTTGGCATTAGATCTGTGTATGGGTCATCGAGATACCTTAACCGCTTTCGAGCCCTTTGTTTGTCAACGTCTTGATATTCAACATTCGGGTCCGCCTCAGTAAGTGCCACAACACTACTGGGGAAGTTCTGGCCTAGGAAAAACATGGGCGGGGATGGGTATTCTTCCAAGTCAAGGATAGATTTATCCCCCGAGTCCTACAAGCCAATTAAATATGTAGTAAAGTACATACCATTGCTATACTCATATGCATCACAAAAACACTATTATAGAAATGTTCACTAAATCCTAACAGAATTGTTCCCAGGCCGAACACAATTGTTCCCAGACCTAGGGGAATTGTTCCCTAAACCCTAAGACAATTGTTCCCAGGCCGAACACAATTGTTCCCAGGCCTCGACCATATACATAACATAAACACTCTTAAATAAATGTTCCCAGGCGTAAGGGAATTGTTCCCTAACCCCTAACACAATCCTTTCCCAGGCCGAACATAATTGTTCCCAGGCCTCGACCATATACTAACATAAACACTATTATCTTTAGTTATAGATATAAATGACAAAACCACTATTATATTTATAGAATGTACCTCGAGCATCACATCACCCTCGATTGCAGTAGACCCAACAGGCAAAAGACCCTCAACAACATCCTCATGTTCCTCAACATCTTGCTTCTGAGTCACTTCTTCAACATCCTCCTGAGCAGCAGCCATATCAGAAGCATCCTCCTCAATACCAGCATTATCACCAGCATTCTCCTCAGCAGCACCCTCCTGCACACCAGCACCCTCCTACACACCAGCACCCTCCTGCACACCAGCAACCTTATGAACACCATCCTCCTGCACACCAGCAGCCTTATCACCAGACTTATCAACACCAACATCCACATCATCAATAGACTGATCACCACCAATAGCCTTATCATCGACGGCCTTATAACCACCAAGACCCTCCTCATCAGTAGCCTTATCAACACCAACATTGGCCTCATCAGAAATCTTGTCATCACCAACAGTAGCAGCATCTTTATTACCACCCTTCTAAACATCAACAATTCAACATCAATAAATTAGTGGTATTATTAACGACTACAGTATTATATATAAATAATAATATGTTTTTCTACAACTTTATGCATCTAACCTTCATCTCATTTCTAATCTTTGCAAATTCATCTTTACAAAAGTGAACAATACGTTGCTCGCTATCAGCTATAGCAGCACGTAACTCTGCATATAATTTTGGGATTGTGGAAGGCACCTAAATTATGCAATAATTAATACTACAATACATACAAGAATAGCTTACTATAAGTCTAAAACCAAATAGTGTAGATGGAATCATACCTTAGAATTCCCATCGGGGAATAGACGCTTCTTCGAAGGGGGGGAATATTCACCCGAAAATGTACTTCTAGTTTTCCTCACTGAGCCTCCTATCTCCTGCTTCTTAATAGAAGCGTCAATCCCATCACTGTCATTTACTTCATCGTCATCACCACCAACAACCTCTTCTTCCACTTTACTTGGAGGTGGAGGAAGAGCCAACTTCTCTCTCTTCTTTGAAGTTAGTGGATGACACACGCGTTTCAAGTTCAATGACTTGAAGTAATCTGTACCCTTTTCATACTTTTCAACTCCCCAATCAAATAAAGCCATCTGCATATTGGGAACTATCAATTATTACCGAATTTCCAAAGATAATTATCCCTATATAGCTAAAAAGAAAGGGTCATTGAGTACACACCTGGGAGTTGAATGTTGATTCAATATCTTGAATCCTTTCATCAAATGCCCATCTACTGAACCGGGGATACCCCGTACCAACTCTCCGTCCGACCAAACCATCAAAACGAATTATCCTCTCCATGGCCCATACCTATACAATTTCAACTAACTAATATCAATATAGGAAACATAATAACAATTCAACAAAGTATGAAACAGGAAACACAGTAACAGTTTTGCTATGCTGAAAATATGCTGTATTAGTTTCATTTAAACCTTACCTGAAGTGCTAGAGGGAACCTGGACAAATTGTAGGTATAATACTTCGATTTCTTATCTTTCTTCTCTTGCACACTCTTCTCTTCCACTCTCTTCAGCTTCCATTTCCCTTTCCCTTTCCCTTTCACTTCTACTAACTTCTTGTTCTTCTTCTTGTTCTTTTTCTTCTTGTCTTCTTGTTCTTCTTCTTGTTCTTCTAAGTCTTCTTCTTCTTCTACTGCATTCTTCATTTTCTGCAGCTTCCCCTTCTTGTCTTCCTTCTTTGCTTGACCTCTCAGATTGAGCAGCCGTCCATTCAATACACCCTTCAGAAAATAAAATGTTAAACTAAAAATGTAAGAACCCCATGGAAAATTTTTGAATTCTTCTTCCTGTTCGACTAATGTAAACAGCCACCCCGGGATGGCTGTGGTCCGTCCGTCATCCGTGCCAAAAAATTGGCTCACCATGTATATATTCAACATCTTGTAGGCATCTTCACTCTCTTCGGACGTCATTTTCCTCAATGTGGCGTACAATACCTTAGCAGTCGGCCTTTTTCCATTGAACATTCTTCTAAGCATCGAATCCTCTGGTACTTTGTTGTTGTTAGCAAAACCTTGGGGCAGTTGTCCCATATTCAACCCGGTGTATAAACAGAATTCCTCTTGGCCGAAACGGGCTTGCGAATTCCCCAACCCAAACCACATCTCATCTTCTCTTTTTCCTTTGGGGAGAATTATTTCTCTTTTCAAAATATTGTGAATAAGCTGCCCGTAAAGTGTCAACGGTTCTGTCAACTTCAAATATATGCCGAAGGGGCCCTTCTCGAATTTTTTTTCCAACCCAAATTTCTGTAGGACCTCCTTCAAGTTTGTCATGAAATATTGTCTACTCCCACTATTTACTCTAGCAGGAACCCAACTCTCATGGTCTGGGAACCGCCACATGTTTGGATTCGGATTTTTCCTCGGCATCTAAACAAAGAAAACAAAAGGAAAACATCAGTCCCAGGCTTATGAAAATAAGTCATAGGCTCAAAATTATGCATTTATCATCAGTCCAAGGCTCAAAGATTACATGCATTCTCATTCAACATCAGCAGCTGATTCCTAGGCTCACAAAATACATACATACTTGCTAAAAAATAAAATAAAAAAATACATGCATCCAGTCCTAGGCTCACACATTACATGCATACATTCACAGCAGCTGATTCCTAGGCTCATTGCATCCAGTCCTAGGCTTATTTATATAAATCAATCCTAGGCACACAAATTACATGCATCAATAATGCTTTTCTTCACTACATGCAAAATAAGTCTTTACTGTCTGCAAACGTTTTTCTTCCCTCCCAATACCCAAAACAAAACATTTCCAGTGTAGTTCACAGCAATCAATCAATAATGCTTGCCCTTCAAACATAACACACACGCTCCAAATACACATACAAACACGTCAAAAACACAAACAACAGAACAATCTACCATCCCAAAACACATACAAGAACAAACTCCAACAAAAACCACAATTTCCAACAAATTAGTACCTTCAAAGGAATTTGTGTTTTCTAGGGTTTGGCTGCTTCCGTAAATGCCGATGGCGACGGCGACAGACTGCGACGGCGACGAGGAGAACGACGAACTTCTGCTTATCCTTCCTCTCTCAATTTCTGGTTTGTTGTTGACTGGGTTTGCGATTTCTTTGTTATTGTCTGGGTTTGGGTGCTTCCTTCAATGCCGACGGCGACGTGAGGGCGACAACACCAACCTTGTGCTTCTCCTTTCTCTCTCTATTTCTGGTTTGAAGTTGTCTGAGTTTGCGGTTTCACACAGAGCAGAGTTTCGAGTTTTGGGTTTGCGATTTCACAGAACAGAGTTTCTGCGACGGCGACGAGGGCAACGGCGACCTTCTTCTGCTTTGCTTCTCCTTCCTCTCACTTTGGGTTTTCTGGTTGTTCTTGTTGTGACCGTTTGTATTACCACAGAGCAGAGTTTTTGTGGGATTTTCATAGGGTAATTTAGTCACTTTGTGGGAAATCAGAGGGTAATTTAGTCACTTTGTGGGGAATCAGAATGGGAGGGTAATTTAGTAAATGTGATCAAGTTTTATTTGTTCAAACATTGAGCGAGGCCATTTCGGGTATTTCGACTTGAGGGCCACTTAAGGGCATAACTGTAAATGGGGTTGGGAAAGCGGCTAAATTAGCAATTTTTTTACCAAGGGGCTATTTCCTAGAAACACATTGTTGGGAAAGGCTATTTTCGCTAATTTACCCTAAAAACATTATGCAATCCTAAACATTGGCAGAAAGTCTCCACGCTACTGATTGATGGAAGTTGTCTCTCACTAGAAAGCCATGACAGTTTCATGGATCGCATGCAGGAACTTCAGGTTCTTGCTGTTTTCAATCCCAAGTTCACATTGATAACCTCATCCTTGTTAAAAATGAACCAACTGCTTGTCCTACTATTGAGAAGCTGCAATTTGCTGGAGGACATCGCTCACATCAACAAACTTAGGCAATTAGAAGTTCTTGAGATATCTGGTGCTAGCCAAATAAAATCTCTGCCAGAAGAATTATTTGATGGAATGACTGATCTTCAAAGCCTTAACCTATCTGGACTTGAAATCAAAACACTTCCTTTCCAATCTAAAGGAACTATGTTTGCTCATCCTCAGGCGTTGTTCTTGTTTGAATAAATTGCCAAGCCTAAAAGAACTTATCAATCTTGAGATACTTGATCTTTCTGGTGCTTCCTCTTTTGTGAAATTCATTGACCCAACTCTATTATTTCTTTCAAATATTCAAATGATTGATCTTTCTGGCACCGCAATTGGACGGTTACCAAAATTCCTTCATCTTCCGAATCTGACACGAATTTTATTAAGAGACTGCTGTAGCATACATATGCTTCCAACTTGCAGCAATTGCCTAGTCTCCAAATTCTTGATCTCTCAGGTGCCACCACTTTCAATAAATTTAATTGTATTTCCATGGCAAGTTTGGATGATTTTAGAATCCTTGATCTTTCAAAAACTTTAATCAGTGAGTTTCCATCCATCCCTTCAAGTCTCACTGAACTCAAGTTGATTGGTTGTTCTGAGTTTCTAAAATTGCCATGCACTACCGCACTCAAAAACCTTGAGTTACTTGATGTTTCTAATTCTTCCAAATTGACAGAAATTGAAGACGAATCATTTCAACATCTGAAATACCTTCACTATCTCAACCTCTCTAAAACAAAAGTTGAAAATTTACCATCCCTTTCCAACCTTAAAAACTTGCGCCAGATCTTGCTAAAAGATTGTTCATTGTTAAAAAATCTGCCAGATTTGGAAGGACTTACTCGACTTGAGGTGCTTGATGTCTCAGGTTGTGAGAATTTGGACAATTTGCCCAACTTGAATGCCTTTAAAAAACTTGAGGTTCTTGATCTTTCAGGTTGTAGTGCGTTGAAGGTTGAAGGAAATGTGTCCTTTGAGCACATGTCTCGTCTAAGGAAACTCAGCCTCGATCGATGTGGTGGCATGAACTTGCGTGAAACTGCAGCTAAATCCTTGGAGTGTATGACTCATCTTCAAATTCTCAAGCTCTCTGGAATCACAGAAGATATGTCATCAATATTCTCCAAGCTCACTACCCTCACCAATCTTAGTCAACTTTCGTTGAAAGATTGTCCAGGCTTAACAATGCCATCTTTGGAAGCTCTTTCAAAACTTGAGGTACTGGATCTTTCTGGAACAGCTGTTACATCTTTACCGTTTCTTGAAAAACTTAGCAACCTTCGGGAGCTTTTTTTGAGTGGGTGTTCGAGCTTTGAAACATTGCCATCACCGAAGGAGCTTATTCATTTGAATGTTCTTGATATATCAGAGACTGGAATTAAAGAGTTTCCTTATGAAATTTCAGAGTTGACTTGTTTAAAGCGCTTAGTTCTGCCACATTTGAGAGAAGTTGACTGGGGGAAGATAAAACGCCTACCAGAGGATGTAGTCTGGGGTGCCTGTGGAATTTCCAAGCCCACAGAAATTGGAGCAAATGATGGAAAGACTTTTATACTGGTGGAAAATCCTGAGTTACAAGAAGCATGCTTCCAGCAAGTCTCTTTCTCTGTTCGTCCTCCCAGTGAGCAAGCAAACAATGGAGAGAATTTTTGTTACAGTGATGAAGATATGTTCAGCAATTATAGACATTTTTCTCGTTATAGAAAAGATGCCCTGGCTTTGGAAATCAGAGGATTTAATAGTTTTCCTACTGATTTAGAGAATGTTCTCAAGCATACAGAATATATTTCTTTGACTGATAATATGTTTATGAAGAACTTGTCGGATTTAGATGCGGTTCATCTGACGAGGGTAAAAGGTTGCTGGTTACAGGCATGTCCTAAAATGGAGATCATCTTTAGCGAAGAGAGTGATTTTGAATTGGGCAAAAATCTGGAGATTTTATGGGTTTCAAACATTCCTAATTTGAAGAGATTATATGGTGGGGAAGTACAATATGTGGATTTCAAGAATCTCACACATTTGCATTTAGATTGTTGCCCAAAGCTTGAACGCGTTTTCCCTTCTTCCCAGTTTCCAGAAAACCTTGCAATCCTTCAAATTAAATTTTGTGATAGTATGAAGACTCTGTTTGAACACGAAAAACCAGATGAGTGCAAATTGTCATAGTTACACACATTACTTCTGTTTGAATTGCCGGAGTTAACTAGCATTGGGATTACGTTGCAACCTCTGCAAAAAGTTAAAATCAGGAAATGCCCAAAGCTGGATATTTCGGAAGAGAGACTCAAATCTTCAGAAATAACAAGTGCTGAAAATGAGTGAGAAATAGATGCTTTATCCACCACCTATCATGTCTAGGTTACTACATGCAGGTTTGTTTTGGATTCTCTTTCTCACTCTTTAGTAACCTTTATTCATGTATATTTTGTTTCTAGTGGCATATAATTGTTGAGCGGTAGATCAGAAACTTCAAATTTGACAGTGGATTGAATTTGCTCATATAATTAATGAAGTCAATTCTGTGTCCTGTGTCTTGTTGTGGTTAATTTATAAACTAGACAAATTTGAAAATCAGTTGTAGCATTTTTTTGACAAAGCAATTTATTTCTGATACTCAATACAGTTTCATATGGTGTACGTAAAATTATGGATACCATGAGGAACTCGAGAAACATGAAATGTAGTATGGGACTCCTAAATAGAATGCATAAACTGCAAGGACTTTTCAGGATGAGCTATTATGTCTCTAAGTTCCTTGCTCATCATGCTCTTGCACTTAAGTGTGTTTACTAAGTGGCACATGGTTGACAAGAGGATTGATTTGTTATATATTAGAAGACTTGATAATAAAAAATGATGCAGAAGAAGGTCTAGAACTTAGTTGCGCACATTTTTCAATATTTTCTAATTGCTAATTGCTTTTAATTAACTTTGGTCCTGGTACATGTTTGCTGAATCAGATTGTAGCGTAGCCCAGAATACGCAGAAACCATGGCAGAGGTTTGAATACATGTCCTTTTAATTGCATATAATCATAAACTTTACTAGTTTTCTCTAGTGTAAGAATATAACAGATAAACATAATGATACATCGGACACTTGGACAGGAGCAATGAAGCAGATCAGGAGGTGAGTGATGAAGTGCTGGAGGTTAATGCAGAGTAGGAGAGCTGAAAAGTGATATAGAGGATTTTGGCTTAGAGGAATTAGACGAAGCAAAGGAAAAGGTCACGGAAGAGATTGAAACATTAGCTTCAGAACTTGGAGCGCTTGAGGAGGAACATGCCTAAATCAGAGAAAAGAATACTAGAAAAGAATAAAGACATTAACTTCAAAAGCATCCTGTCAGAAACCATAAAATTGTGTAAATATTATGAAAAAAAGAAATGTAACTAACTGCATGCGTTGATTTAGCTGATATTTTACAGAATAAATTATATTTGTGACATGTGAAAACCGATAAAAATATATATATATATATATAAAGCTATGTTGTGCCAATGGGGACGTGGAACAACCTCCCTGGCTCCCTTAAATGCTTAAGTTAATCAATAATCACTTGATAAATTAATTAAGAATACAATTTTCTGACAAACTAGTCTGCATATTATGTCCATCTTACCTCTTAATTGATTACCTGTAAACCTTATGCCAACAACTAATAAATTTGGTTGAAAGAGGAAATAAGGTAATGCAAAAGTGATTATTAATATTGAAAGACAGTTTTAGCATTTTAAAGGGCGTAAAGAGAAAATAATTATCTTTAAAACATTTTAATTGAGTACTGAGACCTGTACTACAAGGAAATTGACCAATAGTGACAAAAATTATACGTCACTATAAGTGAAAAAATTGTCACAAATTCAATATTGTGACAAAAAAAGTGTCACTAATAATTCGTCATTTTTTCCCTGTCACTAAAAGAATTTTTGACAGTTTTTTGGTACTTGTCACAAATCATAACTTTTAATGACACATTATTACTTGACCTTAATTAGTGGCAAAATAAAAATTTGTCATTAGATTAGTATTTGGTGACAATTAATCGTTTGAAGATTTTGTCACCATACATATTTCTTAGTGACAATTTATTGTTTAAAAAGTGTCATTATTCACAAATCTAGTGACAAAAAATCATCTTAAAATTATGTCACTACAGGCAAACTCAGTGACAATTAAGTTAACCATATAATAATTGTCACTACAGCGCAGACTTAATGACAATTAACAATATAAATATTAAATAACTATATAAATACTTAGTAACAATTTAATCAATTGTCAAAATTTAATATAAATTTAAATTGTATAAAAAAAATATGAAATATAAAAATATAACCAAATAAAACATGTCACTCATTGAATAACATTGAGTTCTATAAATATTCATTCCATTAAAAAAATCTAAAAATTAACATAATATCGAATTGATACAAAAGTAATCCAATATCTTTCAAAGTCTACTACTAAATAATATATGTAAACCGGCTAGTCTAAGTTAACATAAGTGTTAGGTCACACACAATAACTTCCAACTGTATAACCAAAAACTTGAAACTTCCGAGGTCTTGATTGTGAAATATTATAAACCAATTATCCACTATTAGTTGTCAGGTAGCTAAAAAATCTTTAAGTTTTGCAAGAAAAACCTATATATACGAAGACATGAAAAAAAAAAATAGTGAGAACAAATTAAAGTCACCAAATTAAAACTGATGAAAAATGCAACAATATTGACAAAACTTAGTACAAATATAAAATAAATTCTATAAATTTGATATCCAAGTATAAAACTTATTGGAACTATTAATCTATTCATTTTCATATAAAGTCCTTCATAATGTCAATCTATTCATCCAGTCAAATATCAAATATCTTATTGAGTGTTTGAACACTTTTATCAAACAGTTGGTATATATATAAAAATTGGTTGTTCTATATAAGAACTATTTTATCAAACGGTTAGTATGCATATAAACAAAATTGACATATACTATGAAAATTTAAGAACAAAAAACTATAAATCATGAAATAATAATAATGAGTTCCTTAAAATTTTTGAAAACAAATTAAATTAAAAAACATCCCTAAACATATATATAATTCTACAAAAAAAAAAAAAAAAAAAAAATCATACCTTATTCGAAAGACACTTTCAATATATGAAACTCAAATTTGAGATTCCGACCTTGAAAAAATAAATACCAGAAAACAAACCCTAAAAAAATGAAATCAAGAGAAAGAAAAGCTTAAGAGTTTTCTTTCAATGCTACATTAAACAATTGGTTGTTCCATAAGAATCATTTTATCAAACAGTTAGTAAGCATATAAACTAATATTGACATATACTATGTAAATCTAAGAATAAACAATTATAAATCATGAAATAATAATAATAGGTTCCTTAAAAAAATTGAAAAACAAATTAAATTTAAAAAAACATCTCTAAATAGATATATACAATTCTACATTAAAAAAATAAAAAAATAAAAAAATCATACCTTATACAAAGACACTTTCAATATATGAAACTCTTATTTGAGATTCTGACTCTAAAAAACAAGTATAAGAAAGCAAACCCTAAAAAAATAAAATCAAAAGAAGCTTACATATTTATCCGGGCAAAAGTTTCTCTGTAATCTCTGTACTTCTTTGGATAAAACACTGTTTCAAACATAAAAAGTGTTTTTAAGGTAAAGAAAAAAAAAAGGGAAAAAAAAACACATCATGATTGTGGCATTTTTTTGGTGTGACTTAAAAACAAAAGGAAATAATAATTGATTTTTTTTAATGTAAATATTAATCGATTCTACTGCCTTTTAAAAACCTAATCATTTATAAAATTAAATATTTCCTTTTAAAAAAGGTAATTTTGTGACTAATTATATTATTTGTCACAAATTATAAAATTTTGTAACTAAGGGATCGTTTGTTTTTTCCACTTAAAACTTAATGGCTCTGAATCATAATTATTAAGTTGTTTTGTTTGTTTTTTTAATTGGTCAAACAACTTAAAAATACAAAAAAAAATAAAAAAAAATAAAAAATAAAAATAAAAATAAAAACTTAAAATAAAAAGTAAAAAATCCTGACTTTTCACTTAATTGTAAATCATTGAATTGCATTAAATGTAATCCAAAATCTTTTCTTCCGATACTACCCTACTTATATAACATATATCCAATTTCGACATTATATATTGTATAGACATCTTTATTTTAATATATTGCTTATTTTAAATAGTTTTAAAAATAAAAAAGAACTCTAATCACTTCTTATATTGATGTTTAATATCAATACTTTATTATGATATTAGGGTGATGTATTTATATATTATTTTTGTTAGAGTGTTTTGTGTGAGTTTTCCTGCTGCCTCTTTTATTTTTTGAAAATTTTATTTTTTGAAAAAAAAAACCTTTTTTTTTCTTAATAAAAATAAAGTTTGTTTGTAATCGAAGAAGAAGATCATGATCATATGTGTTCATATATAATTATTATTTTTGGATTGTTTTTATTCTATATTATATATATAATTGTTTAACATGGGTATAGATGTAAAATTACTTCTTTTCAGACAATTTTATTTTTAAAAAACAAACATGTTGACAGTATATTCAGATATGAGAAAAAAAAAAAAAAAAACAAACAAACATGTCATTCAGACTCAGGTTTCAGTCACTATTCAGTCTTCAGTAAAATTCAGGACTATTCAGACAAAAAAACAAACGACCCCTAATTATAACAATTATTTTTAAAAGTTTCAATTGAACAAAATATAATGACAAATAGTAAAATTTGTCACAAAATAATACTAACAGTGATACAATTAAAATTTGTCATAAAGAAATGTGTCGGTTTTTTTTGTTTATTTGTTTTTTTTTTTTTTCTTCTCGTTTTTAAAGTGTTGAGAGTAGTGGTGACCACGGTTTCGGTAAACCCCGGAACCGGATTCACCAAACCGGAACATAAACCAAAAACCGGAACCAAAACCGCCAATTTAGAAACCGGTGGTTGCGGTTTGGGTGGCCTACTAACCGGCCAAAACCGGTGGTTTAACCGACGGTTTTGTCCGCGGTTTAAACCGCCGGTTTTATAAAAAAAAATATATATATATATTAAAAAAAAATCGACGAATCAGAAGTTGCCACGTGGCACTTTTTTGAATTTTTTTTTTGAAAAACCGTCCAAAACTGAAATCGAAACCGAAACCGTACCCAAATCGCCGGTTTCGAAACCGAAATCGAAACTGCCAAACCGGTGGTTTCGGTTTTGGTTTTAGGTGGCCACCAAACCGAAACCGTCGGTTTCGAACCGAAACTGGACCGAAGCCGAACCGTGGCCACCACTAGTTGAGAGTGATTTGGATGCAGTGAGAATTCCTGTACTAATAGCGTTTAGGCCCACGTGATAACAACTTGATGCTATTTTGTGATGACTTATGAGTTGTCATTGCATAACCACATTAATGGTGTAGCGTTTATAGCAGATAAATTATTTTGTTGACGATGACACGACCGGGTCCTTTAATTGCGAAAACTGCCATGAGAGATGCCTTAACAAGTCCTTCTGGTGACCCCGGTTCGGTTTGGTTTCGGTTTTGGTTCCAAACCGTCGGTTTCGGTTTTGAGGCCACCTAAAACCGAAACCAGAACCGGAAAAACCGGTTTGTTACCGGTTTCAAACCGCCTATTTGGCGGTTCCGATTTCGGTTATGGTTTCAAAACTGACGGTTTGGGCACGGTTTCGGTTTCGGGCGGTGTTTCAAAAAAAAAAAAAAAGTGCCACGTGGCAACTTTTGATTGGTTGATTTTTTTTTTTTTTTTTTTTTTTTATAAACCGGCAGTTTTTTGGGCGGTTAAACCGTTGGTTTCAGACTGTTTGGAGGAATCCCAAACAGAAACCGAAACCGAAACCGAAACCGAAACCGAAACCGGAACCACCGGTTTCCAAACCGACGGTTTCGGTTCTGGTTTTCGGTTCCGGTTTGGCCAATCCGGTTCCGGTTAAACCGCGGACAAAACCGACGGTTTAACCTAACTGTGGTCAGCTCTACCTTCTACCGCTGTGCGGAGTGTGATTTCGAGGCAGGAAAATACATATTTTTCACCTTTGATGTAAAAGAAATCGTACGTTTTCATATTGGCAGATATTTATTGATAGGCTCATTAATTATTGGCCATAAAAAGAGAAAATAATAGAAAAAACTGAAGATAAAAAAGCTAATTATAGAAATTATCCCATTTACATGTGAAATGTGTAGTCATCCTGATCTTTCTCTATCAGGTACTGGATATACTATGCTTTATAAATTTTGAAAAAAAAATCTGGAAGCAGTCTTGATCAACTTGGGCATCTTTTTGGCATCTTTTGGGCAGTATCATTAAATAATAGAGAAATATTCATTGATGAATTAATAGTTTTTTTGTTTTTTGTTTTTTGTTTTTTGTTTTTGTTTTTGTTTTTTGATAATAGATGAATTAAGGGTACGGATATTGACACTCATAAATATGATAAGTGCACCTATATTTATAAGTATACCCATGTCTAAAATTTAAAATTAAAACATTACTATAAACACTCATCTTAATGCCAATAGTACCCTTATTTAAATGAATGATTTTATTTCAATACAATTTATTTATAAACCCTTATAAGTTATTAACACACCCAATTTTATAAATAATAAATTCCATTTGGCTATAGAAAGAAAAAAAAAAAGGATTCTAACATGCATAGTATTTTTTGATTGAAAACAGATCAATAAATCAATGAGTTAAGAGCACACATCAAATCAACAGCATTAATGAGAAGAAAAAGAATTTTAAAGTTAAGGAAAGTTAAAATGAACAAAAAGGAAAAAAGAGCAAGGGGATGAAGGTGGTCTCATTGTGTTGTGCCGAAAAAACATGTAAACCACCACAAATTTAAGGCTCAGTCAATCACAAAGCAAGGGCAAAGCCACTGGACACAGAAAAGACACTATCTTAGAAGCATCTGAAATCCAGTATATATAATAGGAACTATTTCTGCTGCTTTTTGCGTTTCTAATCGAGAAGAAATAAGGATGGGCATGCAAGCAAGAAAAGAAATGGCGTTTTATTCACAAAGGATTGTCCACGTGAGTAGAATAAATATATAATCAAAAGGAGTAGTGAGACATAAACGATTAAATGCCATGCAAATCTTACCATTGCTTCTTGTGAAACTTCAAAGTATTGAAGAGATAAAGATTGGCACCATAGGTGTTTGTTGAATTTACTCTGCAAAGAAATGAAGAACAGAGTAATGGAGAAACTTTGAGAGAAACATTTCTGGAGAAGAAGATATTTTATTGATAGTGAATTTCTTCTAGATAAACTTGATACAATAAGAGAGTGAGAGAGCCTCTTTATATAGAGAATGACTCCCTTCACTTTTGTAACAAACTTTCCCGCCAATTCTAACAGACAACCTATTCTGGCTGGAATTAACTTAGAGCCAGCTCAGCTCCTTTCAGCTGGCAATAACTAACTAGTAACTAACTTCCAGCAGCCTTGATGATCTAGATGATTCACACTTGATCTTCCATCAAAAGGCTTGTACACTGCCAGTCCAGAGTAAGCTGAACAATGTTATTGTACTGGAACATTTTTCTGCTCAACCACATTGCATACTCTCACATCCCCCCTCAAGCTGAACTATGGTGAAGGCACCAAGTTCAGTTTGGAGCGAAGAAACAAGAACCTATCCCGAGCTAACCCTTTGGTAAATATGTCAGCTGTTTGACACTCTGTGGGAACATAACAAGGGTCAATAAGGCCTGCTTCCACTTTTTCCCTCAGAAAATGAGCATCAAGCTCAATGTGCTTGGTTCGTGCGTGGAAAACAGGATTCTTGGCCAAAGAATTAGCACCTATATTGTCACACCACAACACAGTAGACTTAGGCAAAGAAATACGAAGCTCAGTAAACAAGGATTGAAGCCATAGAAGTTCAGTAGTGGCATTGGCCATAGACCTATATTCAGCCTCTGTGCTGGATCGGGCCACCACCTGCTGCTTTTTAGAGGACCATGAGATCAGATTCCCTGCTAGAAACACATAAGAGCCATTAGTTGACCTGCGATCATCAACATCACTTGCCCAATCAGCATCACTATAGGCTTCCAATGTAAGGGAAGTTGCTGGTTTGAACCAGAGACCAGTATGAATTGTCCCTTTAAGATAGCGCATGACACGTTTGCATACTTGCCAATGAACAAGAGAGGGAGACACCAAAAACTGACTCAGTTTATTCACCACAAAAGCAATGTCTGGCCGTGTGTGAGTCAAGTATTGCAATGCACCAATTGTGCTTCTGTACAATGTAGGATCTTCAAATGGTTCATCACCAGACTTAGAGAGTTTCAAACAAGAGCTTAGAGGAGTATCACAAGGTTTGCAATCAGCCATGTGTACCTTGTGAAGCAAATCAGTAATGTATTTTGATTGAGTTAGGTAGAGTCCAGTTGAGTCCCTAAAAGCCTCAAAGCCAAGAAAAAAGTTGACCGAACCAAGATTCTTAAGAGCAAATGTGCTGTTAAGTCGATCAATGAGCTGACTGACCCTAGATGATTTGTTTCCTATGATCAAAATATCATCAACGTACACCAGAAGGTAGATGACATCTGAACCTTGGTGTTGAATGAAGAGGGAAACGTCAGAAGCAGCATTCTTGAAGCCCCAAGCAAGAAGAGCTGTCTTGAGTTTATTAAACCAGGATCTGGGAGCTTGTTTCAGGCCATAAAGGTTAAGTTTGCAAACATGAGTAGGAGCATAATCATCAACAAAACTAGGAGGCTGCTCCATGTAGACCAACTCTACCAAATCTCCATTTAAGAATGCATTATTTATATCTATTTGTTGGATGTCCCAATCGTAATACACAGCCAATGTAAAAATGACCCTAATCGTTGAAGATTTAACAACTGGACTATAGGTGTCAGAAAAATCCAAACCTGCCACTTGATGAAACCCCTTTGCCACTAGTCTTGCTTTGTGCTTGAGAAGAGTGCCATCTTGTTTGTACTTTGTTCTAAACACCCATTTGCATCCAACAAGGCTCATATCAGAGGAGTAAGGGACTAGAGACCATGTGTTATTAGCTTGTAAGGCTTTGAATTCCTCTTGCATTGCAGAATACCATTTCGGATCTGATAAGGCCTGCTTAGCTGTTTTAGGTTCTGGTGATACTGCTGAAGAGTTGCTTGAAGTGGATATGAACACCTTTGGCTTGAGAGAGCCAATTTTAGATCTGGTAACCATTGGATGACCAGCAGCTGGTCCATTCGAAGAAATAGAGAGAGGCACAGCAGAAGGCACAGCAGGTGGCACAGAAATAGGCTGAGAGGAAGGCAAAAAGGATGTTGAAGCAGTGTGCTGACTTGCTTCTGACCCATCCACATGACCTGTATTAGTTGCAACAGCCCGAGATTGTCTATATGGTATGTTGCTGGAAACAGGTGAGATAGAAATAGAGGAATTCTGATGTGGTGATTGTAAAGAAAAGGTCACTCTTGAACTAGGAGTATGAGTTGGAGAAATCTTGTCACCAAAAAGACTTTTTAATGGAAATTCTAACTCATTGAAAACCACATTCCTTGAGATGAAAACCTTACCATTCGAATGCAAGCATTTGTAACCTTTGTGATTAACACTATAGCCAATAAAAACACACTTACTAGTGTGGAAATCTAACTTGTGTTTGGAGTAATCCCTTAGATATGGAAAGCAAGAACATCCAAAGGTTCTAAAGAAATTGTAATTGGGTTTCCTAGCAAAAAGTTTCTCAAATGGAGAAACAAAATTTAGTACAGCTGAAGGCAGATTGTTTACTAGAAATGCAGCAGTTGAGAAGGCCTCATACCAGAAATGAAGAGGCATCTGTGTATGAGCAAGAAGAGTCAGCCCAAGCTCTACCAAATGTCTATGTTTTCGTTCAGGTACTCCATTTTGCTGATGGATGTAGGGACAAGAGAACCTCAACTGTATGCCCATTGTTTTCAACGTGGAGGAGAAAACTTGATACTCATTTCCCATATCAGTTTGCAGGCACTTTATTGAGGCACCAAATTGATTTTCAACTTGCCTTTCGAGTGCTAGAAAACATGATAAAGCCTTAGACTTCAGTTTTAAGGGAAAACACCAAGTAAACCGAGTGCAAGCATCTACAAAAATGATGTAGTATCTGAAACCTTCTGTGGAAGGCATTGGAGCTGGCCCCCATATGTCAGAGTACAGCAACTTAAGAGGTTTTTGAGCAGTGATATTATGCTTTTGAAAAGGCAACCTGTGCAACTTTCCTGATTGACAAGAGTCACAAAAATCTAAAGAATGCAACTGAAAAGGAAATTTAACACTCTTTAATGCCTTTTGAAGTATAATAGGTGATGGATGCCTAAGTTTGGCATGCCAAATTGCTGAGTTAGTCTTAGCAGCAATATCAACACTATATAAGTGTGATTGACTAACATTTGTTTTATTACAGAAAATTTTATTTGAAAAAGGGATCCCTTTGTATAGGCATTCGGCTGGTCTTGAGCTTAAACTTGTCAACAGAGCAAGGCCTATGCTTATCATCTCTCATCTGATATAGTCCATCCTTAAGTGAACCTTGAAGAAGCACCCTCTTGGTGTTCAGGTCCTTAACAACACAATTGTCAGCATAGAATTCAGCACAAGCATTGTTATCCTTTGTCAACTTAGAGATGCTTAGTAAATTTTTAGAAATGTCAGGCATATGCAGTATGTGATTGAGATGCAAGTCTCTAGTAGGTGAAGTGTGTGATTTAACTAAGGGATTTCCAATATGTGCTATGCCTAAGTGATCACTATTGCCTACCATAACAGTGTCATCACCTTTGTATTTAGATTGTACAGAAAGATTACCCAGCTCTGAAGTTATATGGTTGGTAGCTCCACTGTCCATATACCATGTCTGATCATTAACTGTTTCTGGTGTAGCAAACTGTGAAGAATTCTGCTGATATTGTGACTGTTGATAGTGTGGTTGATTGTGATTTTGAGGTATAGAGACCTGTTGACACCAGTATGGTTCTGCAGCAGCCTGCTGTTGTTGACCAAGATAAGCCTGCTGTTGTTGAACAAGATGAGCTTGGCTCATTTGATTTGGTCCCTGAAAACCTTGATCAAAACATTTGTAACATTTGAGAGCTCCATGGCCTGGTTTGCCACACACTTGGCAGTGGATTCTTTGATTTGATTTGGTGAATCTTCCACCTTGACCACGGCCTCTACCTCTGTTGTTTCCAAAATTATTTGGATATCTTTGATTTCTTTTGTCAAAGTTTCCAGGCCCACCTGACACAAAATTTGCTGAAATTCCAGAAACATTAAATTGAGCAGTGGAATTCAATTGTTCCAGCCTTTGTTCATGCATCAGGAAGAGAAATTATGCATCTTCCACTGACATTGTATTCTGTTGTGAGGAAATCAACACAACAACCGAATCATACTCATGACAAACACCTTGCATTAGGCTAATGATCATATCACGATCTGTCACAACATCTCCAGCAGCCATGAGAGCCTCACCAACATTTTTAACTTTCATCACAAAATCACTGATAGAATCACCTCCTTTTTTAATTGACTGTAATTGCTGTCTAAGTTGCAAGACTCTAGCTAAAGATTGTTGAGAATAAAGTTTCTCCAATTTCATCCATAACTCAAGAGAGGTTTTGCATTGTGTTACCTGTCCAATAAGGCTGGGACTGATTGTAGAGATCAACCAGCTGAGAAGAAGTTGATCGGCCTTTCTCCACTTCTCATATTCACTGTTAAGCTGTTGTTCAACAGTTTCTGCTCCTTCGGTGTTTTGTGTCCGAACTTCAACAAATCTTTCAGGAATAGATGTTGTTTTGGTGATGAAACTTTCCAGATCTAAAGCACGAATCACTGGTAGAAGTTGTGTCTTCCAGTAAAGATAGTTGCTACGATCTAGCTTTAGTGTGATGTTGAAGCTCAAGGTTTTTGCTAAAGAGTTGAGATCCATACCCGAATAACTCGAGATCGATCTATTTGAGTGCCTTGTAGTGTCCGAATCTGCGGAATTTGTGGTAGCCATTTGACGTTTGTCTACAGCTCTGATACCATGTGAAACTTCAAAGTATTGAAGAGATAAAGATTGGCACCATAGGTGTTTGTTGAATTTACTCTGCAAAGAAATGAAGAACAGAGTAATGGAGAAACTTTGAGAGAAACATTTCTGGAGAAGAAGATATTTTATTGATAGTGAATTTCTTCCAGATAAACTTGATACAATAAGAGAGTGAGAGAGCCTCTTTATATAGAGAATGACTCCCTTCACTTTTGTAACAAACTTTCCCGCCAATTCTAGCAGACAACCTATTCTGGCGGGAATTAACTTAGAGCCAGCTCAGCTCCTTTCAGCTGGCAATAACTAACTAGTAACTAACTTCTAGCAGCCTTGATGATCTAGATGATTCACACTTGATCTTCCATCAAAAGGCTTGTACACTGCCAGTCTAGAGTAAGCTGAACAATGTTGTTGTACTGGAACATTTTTCTGCTAAACCACATTGCATACTCTCACACTTCTTTTGCAGTTGGCCTTTCTTGGTGATCATATCACAACAACTTGTCGAGGAAGTCCACCTTAACAATAATGGAAAGAAGATGAGAAAAAGAGCTTGTATCAAACTAGGTTTTTTAAAACTACCAAGGTATTTTTAATTCGAAAATATAAATACAATAAATCTACCTCATTAACCGCCAAATGTTGATTGTCTACGGCTTGGTATTTTTTTTTTGTACAATTTTTTTTTTTTTTAATAAAGTGATATAGTTAAAGATATGAGTGTAATTAATGAGTGTAAATAGTATTTTGTTTATTTTTAATTAAACCAATTTGTCCTTATTGGTAAATTCCTTTTGTGATATTTTTGTAATTATATTTTTTATTAAAATATGAGTGTGCTTATCATATTTATGGGTGTCAATATCGGCTCCCATAAATTAATAGTTAATTTGGTCTCGAAATAAGATTTCAGTTTGTGCAAATCCTGTATTAATTCTCCTTGTAATTTGGTCTCCAAAAATTGTATAAATTTATGGGGAATGAATTTGGGTAAATTATTAAGAAACCTAGAATTACTCTTTATATATATTTACTAATATATCATATGAGGTAAAATTATAATACAGGAGATGTAATCTAAACTTTTTTATTTTTATTTTTAATGAAAGGTATGTAAACTTTTAAATAGATAAAAGATCTTGTCACCAAACTGGCTGGTTACCATAAATTGAGGTCATTTTATCTATTATGCATAATTAAATTTAAAAAATGGGGGACAATTATCTAACCCACATGAAATTATATCTATTATGCATTATTAAATTTAAAAAATGGGGGACAATTATCTAACCCACATGAAATTATTGAAGGTAACTTTATGAAATGAAATCGATCAATGGAACAAAGATGTCTACTTTAATTTGTACATTCTTTGTCAAATGCCAATAAGAATGTGACATGTATTGCCGGTGAGAAATCAAGTAAATCTTTTCATCTTTGAGCAGATATCCAATAAGTTGAAAATAAAGTGAGGGTTAGGCATTGATTAATAAATTGCAGTGACCTAATATAGGTTAGGAGAGATCGGCATAGGTTAGGAGAGATCGGCGTTAGTGCTTAGAGCACTAGACGCCGACTAGTCAGCAAGTAATTTTTTTCTCTGATTGTTTCTTATCCGTTTTATTTGGCTTTTGGATCAATATTGGATTTGGTGGGATGCATCTCAAAACCCAATATGACCACGTGCGACTTTTTATTTTTATTTATTGTTTTCTTTTTATTTTTATCATTTTCTTGTTATTTGTGCTACTCCTCTTTTTCGGTTTTTCTACACCACACAATTCCACATTTCAATCATAGCACAAACACCAAAGCACTCTTCGTCTTCTTCATTTAACTTTATTTTGTTTCTCTCTCTCTTCATCTTCATCTGGTTTTTGAAACGCACAAACTCTCTCTCTCTCTCTCTCCATCTTTCTTAATCTTCTTCGTTCATTTTAGCTCTGGGTTTCGGCGATGAGTTCCAACGAGACCAGATCTACTCCCTTCTTCTCATCTCCAAGCTCCGGAATCGGCTATCGACGTCGGACATGGCGGCCTTAGCTTGCGAACGGAAACCAAAAATGACCAGATCTACCTCCTTCTCTCTCCATATTTCACCACAACCTTTTCATTTAATGAAGAACAATTAAAAAAAAAAAAACCTGACTAATCGGTGACTAGTCGCCCTCCGCCTAATAAGGCCGACTTTCAGCTTTTCGACACGGCAGAAGGCTGCCTAGTGTATTTCCGACGATTAATCGGCCAATTTTTCCGATTACTAGAACACTGTTAAATTGTAAAGATTCCATACATATAACAAGTCAGTTTGCAAATCAAGTACGTAGTAGTGTTTCTAAATGGAGGTCCAACATTTCCGCCTGCATCGTCATGAGTTGAAGTGGGTTAAATCGATCGAGGAGAAAGAGGATCAGGTTCCCAACTGCAATTGTTGCTTTGAAGAGATGAGTTTTCCGGGTTATGCTTGTGAATATATCCCAAAAACCCGTTTTCTTTCTAATGCTGATGAATGCTCATTTTATCTTCACAAATCATGCGCTGAATTGGACGAAAAGATATCACACCCTCTTCACCACCACCCTTTAATCCTTAAAACTGAAATTCCTGGATCCCATACTGATAATTTTAATGGTATAATATGTGATGGTTGTAGATATATCTACAAAAAAGGCTTCACTTACTACTGCAGTTGGTCATGTGGCGGGTTCAACCTTCATCCCAAATGCGCTTCTAAAGTACAAGATCATCAGGAACTCCTGCAGCAGCAGACATCCAACAAAGAACTCACCCTCTATCGTTCTTACCACAACCATGCACTCAACTTCTGCAATTTAAGGAAGTCAGTTGAAGAAGATTGCTGTTGTTGCAAGCAGAGAATCAGTGGTTCAGCTTATTGTTGTTTACAATGTCACTTCTTCATCCATGAATCCTGTGCGGAGACACCCAAGGACATTGATGACCACCCATTTCACCCCCAACATAAACTTGACTGTCAAGCTGTGGCCGCGGCTGAATCCAGGACATGTAATGCATGTAAGCAGTCGATCAGAGGCATCAGCATAGGCTGTAGTAAGTGCAACTTTAACCTCCATGTTTCTTGTGCTAATCGTCAAACACAATACTCTCTAAAGCATAAGTGTCATCAACACAATATGTATTATTTTGTTAAGGATGATAAGGAGTTACGGAAGGCTAGTTGCAACTGCGTTTATGAATCTGATGATAAGGAGTTATGGAAGGCTAGATGCAACTTCTGCGGTGATGAATCTGATGATAAGGAGTTTTGGATGGCTAGATGCAACTTCTGTGGTGATGAATCTGATGATATCTTTTATCGCTGTGTGGAGTGTGATTTGAACCTCCATTTGGAATGCATTCCGATACGAAGTTCTATCAAACATAACGATCATGACCATCCTATTATTCTTACGAATTCTATCATGGAAGATGATTTATTGAAGTGCCAACTTACACATTCAAATCCAATTAATGGAGAGTATCTTTGTGATGTTTGCGAGACACCAGGAAATCTCAAACATCATGTTTATTGCTGTAAGGAATGCCTTTACGTTGCTCATGTGGAATGCATAATTTCCGAGGTATGTTTATATATATACTGGTATTTACAAAATAATTTGATTGATTTGTTATAAATCACCATAACTTGCATCCTTTAATAAATAAAATAAAATGTCAGAAAATTATACATTTTTATTACAACAATAGTGATCTATTTAATGTAATACCCAATGTTGTGGGACAAACTCAAACCCACAAATCTAATGTAGGTGTAAGGTTCAAACCAGTAGACCAATCTAATATTCTCTATAAACACTATAATTTTGAGTGCTTAAATTGTAACACCAAAATATTATAAAATCCTCGGACTATTAGGCCCTTATAATATTTTAGATTTTTTTTATCAGATTAATTATACTTTGATTTTTGTTTTGGACAAAAATAAATCGAAAAAGATAAAATATTATGAGAAAATTATTTAAAAATAAACTAAAAAAAGACGAAGGCGGAAATAGCCAGATCTCCACCTTGTATTAGGAGAACGTACGGTCGAGATTGTGTGGATCTCCACCGTTCGATGGATATCGTGTGGATCTCCACCGTTCAATGGAGATCGCATAGATCCCACTGCGTGATAGAGATCGCACAGATCTCTATCCCATCGACCTCCACTATCGCCAATCTCCATCATCGACAACCTCCCCAGTCGCTCTATCACCGGCGACAAACCAACATCAAACCTCAAACATAAATCCAACATCAAACCTCAAACCACAAACTCAACTTCAGCATCAAACCTCAAACACAACTCAAAATCTAACCGTATAGGGAAGGGAGAAGGAGTGAGGAGAGAGAGAGAGAGGGGCAGAATGAGTTTCTGAGAGCGAAAGAGAACGCAGAAGAAGAGGAAGAGAGAGGAGCAGAGATGTTAGACGAGAGAGAGGTTGAGAGCGAGAGCGAAAGGATTTTTTTATGAATGTAGTAATGTACAAATTCGCCCTTGCCATATTAACAGAAGCATTAACATTTAACCACCATTGATGTTGAATAAACACATTTGTTTCTACGCATCTAATAATATTTCAAAATTTTTTTTAAAAAAAAAATAATAATTTAAAGGTGATTGGAGGTATTTAATAATAATAATAATAATAATAATAATAATAAAAACATTTTTGATGTATTTGGGCGTTTTTATTTATCATTGAAATGTTCTTTGATTTGCTTGGTTTCTAGATGATATTGAATTTGGATTTGGGTTGTTGTTTTTGTTTTTGTTTTTCTTAGAACAAATGTCAATAGAGGATTTTTAGATTAAGGAAAAAAAATATGTTATTGTTATCTGCTTAAACATGTTTATTAGGAGAAAGAGAGGAAAAAAATAAAGGAAAATTCAGACTAGGGAAAGGAAATCAGGAGAAAGAGAAAAAATAAAAATAAAAATAAAAATAAAGGAAACTAATCTCAACCATTCTTTTCCTTGTTTGCCACATGTCAGTAAATGCTTGAAAGTTAAGTACAAATAAGATGAGTAGGGGATCTCAATCCTTAATTTTAACCCAACTTTTTTTCAGGGTGAGTTGTTTCCTTATCTGTAAAAAGGAAAAATCGGACAATGTGGCTCGGTGGTAAAATGACATTCATTTAGTCTAAAAATATTCCATATAAGAATCACCATCTTATAAAAGGATTTTTAAATCGGAAAACATACTGATTGTTTAGTTATCAATTGTGAGAGATTTTTTTATTTTAATTGGTGTTTGTGCATTAAGATATGGTTATGTGAGTGTTAATTTCTTATCATGTAAATTTCTTCTACTTGTCAAATAAAAATTTGATGTGAAATGAGGGTGGATAATGAAGGACAAAAGATGGGATAATACTTTGTTGAAGGAGGCTTTTCCTAGAATATTTGCCTTAACAAAGAATAAAAGTGGTGTGGTTGCGGAGTTTGGGAGATGGATTGGCGATAAGTGGTGGTGGAATGTTGATCTGCGCAGATCTTTGTTCGACTGGGAAACGAATCAATGGAGAGGTTTCATGGCTGCGTTAGAGTGTATTTCTGTGAGGCAATCCATTTCAGACTCTTTAGCTTGGAATTTCAGCCCTGATGGCCTCTTCTCGGTATGGTCTTTTCGTTCCAGGCTTGAAGGCAATGTGGTGGAAGAGGCTGGCCACTCTAATCTGCTGTGGAGGTTTCAGTGCCCCCCTAAGGTACAGATTTTCGTGTGGCAATTGTTGAGAGGGCGTGTTCTAGTAAGAGAGGTGCTTCATCGGTTTGGTTTGAGGCAGGGGATGAACCGTGAGTGCCCGATGTGCAAGGCAAAGGCAGAGTCTATCGACCATTTGTTCCTACACTGTAACTGGGCGTGGAAAGTGTGGATGCTTTGCTGTCGTGAATGGGAGGTTCATTGTTGCTTCACTGATTCCATGAAGCTGTGGGCTGATGGCTGGATTGGCCTGTGCCCATTGACAAAGAACATGAGAGCTTGGTGTATTCTGTTCTATGCTGTGGTGTGGTCGATTTGGGAAGCAAGAAACATTCAGGTGTTCAATGAGCAAGGTGCTTCGATTGAGCAGTTGGTGGATATTGTATAATTCCAGATGACGTGGTGGTTCAAGTTCTTTAGAGGTGGCTCGAAAAAGCCTATTTCCTTAATCTTGTGTGCTTCCAACCCAGTGATTGCGAACCGTCAAGTTGTTTTTGTTAGCGATTTGAAAATGGCAGTGTCGTGGGCTAATTTGAAAACTGGTTTCGGCAGCATCAACCATGTCAGTATTATCTACGACATAAAAGAGATCTTGCTGAAGTTTCACAATTTTGAGGTCATCTTCAATCCGAGAGCATCCAATTCCTTTGCTGACAACCTGGCTAAAATGGGCTCAAGCGGTGGTGGTGATAGAGTGATTTGGAGCGTTTTCTGATTTTGGTTGCCCTGTTGTTGGTGTTTTTGCTTGCTGTTTTTCCTCTGTGTTTGAGGGTGGCGGTGCTGTGTTTTGTTCTCTGTGGCTTTTTTCGTTTATTTTTTGGTTTGCTCTTTGTGAGTGTTTCTGCTGGGTGCTGATGTGTGCTCTGTTGGGTGTGTTGTTGTGTTGCGTTTTGGTCTTGTTCTTGCCTCCTTGGCTTGCTTTTCAATAATATTGGCTGTTAAAAAAATTGAGGGTGTATAATGGAGATGATTATTTTTGCGAACAGGTGGGCCAGACATCAAAAGAGAAGGGAAGAAAAGACACCATCCACCCTTTCTTCCATGAACATCAACTCCAATTACGCTTTTTTATGGAGTACTCGGAGGCATCTAATACAAATCCTTTTTGCTGTTGGTGCTTCAAGAAAATCAATGGTCCTGGGTATTGTTGCATTGATTGTGAATTCTTCATTCATGATTTCTGCTGTACGGAGATTTCACCACAACTTCAACACCCACTTCACCCTCACCCACTTCGCCCCAAACAAAACTTCGCTCGTGGCACCAAGAAGTGTCGTGCGTGTAGAAAGCTAATAAATGAAAATCTGTTCCTCTGCTGTCAGGACTGCTGTCAGGACTGCAACTTTAACCTTCATATTTTATGTGCTAAGGAGATCAAACCCTTTTTAGAACGTAAATGTCGCAATCAAAATCACAAACCGGAACCAGAGAGGGGAGGTTGGTACTGCAGCAAGTGTCGTCTTTGGCACTTTATACCCAACTTTTACCGATGCATGGAGTGTGAAGCCAACACTTGTTTTGGATGCATTCCTATACCGAAAAGGGTGAAACATAAATGTCATAGTCATCTTTTCTCTCTTATGTATCTAACATATCGCGAAGATGATTCTAAAGAATATCCCTCTAAAGAATATCACTCTAAAGTTTGTGAAATTTGCAAGACACAATGGACAGACCCGGAACTTGTTTTCTGTTGTGAGAAATGCACTCTTTTCGTTCACGCCGCGTGTATGGTCTCCGAGGTAAATTTATATTTATCCAGTACTATTTATGCTAATGTAATTGATTATTTCTTATTTCTTCTTAGGAATAGTTAGCATAAATTTTTATGAGCATATTTATATCTTATGTTCGGTAGCCTATCTGGATGACTGGATGTATCATGTTATGGTACAGATTTATCAACGTGGGTAGACTAAACCATATTGCTGATTGCTTTATGTAGTATTAGCCATTGAAATTGAGTATAGAATTTAGGTTTGAAAATGGATGCAAATAATTTGAATATCAAGTTGTTAATTAGTGCCAAAATCTATCCAACACTTAAAAACAAAAA
Organism: Acer campestre; assembly: GCA_954870605.1. Classification (NCBI taxonomy): domain Eukaryota; kingdom Viridiplantae; phylum Streptophyta; class Magnoliopsida; order Sapindales; family Sapindaceae; genus Acer; species Acer campestre. The sequence goes on along the minus strand of OX940801.1, from coordinate 15,337,485 downwards.
AACAAAAAAAATTCTAACAATAACAATACAGTGACCGATGTTGGTGCAACACAAAGTCAACTCAAATCTTAATATCATACCTCTTGCTTATACAATATATGTTATATAGGTAATTGTCCTACATGAGCACATCCATCACATTTTTTTTTCATTTTCTAGTTTTACACTATTAGGATGACACTTGATTGGAGATACATGAAGAATTAATTGAAAGAGATAATTATTCTTCTGGTTTTAAATAAAGAGAAACAACCTAGAGATAATGTTCGGTAACATTTTTACACAGACCACTTATTCTAAACTACTAAGGGGTTGTTTGGTATGGGGTAATCTTTGCATAGGAATGAGAATCCGATAGCATTCCAATGTTTGTTACTAGGTTTGCGTTTTTTGATTCCCAAGAAAGTGATTCCCATCTCAATAGGTGGGTTTCCGATTACACTCTATCTGATTCCCCCCTCCCCCAATAAAGCTAGGTTGTAAATATTAATTATTCCTAGCATGTAACACATGTTTTCGAAATCCGTCATAGGGAGAGCTTTTGTTAGAATATTTGCAGTTTGGAATTTTGTTGGAGTGTAGATTAGCTTGACATTTCCTTCATCAAGTTTTTCCTTGACGAAATGCCTATCGATTTCAACATGCTTTGTACTGTCATGGTGAACTAGGTTCTTGGCTATAAGTATAGCTGCCTGGTTATCGCAGAACATTTTCATTGGTCCATCAATAGGTACTTTCAGCTCCATTAGAAGTCTTTTCAACCACATACCTTCACAAATGCTAAGAGACACTGATTTGAACTCTGCATTGCACTACTTCTAGAGACAACTGACTGCTTCTTATTCCTCCAGGTTACTAAATTTCCCCACACATAAGTGCAGTAACCTGAAGTGGATATTCAGTCCACTATTGACCCAGCCCAGTCTGCGTCCGTAAATATCTCCTCATCCTGTCTCGTGCCATTTTTGAAAAATAAATCTCTGCCCGGTGCCATCTTCAAGTACCTTAGTATCCGATAAACAGCCTTCATATGCTTTTCAGTTGGGCAGTTCATGAACTGACTTACACAGCTCACTGCGAAGTCGATATCAAGTATAGTATGAGAGAGGTAAATCAATTTACCAACCAGCCTTTGATATCTCCCTTTATCAACTGGTGTACTATCTTCAACCGTTCCCAGCTTAGTAGTGTAATCCATCGGTGTGTCGGCTAGTTTGCAACCCATCATCCCGGTCTCTTTCAATAAATCTAGCGTGTATTTTCTTTGAGACATTGACATCCCTTTTCGTGACCTAGCAATTTCCATGTCTAGGAAATATTTAAGTCCTCTAAGATCTTTGATTTCGAATTCTAGAGCTAGAAACTTTTTCAATTTTCGTATTTCCTCCTCATTATTCCATGTGAGAATGATGTCATCCACATAGACTATCAACACAGTTAAACCTCTGTTTCCTAACTCCTTAACAAATAAAGTGTGGTTTGTTTGACATTGGAAATACCCACATGTCTTCACCACTTTTGTGAATCATTCGAACTAAGCTCTTGGGGACTACTTAAGTCCATACAAAGGCTTCATGAGCTTGCATACTCTGTTTCGACTGCTGTGTGTGTCAAAATCGGGAGGCACCTCTATATACACCTCATCCTCGAGATCAACATTGAGAAAGACATTTTTCGCATCCAATTGATGCAACGCCCAGTTCAAACTTGTTGCTAGAGATAATAAGACCCGAATTGTGTTAAACTTTGCCATCGGAGCAAACCTCTCCTGGTAATTGATGCCATATGACTTTGTGAAGCCTTTGAGAACAAGCCGGGATTTATATCGCTCAACACTGCCATCAGATTTGTGCTCAACACTGCCATCAGATTTGTGCTTCACAGAGAAGTTCCACTTGCACCCCATAGTTCTTTTCCCACTCGGCTATGCAGACAGCTCCCATGTTATGTTTTTTCTAGGGCATTCATCTCTGCACATACTACCTTCTTCCACTCGGGACTTCTTAGGGCTTCACGTATGTCTTTAATTAGGAACCTGAATTTCGGAAACATTAGCAATGAAAGAGTAAAAACCTGATGACAGTCTCTCATATGACATATAATTGTTGATAGGATATAAATGATTATTTCTGCATTCCCTCATCCCTTTCTTTAGAGCAATCGACAATTCTCATTCTGACTTCTTTTCCTTATCTGGAGTGGGTTATGAACTGATTTCCTCTGATCTTTCGGTTGCTGCCACGATTTCAACCTCATTTTTAGAATTCTAGACTGGTTGAGAAGGTTCTGAATCTTGGTTAGAACTGAGATGAGTCAAGAGCTCTATCACCTTGTTAGGTTTATTCCTCCTAGTATAGATAATGGTATCTCGGGTGTTAATTGGTTGGGAGTGTGTTCCGGTTAGGACATTTGGTTGATGTGAGGTTTTCTTTTTGTTGAGGATTGTGAGTGGCTGAAGTTTTTTGATTCTTTTGAATATTTAAATTTTGATTAGGTTTGGTATGGATAATATGTGAGTAAATATCAGATATGGTTTAGAAAAATTCAATATTAGAATGTGTCTCATGTTGATCAAGTTGTTGGGTTTTTTCAGTTTGATCAGGTGGTGGATGTTGACTTGATTATAGAGTTTGAGATGGAATATGTGTTAAGATTTTGAGTCTAGTTGGCATTATTCTACATCAAAATGTTATTTGTTTTGTATTAGTAAGTTGTCTAAGTTGTACGGTTTATCAAGCTTCAAAGAAAATGGACAACAATTCAAGCAAAGTGAAACCTTCGTGTGAGGAAAGCATTATTGACTACAAATATAATAAGACCTCTTTCCTTTTACAAGGCTTAAGTGCACACACACACATTACATACATTTGTGTCCCTGCATCATAGAGCTAAATTAGTATAACACATTCACAAACTTGTTAAAGTATGCTCATGCATTAGTCTCAAATTGACAAACATTGTAGAGATGCATGTACTAGGACTATTGACAGGTGTCGTTTTGCATGTCAAAAAATTTATATTTAAAGTTCACCTTGTTAGTGCAAGTGACTAGAGACTAGTATAGCAACAAGCAAGAGTATCGTCCACAGGGAGGTGTCATCCGTCAACCGTATCGAGTTCTAGTGTTTGTTTAAAGCAATGTAAATAGAATGCGGATGTGGTGAGAATGGTGTGTGTGAGGTGTATGCATATTGCGGTGTGGTGTGTGTGGAAATGTAAATTAAGTAAAGAATGCAAATAAAAACAAAGAGAATATGAAATGGTGAGAATGGTGTTTAAAGAGACAAATAATAAAAGGGTGGTTTGGAGAGATGCATGATAATGATCACACAAGGTACTTATTAGTTCACCAAATACAAGTGCACACCTAGTTGATTGTTAGACATTAAGTTCATCCAATTCAAGTTATGGGCTCGTTCTCACGATTAAGGAGTTCCGAAACCAAATCATCTATTATTACGAATCATTCGTTGATTAAGGAAACCAAAATCTATTCTTGCTCCCCAAAGGTCATGGAAGAGCATGTGTCTTAAGGTCAAAGACCCATTAAGCACCAGAACATTGAGCCAAAACCTATTCTAGCACGGTCATGCATAAAACAAGTTTCATCCGTTCTTTAGAGCTAAGTGGTCAAGACTACACCCGGAAGGTCATCCATGAAGGTACAATCCTAACCCACATACACTCAAACCCATCAAAACAAGACATTTCGACCTTCCAAAGACATATATACATAAATGAGATATTTGATTACAACTACTCCTAAATCTAAGTTAATCTACTCCTAATCCCATCCATGAACACATATCAATTTCCAATCTCCACACACATGCATATCAAGATAAGAGATTATGCAATAATAACAAGAATAAATCAAAACTCAAATGAATATAAAAACAACCAACATATATTGAGCACAAATATAGGTTTACAATATTTCCCAAGTGGGGATTACACATAAGAGAAAACAAGAAATACAAAGAGAAGAGTTTAAAGGAGACAACCCTTGAAGAAATCCCTCCAAGTTCTCCATGAATCCCTAGCTTGAAATTGGTCCAAGACCTCTCCTTTCTCCTTGCAATCTACTCCCAAATGTGGTGGAGGATGTGTAGAAAGTGGTGGTGGTGAGCTTCCCATGGAGGAGAACCTCCATGGGAGCTTGGAAGCCTCTCTCTCTCTCTTGGTTTGGGGAAGAAGATGAACTGGGCTGCTGTGATTGAAGTGCAGCTGCTGTGATTGTTCTTGGTGTGTTCTTGGTGTCTTCTTGGTGTGTAGAAGAGAGGAAAGTGGTGTTTATATAGTTAGGGAAAGTTTGGGGACGAATTGGGGTGTGAAAGGACACATTTGTCCCTCAAAATTGGCTGAAAAACAAACCTGACAACGGAAGGTCGCCCCCAAAGTCTCTGTTGGTGGCAGCGACCAGCATGGGGGCGAACTTCTCTGCCCTTTTGATGCTGAAGAGGTCGCTGGCATGTTGGCTGTTGATGGGGGCGACCTTGGCAGCGACCGTGAACTTTTCCAGCCTCGCGCACCGTTACGGAAACACGTATATCTTCCTCTAGAAAACCCGGAATCGCGATCCGTTAAAACTGCTGGAAAGAAGACTTCCGGGGCTTTCTGAATATATGTAGAGCTTGACGTGGTTCGATCTGAGGAGGGAGATATGCCCCCCGAAAATTGGGTGTTCTGCACCACGTCTCTGCTGCGGTCATGTTTCCAGCCTCGCGCACCGTTACGGAAACGGACATAACTCCCTCTAGAAAGCCCGGAATCGTGATCCGTAAAAACCACTGGAAAGAAGACTTCCGGGGCTTTCCGAAAATATATTATAGGAAGTCCAGTTCGATATGAGGAGGGAGATATGGACCCCGAAATATAGGTGTTCTGTATAAACATCTTACAATTTCAAACAGAGTTGACCAGTGCCGCGGTCTCAGTGTCGCGTTCTGGCTCAACGGAGGATCCACCACGGAAACATGGTTTTGCTTGCCGTGGTTGACCATGAATCACGCCGCGGTTTGGGTCAACGGCGAGGCCGTGGCAACTCTGCATACTTTCCAATTCTTCACTTTTTAGCTCATTTTTGCCTCCCAAACTTGACTTTACGTTCAAACACCATTGTAGGGAATATATACCTACACAAGGCTCACAAAACACATTATACACAAAAACGTACTCGAAAACGAGAACAAACGATAGGAAATGGGGACCTCAAATAGGTATATAAATCGTCCGATCAACTATCTCTAGAAAATTGCATACTTGTGTGATCTTGTGTTTATTTGTTTGTGTTTTAGTGTTTTGGACTTGAATATGTTCTCATATGATTCCTTGTTGATTTCCGGTCAGTTTGGTTACTCACTCATTAGATTTCGAGTTCAAACTAGGAAGTTATGAAACTTTACGTTCTCTTACAACACATTGTCTTTGTCATTGTGTATCGAGTTGAGTTCATAACCTTTTGTCAAATTTTCATAGTCGTCCTTGTGTCTAAGTGAGTCATGGTTTGTAATCCGAAAGTGGATTCGAATTCGGAGTTCGAAGGCTGAAGAACGGTTGAAGAATGCGAGGGATGCGTGAGGAAAAAAGTAAGGAGGAGAAGGGCTAACAAAAGGGCTGGCTCTCGTGGTGGCCACGTGCCTCCACGGGAAGCCAAGAGGCAACCCTCTTGTGGACCCCACTTCCTTTTCAATTTCCCTCCATCTCTCCTTATGTCAAAAAGGGGGAGAAATATGATATGAGTTAGGTTTTTCTAAAACCTAAGTTTTCACATGATTATGAGTTGTATTGTGATTAGCTTTGTATCTAGCATTATTTGTGTATTGATTATGAATATTCTAATGATTAATAATTCCTAGTTGTGCTATATATCTTTGATTGAACATATTTGGGAATAGAATAAGTTGTTGTATGTTTAGAGCATTGATTAGATTCAAGACTCATTACTTGAGCTCTCCTCATCACTAGAGTCATCATCACTCTAAGTAGCAGCCATTGCTTTCCCTTTCTTATCCTTCTTAACAAAAGCATTTTGACACTCGGAAGCAAAATGACCAAGGCCATGGCACTTGTAGCATTCTACCTTGCTCTTACTCTTGACATGCCTATCCTTGTGGTTCCTTGGAGTGTATGGCTTCTTGACCTCCTTTTCCTTTGAGAACTTAGAAAATTCTACACATTCCTCTCTTGAAAATGGTTGAAATGAACAAGTGAGAGAGAGAGAGAATATTTAAAGGAGAGGAGGGAAAGTGAAAACGAAGTGGGGTCCACAAGAGGGCTACCTCTTGGCTTCCTATGGAAGACACGTGGCCACCATGGGAGCCGAGAGGCATCCTCCCCGTGGTGGCCACGCACCTCCATGGGAAGGCCCTCTTATTGGCCCTTATCCTCCTCACTTCTCTCCTCGTGTATCCCTCACGTTCTTCGACCGTTCTTCGGCCTCCAAACTCCGAATTCAAATCTGTTTTTGGATTACGTACCAGGACTCACTTACACATGAGGAAGACTATGAAACTTTGACGAAAGGTTATGAATTCGACTCAATACACGACAACGAAGACAATGCATTGTAAGAGAACGTAAAGTTTCATAACTTCCTAATTTGAACTCAAAATCTAATGAGTGAGTAGCCGAAACGATCGGAACTCAACAAGGAATTTTATGAGAACATATTCAAATCCAAAACCTTAAAAACACAAACAAATAAACATAAGATCACACAAGTATGCAATTTCCTAGAGATAGTCCTAGTGCATGCATTTCTACAATGTTTGCCAATTTAAGACTAATGCATGAGCATACTTCAATATGTGTGTGAATGTGTTATATCAATTTAGTGCTATGATGCATGGACACAAATGTATGCAATGTGTGTGTGTGCGTCTAAACCTTGTAAGAGAAAAGAGGTCTTATTACCTTTGTAGTCAATAATGCTTTCCTCACACAAAGGCTTTACTTTGCTTGAATTGTTGTCCATCTTCTTTGACACTTGATAAACCATACAACTTAGACAACTTATCAATACAAAGCAAATAACGTTTTGATGTAGAATAATGCTCACAATACGACTTAACTCTAGTGTTTGTGATGGATTAAGACTCAACTCTGAAGGTTTGAAAAAATCAAATTCATAACTCCTATCACTTTGACTCTTATCTCCCCTTTGAATTTGATTTTTCGGATAATAAGGCTAATTTTTATGAAAAGTCACATCAATTGAAATAAAAATTTGCCTATTGTTTGGATAAAAACACTTATATCCGTTCTGTGTAGGTAAGTATCTAATAAACACACACTTCACAAACTTTGGGTCAAGTTTGCTTTTATTTAAATGATGATTGTGAACAAATATAGAACATCCAAAAATCCTAGTAGAAAGATGAGAGATGAGTGTTTGGATAGGATTTCAGAAGAAGTTGACATAGAGTCTGAAACCTAAAAGTCCTAGATGGTAATCTGTTGATGAGATAGGTGGCAGTTAAAACCGTTTCACCCCAAAATTGATTTGGCATATGTGTGGAAAACAGAAGTGAACGGGCTACCTCTAGAAGGTGCACGTTTTTCCATTAAGATACTCTATTTTGCTTAGGAGCGTTGACGCAAGAGCTTTGATGAATGATCCCTTCACCTAACAAGTAATTTCCTAGTGTAGAATTAAAAAATTCTTTACCATTGTCAATGCGAAGAACTTGAATTTTAGTTTTAAATTGTGTCTAGATCATTCTATTGAAGTTCTCGAATAGTTGACACACCTCAAACTTTTCTTTCATAAGAAAATCCATGTAATCTGAGTATGGTCGTCTATAAATGAAACAAACCATCGAGCTCCAGTGATGTTGTTAACTCGAGAAGGGCCCTAAACATCACTGTGAATCAAGGAGAAAGGTTGAGAGGATTTATAATAATGATTAGGTAAAAATTGGGACTGTGTTTAGCAAATTGACAAATATCACATTGAAAAAAACTAGGATTTTTATTACTAAACAAAGACGGAATATTTTCTCAAGATACATAAAATTTGGATGTCTAAGGCGGTAGTGCCACATCATTATTTCATTATCTTTATTGGACCTAGACTCATGACTAGATTGACTATTAAGGGACACATGTTCGGTTTGGCGAGGAAAAATTTTGGTGGCAAGGTTTTGTTTATCTGGATTATAGTATGCTTCTAAGATGTAGAGCCCCAAACATACCTTAGCATTGTCGATTGTCATCCCCGAAACCAAGTCCTAAAAAACACAAAAATTAGAGAGAAATTTAGCAACTCTATTTTGTTCATGTGTAAATTTACTTATAAATAGTAAATTATAGTCCAAGTTAGGAACTAATAGCACAAAATTAAGAATTATTCTCCCTAAAATCACTACAGAACCGGTACCAATCACTTTTGACAGAGAACCATCTGCTACACGTATTGTATGGTTACCTATGCAAGGTTTGAATTCATGAAACAATTGTCTGTTACCTGTCATATGGTCTGATTCACCAGAATCAATAATCCAACAATGACTTGGATTCTCTTTCCTCACATTAAGGGCAATTAGGAAATTACCTTTTTGTGCTAGAGACCCACTTCCAATAGTAGTTTGAGTCGACTGCTAGAACAGTTTCTTTGGTACCTCCATCTGTTCCTTGCTAAATGGACTTGGGTCGAAGTTTATGTCTATGTCAACCATGTTCCCTTAGCTTTCTCTTTCATGTGCTGGTTTCCAGTCAACCAGTTTGCCATGAATTTTCCGACACTCCTCCTTGATGTGACCAGGTTTTTTACAATGATCACACTATGGCCTCTCTCTTTTTTGCTGGTTGTCACCATACTAACCAGCTGCTTGAATGGAAAAAGCAGACCCTTCATTTGATGAAGGTCCATTCTCGGGTTTCACCTCGGTTCCTATCATAATTTTCTTCCAACTTTCCTCTCTCCTCACTTCGGAGAACACTTCACAGATCTTGGGTAATGGTTTTATACCTAGAACCCTTCCTCTTACTTTATCAAGATTTTGATTCAAACCTAATAGGAATTTGAACACCCTTTTCTATTCAATGATTTCCTTATATAACGAGCCATCTTTAGTGCAAGCCCATGTATACTTCTCGAACATATCTAGCTACTGTTAGTGTCGAGTCAGGTTGCTGTAGTATTGAATGACTGTGTAATCTCCTTGACAAAGGTCATGGAGTATGCTTTCGATTCCAAATAGTTCGACCATGTTGTCACTACTGGAATACGTATCTCTAGCAACAGCCCAGATTTCCTTTGCTGTTCCATACAATAGGAAATTCTCACCGATGTCATTAGTCATTGAATTAATGAGCCAAGACATTACCATACTGTTATCTGTCTTCTACTGCTTGTAGGCTGATAATTCAAATCCCGGTGATGAAGTCATCTTTCCCCTTTCCGCAGAGGAACATTAACACGGATTGGGACCAAGGTAAGTAATTATGTCCATTTAGTTTACGACTAGTAATGGACATATGGGTAGGATGGGGATGCTCAGAACCTCCATTATTGATTGAGGTAGAAGGTTCGGAGCTTAAAGAGATAGAAGAGGATGAGTTGGTAGCCATCCCAGAAATAATTTTCATAGGGTGTAGGATTCAAAACATTGCTCTGATACCATCAAGAATTAATTGAAATCGATAATTGTTCTCCTTGTTTTATTCCTGCTGCCTCTCAATCCTTAAATACAAGATACAACACCTCACTACCTCTCACTTAGAGATAAAGATAGACTAGGAGTTTAAATAAAGAGAAACAACCTAAAGAAAAGGTCTGGTAACATCTTTACACAGATCACTTATTCTAAACTACTAAGAATAACAGCCAGCACACACCTAAGCTAATAACAGAAAACATAACTAACAAATATCAACAGCACATGGATAATGATGACGAAGTCTATGGACTTGCTGAAACAAACGGTAGACTTGTACAAGATGCACAAAACATGACAAAGGTTTGCAAAAAATTACTCTATAATTACTTACTCTATCAAACCCCATTACCATATTATATCTAGTTAATTGGCAGACAAATTTATTATGAACCAACACAGTTGCAATTATACATGGATTTTGGGGTTTGAATATGTAGTATATATGTGTGTATTTGTAAAATTAATAATATTCCTCCACACTTAATTTGTTTGCTCTCAGGATTTCGAATATGAGAATGAAACAGAGAGTGTTGAAGTGCTAAAGCAGAAAAGTAACAAGAAGGACCAAAGACGACCCAACAATATTGGAAGCTTTATGCAAAAACTTCAAAGGAAGCCTTCTTTTACTGTAATTGCCTATTTGTCAATATTTTGGTTCATTTTTTTTCTTTTTAGAAGAAAGAAAGCAGAATATAGAAACCAATGTTTGGATTTATGCCCTAAAGAATGTAATTTGTAAATGATATAAATCCATTGCCGTTAAAAAAAAAGGGTAGTTATTTCATTCATTAAACGTGACTCATATGCTTAAATCATATATGCTTAACATCTAAGATTGCTAGATGTAATCTCAAACTGAGTATATGAATGTCATATACAGATGAATTCATTTTGAGACATGCAATCTAAAGAGTCAGCAAAGAGTAAATAAAGTTAGGTACTTTATTTGTGGTTAATCTACAACTACGGTCCATTCTGTAATGTATGGTGATCTTATCCTAGACTACTCATATGGTGATATAAGAATAGAGGCACCTTATATGATGTAATCATATAAGACTGAGTCACGATCTATATGAATCTATCACTAAGATTCGTTAGTTGAAAAGATTCATATATATCGACAAATGATGGTTGTATATGAGTGATCTAAATCCTGAGTGTCTTACTGACTCTTTCAAGTTAAATCGTGTTTCTTGACATACCATGGGTGGCAGCGAAGTTGCATTCCCAATCAATTACTCTATATCTTAAAATCAGGGTTTGGCTTGTGGCTGGGAAGATATGCACACAATAGAGGAATCCACTCCTTCTTGTGAAAAGTAGACGAGTAGTTCCCTTAAGGGTTGATTCGGGACTTGAACGATTAAGAGTGCTCTCCTTCTTCCATAAAGGAACGAAGTATATAATTGTTCATTAGAGAATCAATTGTACTTGAAGGAAAAGATATAATTAGAGAGGTATAACGGAATTTATGACATAGCTCTAATTATGAATTACTTGTGGAGGATTATACCATATGTACTAGCTATATCAATGGATACTAATATTTTAGTTTATGTAAAACATTTACAGTTATGAGAGAGCAATCTCGGGTTTTTAGTGGAATAACTCCAAGATTAATAATTGTGAAATATTAATTAAAGAGTTTAATTAATTTTTCTAAGTATTATTAGAGCTCAAAATTGTGGGTCCATTAGGTCCCCTTGCTAGCCCTTTACGATTAATAGTAACAAGGCTCACGAAGAATTGGATGGTCCAATTAATTATATTATGAAAGTAACTTGCATATATTCTGGGAATTAATTAAATAATATGATTTTTTAATTAATCAATTATTTAAATGATTAATTAAATATAATTAAATAATATGATTATTTAATTGACATATTAATAATTAAGAATTATTAATCGTTATTTGGAGGTTTCAGGATCGAACCTTGACAAGAGCAAAAAAATAAATTAATAAGAGATTATTTTTATTTACTCTAAAAAGGTCAAAGGTTCAACACCTAGTGGTGACCAAATTAAAAGGATTTATAATCCTATTTTGACTTGGTTTACTAAACTATAGGATCCTGGTATATAAGATATACTTATCAAGAAAAACAAAATAACCTGAAAACCTAATTGAGAGAGAGAGAGGTGTGGCAACATAGGAAGAAAAAGAAAAAAAGAATTATTATTATTTTTTTTTGTTCAAGGTTGGCCGAACTCAAGCAAAGGGACAAAGGGTTGTCTTACGAAACTCTGAAGCCTCCATTCAAGAACTCCCAGAATCTGTGACGTGCCCACACACACAGTTGCTAGATTGCAAGACATGGCTTTGAAGGCTTAGTGGTGAATGATCGAAAAGAAAACGAAGGAGAGTTCTTCAAAGGTATGAAAACAAATCCCTCCTCATATTTGTGTATACAAAAAGGTCCAAAGATGGTAAAAATTTTAAAACCTATCAATCAAAACTTTATCTTTTTCGCTACGCAACTTACAACCAAGAACTCAATTACAGTTGCAGTACAAAGGAAAGTCTGTAAGAATTTTATAAGAAGGAATACCATGATTATAGGGATGTCAAAAAAAAAAAAAAAAAACCCGAACCCACAGGGACTCGCTGGACCTGACAAGGTTCAGGTTCGAACCATGGAACCGAACCGGAAAAATCAGAATCGGAGGAGGCCGGTTCCGGTTCCAGTTTTCATAGAACCGGTAGGTTCGAACCGGAATGGAACCGGTTCATGTTTTTATATATATATATATAAATCCTAAATTCCTAAATCCTAAACCTAATCCCTAATTTTTGATCTCTCTCTCTTTCTTATTCTTCCTTCTCTTCTTCGATTCTTCTTTAGTTCTTTGTCGATTCTTCTTCAGTTCTTCATCGATTCTTCTTCTTCAGTTCTTCTTCTTCTATTCTTCTTATCTTCTTCTTCGATTCTCTTCTTCTTCTCTTCTTCTTCTTCTTCTTCTTCGATATCTTCTTCTTTGATTCTAATCTTCAACTTCGATTCACGAAGTTGATTTGGTGGTGCCGTGGTGGTTTGGTTGTTTGAGGTTGATTTGGGGGTGGTTTGGGTTGATTTGGGGTTGATTTGGGGTTGATTTCAGATGTGTGAGAGAGAAACAAGAGCCTTGCCTTGGATTGATGCCTGATCTCTTCTGATCTGATCTTGGTTTAAAAAAAAATTTTAAAAAAATAATAAGGTTCAGAACCGCGTCGGTTCTAGAACCGAAACCACCAGAATCGGAACCGCCTAAGGCAGGTTCCGGTTCCACCTAACCACGAAACCAGAATTGCCGGTTCAGAATCGAACCAGAACTGTGTCAGGTCTAGGACCCGCCCTACCCCGTCCTATACAAAGTGGTATTTTACCAAAATAAATAAGATTGGGGCGGGTTTGGAATTGATTCCTACTCCCATTTCTAAAATGGGGCGGGTTAAGATTTGTTGTCCCCACCCTGCCCTTGCTTAATATTCATTTATTAATAATATTAATATTTAATCAATAAAAAATTAAGTTATATTAATTTGATTTGTAACATTAAGATATAAAAAATGAACATGAATCTTGTTATCAAATTTAAACCTAATAGTTTTTTTTTTAAGCTTTTTAAATAAAATCGGATTGACATATGGGGAAAAATCATATGCTGAAAAACCCTAACACAGTATCTATATATAAATATAAAAAGAAAGCAAACAAGCAATGAAAAAGTTTGAAAGAAGCCAAGGGCACCCAAACCCTAAAAAAGAAAGCAGACAAAGGCATGCACGCCTCAATAGGGAAAAACAAAAATCTAACCAGAACAATCTGAGGACGAAATTGTGCAAGTTCAAAATATTGTCAATTTGGAGACAAACATTGAAGATCAAATTGGAAACGTTCAGATTCAAGAATTTAATGCTGAAAAATTCCTGGAGACCAATCCCAAGTTTGTAGCAGCTGGTCTAGAAACAAAAAGCAAAAAAATTAAAAAATAAAAATTAAAAAAATCGGAACTTAATGCAAAGCCTTAATCCAATAGAGGAAGACCTTACAAATGCGTCCAATGAAGGTTTTATATTAGAATATCAGGGGAATTGGGAACTCTTAACTCATAACTGGAACTCTCTCAAATTTGTCGCTCTCAAAATCCAGACTTTGTCTATATTTCTGAACCAAAAGTATTTTTATCGTCTATTACTCAAATTTATTGGCGATTTTACGTTTGAAGCTTATTGCAGTTAATCAAAGGAATGGTAGTATTCATAGTCTCTGGCTTTTTTGTGCAGAACATGTTGCTCTCACTACAGTTATTTCAAACTCTCAACAACATATTACTGTGTGTACGATATGGGACAATTTGCAATGTTGGGTTTCCGTTGTGCACTACAACAAAAATGTTAAAAGACATCGGTTTTTAGATAACCGATTTAAAAAAAAAATTAGAAACCGATTTCTTAAATATTGTGGTTTAAAAAGACAACGGTTTTTAGGAAAATTGATATGGATTTATTTTCCAATAAGAAATCGGTTTTCCTTAAAACCGATGTCTTAAATATTGCTATTTGAAAAGACAACGGTTTTTGGGAAAACCGGTATCGATTTTTTTCTGATAAGAAATCGGTTTCCATTAAAACTGATGTCTTAAATATTGCGGTTTGAAAAGACAATGGTTTTTGGGAAAATCGATATGGATTCAAAAGCAAAATTATGCTGAAATTCAAATATGACCTATGTCCACATTCAAGTGCGCATCTCTAAAAATACTCAATGTTATTTGCTCAAATTTTGACACAAGAAAGTAGACATACAAACAAACACTTTTTGTTCAGAAAATATTCCAAAAATCGATTTTAAAAAGTGTGAAAATGAGCGATGAAAACATCTCACTCGCGGATTCGCGTCGCTTCTGACCTTTGATTGAATAATTAATCATAACTTTCAAAATACCACCCAGAATTTTATGTTCTTTATACCGTTGGATTTGTATCAAAAAATTGAAGAACCTTGCATGGACAAAAAAAATTATTTCCTTGCCAAAAGATACAGTTTTAAGGAAAAATGCACAAAAATTGATCATCTCCAATCGCTTTTGACCTTTGACTGAATAATTGATCATAACTTTCAAAATACTATCCAGAATTTTACGTTTTTTATACCGTTGGATTCATATCAAAAAATTGAAGAACCCAACATTGATGAAAAAAAATGTTTCCTTGCCAAAAGATAAAGTTTTAAGGAAAAAGTTTGCACAAAAATATCTCCAATCGCTTTTGACCTTTGATTGAATAATTGATCATAACTTTCAAAATACCGCCCAGAATTTTACGTTTTTTATACCGTTGGATTCGTATCCCAACATGGACGAAAAAATTTATTTTTTTGCCAAAATATACAGTTTTAAGGAAAAGGTTTGCACAAAAATATCTCCAGCAGAACACAAAACCACACAAAAAATGAAATGAAAAATAAACCCACCAATAATTTTTTTTAATATATGTTTGTAGTAGAAATTAGAATTTTGATTAGCTGAAAAAATTTAAATTTATCAAACAAGTTTTTATTTTTTTTTATTTTTTTATTTTTTTTTATTTTTTGGATTATATATAAATATTGTGCAATTGTTAACACATCTAATCTTATAGTTAGACGATAAAAGCTTACCACTTTGACTTTGAGGTTGCAAGATCAATTCCTCATAATGACAATTAATTGTCATTATTATCAAAGGTGGGGCTGGCCGGCTACCACATACTCTGCTAGGCACTCTCTATGAGCAGAGTGCACCTTATCTTTGAATAATCTTGGACCTTGGTTGGCTCCTACTCACATGATAAAATTGGTGGGGTTCTTCCTTCAGCTATTTCCTGTAGAGAGTTTTAGACCATGTCTGATCCTACCACTGGTTCTATCTTCACTTGGACTAACAGTAGTATTTCAAATGCTCGTATTGAGATGCAATTGGATAGAAGCCTTTATAGTCCCAATTGGTTGGATGTGTGGCCGTTGAGTTTCTGTTGTACCTTCCTAAAACAACCTCATTAAGCATAATTTCTCTGGTCCTAACTCCTAAATCTTTCAAATATCATGGAATATGGCTAGATCATCCCTTCTTAAGAGATGTTGTTGTTGAGGCTTTGACATCAGCTCAGACACAAAGGTGTGCGATGAAGAACCTGGTAGGGAAATTGAAGACTCTCAAGAATCGTCTTAAAAAGTGGAATACTACAACTTTTGGAGATATGCATATGAAGGTGAAGGTTTCAAAACAGAAATTGAGTGATATTCAAGAAAACATCTCAAACGTGGGCGCCAATGAAGATCTTTCAAATCAAGAAACAGAGGCAAAAAAAGAGGTGCTACAAGCTCTTCGCATTCAAGATAATTTCTAACGGGGAAAATGTATATTGAAATGGCTAACAAATGGTGATAGGTGCACCAAATTTGTCCATACTTACGCAAAGATTCGCACTGCAAAATCAAAGATAAATTCGCTCTCCATTCAGGATGTTATGGTGAACGATCAAGAAGTTATCTCCACTTACGTGGTCGATTTTTTTCGAAAACCTTTACTCTTGTGATCCAATTAATAGATCAAATCTAGATTTTTTGAAACAAATTCCTAGATTGGTTTCTGAATAGGAAAATGTTGAGTTAAACAAGATTTCTACAGCTACTGAGATTAGAGAAATTGTTTTCGCAATGGATCGCGGTAGTGCCCCGGGTCCGGATGGTTTTTCTTGGTAGTTTTTATCATGATTTTTGGGATTTGGTTTCTATTGATGTTGCCCAATTTGTTTAGAAGGATTTTAGAGATTCCTGGTTGCTCCCTAACCTTAATTCCAATCCCAGGAGCTATACAAATTACTAATTATTGGCCCATAGCTTTAGCGAATTTTTGCTCTAAAATCATTCCCAAAATTATGGCCGATAGATTAGGAGGAATTTCTACTAGAATTATTTCTAATAATCAAGTTGCTTTCCTTCCAAGCAGGGATATTTCTGATTGTGTTGCTATGGTTTCGGAGGGGGTTCACATGCTCGATCGGAAGGCTTTTGGTGGTAATGTAGGGATCAAAATTGACATCAAGAAAGCATTTGATGTAAGTGTCGCAGCGGAAAGTATTATTAAGATCGATATGTTTTAAAAATTTTATTGTCTTTGGACCTTTTTGTATACACTAATATGAGGAAGATATTTGTTTTCATATCTTTGAAGAACACTCTGTTTTCTTTTCGATTTTTCACCACTAAGCCTTCCGAGCTATGTCCCGTGATCTAGCGACTGTGTGTGTGGGCACGTCACGGATTCTGAGAGCAGTTGAATGGAGGCTTGAGAGATCCGGAATACAACCCGTTGTCCTCTCTTGTGAATTCGGCCAAGGTAGGGGGAAGAGAAAATTCTTTTTCTTTCCTTACTCTATGTAGCCACACCTCTTGTCTCTCAATTAGGTTTAAGTTAGTTTATTTTTCCTAATAAGTTTATCTTATATACTAGGATCCTAGGGTTTATTAAACCAAGTTAAAATAGGATTCTAAATCCTTTTTAATTCGGCTATCACTAGGGTTTGAACATTTGACCTCTTTAAAGCAAATAAAAATAATCTCTTATTATTTTATTTTTTTGCTCTTGTCAAAGTTCGAAACTTAAACCTCCAAATAACAATTAATAATTCTTAATTCTTAATTATTAATATGTCAATTAAATAATCATATTATTTAATAATATTTAATTAATCAATTAAATATTATATTAATTAAATAATCACATCATTTAATTAATTCCCAGAAGTGGAAATGGTGGGAAATGTCACCTTTTTTAGCTGATTTGGTGGAAAAGTGAGTGCTTTAATAACTTAAGTTTAAAAGGCACTAAAGTAAGTGATTTCCAAAAATGCCCTTACTTTACACACATTCTCTTACTTTGATTTTTTTTTTTTAATTCTTTCATGTTCTTCATAGAGGTCTGTTTAACAGACCTCCAATGGAGGTTGAACATCAATACATCTTTATTGAATAATTTGTAGAGCATACGCATTGGTTGTGGGTATGGTTATGGTTTTAATTTATGAAAATTTATGTAGAAGACGATGAAGATCTGGGTTTCCGAGTCTTTTGAAGCCTTACCCGAGTCTTTTCATGCCTTTCCCGAGCCTTTTCATGTAATGCCTTTCCCGAGCCTTTTCATGTAATGTCTTCCCCGAGCCTTTTGAAGCCTTTCCCGAGCCTTTTCATGCTTTTCCCGAGCCTTTTGAAGTCTTTCCCGAGCCTTTTTACCCAATGTCTTCCCCGAGCCTTTTGAAGCCTTTCCCGAGCCTTTTCACCTAATGTTTTCCCCGAGCCTTTTAAATCCTTCCACGAGCCTTTTCATGCCTTTCCCGAGCCTTTTCATGTGTTCTCCGAGCCTTTTCATATGTTCTCCGAGACTTTTCATGTGTTCTCCGAGCCTTTTCAACAATCATTTTTTTTTCACACAGCAGTTTAAGGTTTACAAAAGAGGGTTTTAAATTGGAAAAAAAAAAAAAAAACAACTAACAAGAGGGTTTGTATCTCAGATGCAACTAACAAAGGCTCGGACATAAAAAAGGTCGCTATTGTGTTTGGTCGTGGTCATCGACAATGACATACGCGTGCTCATGGTCCACCGTCATCCATTGATTGATGGAGGATTTTGAAAGAAAAGAAAAGAAAAGAAAAAAACCAAAATGGTGAAGAAGGTTACTGTGGGGGGCATTTTTGTCCGTTCACCATAATAGGTGCCTTTTAAACTTAAGTTATTAAAGTGGTAACTTTCTTACAAAGCCCGGTCCAAATAGTGACAAAATTTTTTTGAACCCATTCCCAGAATATGTTTACGTTACTTTCGTAACATAATTAATTGGACCATCCAATTCTCCGTGAGCCTTGTTAATATCAATCGTAAAGGGCTGGTAAGGGGACCTAATGGACCCACAATTTTGAGCTCCAATAATACTTAGAAAAATTAATTAAACTCTTTAATTAATATTTCATTTATTATTAACCTCGGAGTTATTCCACTAAAAACCCAAGGTTGTACTCTCATAGCTGTAGTTGTTTTACACAACCAAAGTATCAGTGTCCATCGATATAGCTATTACATATGGTATGATCCTCCACACGTAGTTTATAATTAGAGCTAGATCATAAAGTCCGTTATACCTCTCTAATTATATTTTTTCCTTTAAGTACCATTGATTCTCTAATGAATGATTATATCCTTCATTCCTTTACGGAAGAAGGAAAGCACTCTTAATGGATTCCACTATTGTGTCTATACCTTCCCAACCACAAGCCAAATTATACATATATAACAATGCAGATATGTAATCAAGGGCGAAGAAGGGTGGGATAAACTAATTATGTAATTTTTTTTAAACGAACTTCGATGATACGGGAAAATTATATGGATTGAAAATCTAAGATACACTTAGATAAGATGGGACATGATAAATCGTACCCCTCAAAATTCATGTTCTTAAAGGGCAAAATACAAAAATTTCCAATTTTTTTTTACATCTTCTTCATCAAGGTGGTGCACTGGAGCGTGGTAAATTTAGTCACGCCTCATCCTAAATTTAATCATGAAATATTGTAATATTCCAAAAAAAAAAAAAAAAAGGGGGTTCGGAAGGTACAAACATATTGGGCTTTTAACAAGAGGGATCTTTGTTCATATTAGGCCAGCCCAACGACCAGAGAAGAACAAATAGCATCAAATAGCAAATCGGTATTGACGTGTCTAGGCACGTCACCGGTATGGTGCCAACTCAATATCAGCTGGATGTTGACTCGATAACGAGTCATGCTTAAACCGACTCAGTTTGACGCCCGGCTGTGTAGACGTCTTTGCAACATGAACCAATTTTGCCATCTGACCACATTGACAGGTACCTTCTCTTCTTTTACTACTTTCACTTTATTTTTGGTTTTTTTATTCTGGAAATTGATTTCTATGTGTTTTTGCATGCAAATGAGGAAATCTGTTGATTTCATGATTTGTTATTGTTGACTGGTTTTCACCATTTTCGATTGCTTTTAGTCATGTATTGAATTTAACAGCAATAATAATAATAAAAAAGATGATGATAGATGAAAACTCAAGAGTGTACGGATCTGTTTGATTGTTGCTGTTTTTAATGTGATAATGTAAAGTTTTTTTGAACTGTTCATTTAGTTAACTAGGTTACTAAATGGATGTTTTGCATTGTTTCTTTCAAATTCTAAATTTTCTTTAATCTATCAGAATCAGAATCTTATGTGGGAGCATTTTTTGTTATATATTCTTGCATCATCACTGGACTTTTGATAGATAATTGTGAGTCAGCAATTGTTCTTGTCAGTGACACCGGAATTGGGAAAAGTTGGATGGCAAGAGAGATTAGTGAATGTGGGGCAATCAGTGAAGGATTGTGTGCTATGTAAATAAAACGGAGAGAAATGCTGTCGCTGTCCAGTCTGCTAATTAAATTTGTGATAGTTTGAAGATTCTGTTTGAAGCAGACAAGCCTATGTTGTCAAAGCTCATATTTGAAGCGCTGGTGTTGACAAGCTTTGAGGCTACAATGCTGATTTTACAAAACACAACATCCAAATCTGCCAGAAGGATTAAAGTCTCAAATCTGCAGAAATTGCGAGGAATGAAAACGATGAAAGGTTGCCACATGAATTTCAGGTCTGTAGTTTCTGCCACATGAAAACTATTGAAGAGTAACTATAGAAACATCTTGGTTTGACCATTGCATTGTTCGATTAATATGCATCTTTGTCTTCTTTATTATGTCCTTATTTTGTTATATGCACATGGTTATAAGGATCTATTATGACATTATGTGTTACTAATTCCACACTTTCGACTGAAACTTCAATTTGTGTGATGGAAAATTCTACAAGGCTTTGCACAAGTATAAGTCACTTTTCTCTTATGTCATCGATTGAACTTGATCATGAAAATATTTTATACTTATAGAGTATTGATATGAATGATACATCAATGAAATAACCGTCGTTCAAATTTTAGTTGTATATGCAACTATCTTTGAATTGTTACGCTTGGCTTTTTCACGTGCAAATGGCATACCAATGTAGCTACATTCATATAAAACATGGAACTGAACTCAAACTAGAAATTACAGTAGCCAGGAAATTAATTTTAATATAAAAACTTCTAGACATAAAAATATAGGTAAGAAATGACCAAAAGAGTTCATGCTGCGCTTTGCTTTGATTCCTTGTTCGAGACCTTAGTGAAGCCACACTCCACTACTATCACATGGACAGAAAGTGACCTTGGGGCATTGGAACTTCTCAAAATATTTCAACTGTGGGAATTCTTGCCTCAATTCTCTCCAACTAACTTTTAATTCATTCAAGTACTTAAAACGTAAGACTTCAACTGCCCACTTCTCATGCCCCTCTTCAACTTTACACAGGTTATTGAGTCTGCCTCCTCTGATATAGAGTTTCTGAAGGCTTTTCATGTTTTCAGGACTTAGCCAACTGGGTAGAGTTTCCTTGGGGAAACACTGGAGATCGAGTTTCTGTAGTTTGTAAGGAAATCCTTGATTTGCTTGTTCAAACGTAGTTAATCTTTTGAGCATGGTCTTACTCCGTTTAATAATACCTGCTTTAGCTGGACCTTCTTTCGGCTTTTTGTTATTTTCATTGTCGTCTGCCTTGTTTGTTCTTGTTGCCCCGTCATCCTGCTCCTGTCCTTCTGTGTTCTTCTCTTGATTTGTGGACTTTACTGCACTCTTCTCCTTCTTTTTGATATCTCCTTCGTCGCCTTTATTTCTTGCTTCACCTCTCACTTCTTTGGAATTCTTGTCTGGTTTGGCTTGTAAAGATTCCCCTCCCCATGCTACTTGCAGCTTTCGAAGCGCTTCAAATTTTTGGAGTGTAGTGAAAAATTCTTCCAACGAGAAAGCCACACTATTCACATTGATGCTTAGTTTCTGTAGCTTTTTTAATCCTGCAAGGTCGGCAAGGGTACAAAAGCTCCCGTGTTTGGCATCAGTAATCACAAACCCCTTCAAGACCTGGAGTTCAGACAGCGATAGCAACTCCTTAGGCATGTAATCTAGCAAGTAGCATTCGGATATATCCAAATTGGTCAGCATCTTGAGTGAGCCTACTTCTTTGGGAAGATTCTCTAGATTGTAACAAGCTCTGAGATCTAAGATCCTCAAACTTCTGAGCTTTGAAATGGAACTCGGAAGCTCTCGAATACCTGAGATTCCATGAAGGCTAAGAAGCCTTAAATCTTCCATATATTTCAACCCCTTTAAGAACTCAGTGCTTTCTACTTCAATGTGACGATTCTTTCCCGAGCTCTGCCACCTTCCTAAATAGAGAACTCTGAGGTGTCTCATCTTTGAAAACCACTCGAGTGTGAAATCAGGAAACTGGTTACTGACATTGAACAATGTTTTCAGTTTGTCCAGATTCTCTGTTTTCTGTTTGTCCAGCTTCTCTGTTTCTAGCCATTGAGCATTTACCAAACATGCCCTGTCACACCAAAAAAAGTTCGAAGTGGGGTTTCCCTCAGGATTGTAATCGAAGAACCCAGCTTCTTTGGCTAGCATAATCACTGCAGAACGTACAAACATGTGCATTTTAAAGCTGTTGGCTACCTCTCTGTATTTTCTGTTTACAGGTTTGATAAATCCCTTCATCACTAAGGCCTCAAGAATTTTATGAGCATCTTTAACTGTCTGCTCCTCAGAAGTATAAGGGTCTAATAAGCGCTCTCCGATCCACCAATGTACCAGCAGCCTCTTCTTTATTACAGCATCTTCTGGGAACACTGCAAAGCACAACAAACACAGCCGCAATCTGATATCTAAGTTCTCAAACATCACCTGGAATTCTTTGAAAAAGGAGCTTTGCCTAAATTGGTTTCCTTTGTGAAGGTTAGGTAAGTCATCAGTCGCATTGTATGGATTGGATCCAATACTTTTTGGCAAATACCGATTTGCATCAGATTTTGTGGAAGAAATTATGTGCAATGATGAAATCTTGATCTTTAAGTTGAAGAGTTCTTTTCTGATTTCACGAAGCTTGGGTTGAATCTGATCAGTCTGAATGGAGCCATTGGATTCTTGAGTCTGCAAGATGTTTTCTATGCTGCACTTAAGAGTTTCGATTGGTTTGCCAAGATCATCTTCAAACACTTTGAGTCTGGTTAGTGCACTTTTCATATAATTCAAATCATTGCATAATTTCTCGCGTGGATTGATTTCTTGAAAGCAATCACTGTTTTGGTTATTGCTGTTGTCTGTGCTTCTTTCCTTCTCATTTTTCTCCTCCTTGTTCCTGCTCTTTTCTTTTCTACTTTTATCCCTTTTTGAACTGACACCTCCGTCTTTCTCCTTGTTGTCTCCTTGGTTAACATTCTGGTGATTTTCTTGCATGGAAGCTGCTGGAAAAAAGAGGTTTGCTTCCGAGAGAATATTATGCAAATTGGATATGGTTTCAATGAGTCCTTGGATCGTCAGATTCTCGCTAGCATTTGGTTGTGAAGAAGAATTGAATGAAGCCATGATTGAACACAGCAGCTGGGAAAGGGAAAAATAGAAAGAAGCAGCTAAAGTTAACTCTTCTGTCACTTCTTGATTTGATTTACTTAATTATCTTCATTAAAGGCAGAAATAGGACTTTAACTTTTGCACAGACAGGTCGGCCATGGTCCCAACAAAAAGTAACGGCTCTGATTGGTTTCACTCTTAGCTGGAATTAGTTGGGAGGCTCTCCACTCAAATCCTGACTTCTCTGGAATAGAAGAAGCCTCAAAAGACTCTTGATAATGGCTCAAGAAAGTGGAAAGAATCAAAGAGATGGATCTAGCAATGGCCAAGACGATAAAGACAAGAGCAACATTCGGTCTACCCTTTACAGTCGATTTGAAAAAAAGCTGCCTGAAGAAAATAAGAAGTTACTATGGAAAAAGCTTAATCAACTTATCATGTTTTGCCAGAATTCCAAGTGCTACCAAGGAAGTGCTTCATCGAATAACAACGAACGAAGTTTGTCAGATGATAGAGAGTTTTTCCGTGAGAGATCTCAGTCATCAAAAGGATCATCTACTGTTTATGGTTTTGAAAATGAAATCTTGTCACTAGAAAGAATGCTTCTCAAGAGTGGGAGTGATGATGATCAATTCAAGGCAATCGGGATTGTTGGGATGGCTGGTGTTGGAAAAACGGCATTGTGCCAGGAAGTTTTCAACAAGAGGTAAAGAGACACTTTGTTCCTAGGATTTGGGTATGCATGTCTAGGCAGCCAAATGATGATGTGAACTCGAAGGCTGTAATCATTAAAAGAATGCTGGAGTGTCTTGGAGTAGACGATGAAGTCATCAATTCCTTTACTTCAGATCATCAACTAGTCTATGCTCTTCATATGGAGTTGATGACCAAGAAGTATCTGATTGTTCTTGAAGATTGTGAGGAAACAGACGGGTGGTACGAAAAGCTGTATTGTTGCTCAAGCAATGGAGAAAAATGCGGCGAACAGCTTTATCATGGATTTCCAAAGGGATATGGGGGAGCAGTGGTTGTCACAAGTAGGAATGAGGAAGTAGCTAAAAAGATGGTTGGGGAAGAAAATCTACTTCAACTACAGCCCCTTTCGGATCTGGAGAGCTGCTGGTCAATTTACAAGGACTCGGTTGTAGCAGAGGGGGTGGAGTTCATTTCACAAGAACAATTGAAAGTGAAACTCAAAAGTAAGTGTGGGGGTCTACCATTAGCAGCAAAACTGATGGGGAAAATTAAGGCTGATCAACAAAGAAATGCAGCTGCACAAGCACAAGATGCAAGCCACCAAGAATACTAGTCATGAAATAATTAGTGTTACAAATTAGCATTCCTGCTTCTTGTTCTTTCTGTCTTTAATTTGTATTAATGAATTTGCTAAAGTTTAAGAATATGATAATGATTTTGATTGTGTTGGGTTCCTGATGGAAGCTTACATACAGTATATGTTACTTGCTCATTTGGCTTTTGATTTTTGATGAACATTGATATCATCCAAAGTAGAAAACTTTGGCTGACATCACAGTTTCATAGACATTTAAAAATTAAAACAATGAAGTTTTGTCCAAAAAAGTAGGTTAAGTAGTCTTCAATAATGTCCAAAAAAGAAGAATGCTTCTCTTCTTTCCCGAAGCAATAAAAAAGAAGATGCCTTCCATTCTTTTGAATTCTTTTTTTCGAAACTACATTCCTTTGTATTCTTTTAGGTAGTTTTGGAGGCATTTAATAATAGCCCTAATCAAGACAATAACTTTTAAGTTTTTAGTTGAGTGGTAACTTTATACGGCAATAGAGTCCCTTTTTTTTACTATGGGGAGGGAATTTAAATTTGGGATCTCCATATTGTTTGAGACTTGAGACTATGATTATCTGATCATCACCGGACTATACCAGTTTTTCAATGTAATAGATGAGTTTATGTTCATGCATTCAAGTCTCACCGGAGTTGATAGAGAAGCATCTCTTTGGTGGGCCAAACAGTGAAACAAACTGTACTCCCCGCACATGAAACTACGAAACCAAGCTATTGGTGCGAGCTTTTTGAGAGCATCTCTGCATACAAAGCAAAGTAAGATCTCTGAAAATCTCTCACTTTTGCTTTCCACTTCAGTTAAGAAGGTATAATAAATATACTATCTTCTTTACTGATCTCTTTAATATTTTCCATTACATTTTGGGTTTCACCTTCCAAAGCACTTGCTCCATCTCTAACGTAGGCAGCCCGCTCAAGTCATATCCCATGAGTGCGTTAGTATTATTAAAAAAAAGACAAAAAAGAAAAAATAAAATAAATAAATAAGTAAAAGTAAAAAGGGACAAGGTCAAGAAGACCCAATTATAAAATGAAAAACAAAGGCAACAAGCTCAAATAAAGCCAAAAGAACAAAAAAAAAAAACTAATCCTCACATCGACTGCCATTGGATATGTTTTAGAAGCCGCCTCATTAAAACCTTGATAGTAAAACCCGGTGGGAAACCTATCAAAGGGAAAAGAGTGCAGCTTTCGACCCCAAAGCAAACCCCAAAGCGAGAAAGTGCAGCCCATAAAACGCTTCTCCTGCCAGAACCCAGCTATGAAGATAAAAGACTTAGACATCATGCGAAAGAAAAGAACCTTAAGAACTAAATCTGAAATGAGGCCACCCATTCATATCTTTATCAATATGATATAGACAAAAACTAGGGGCCATATCCCACCAAATCTCTCACTAATTACTAACACCATATGAAGCTAAAGAATTGGCCACCATATTACCCTCCCTATATGATGTAGATCGGAAGCTTGAACTCACACGCGTTCAAACACTTAAGAGTTTCTATTTTTCTGTAATCCCGCAATATTTCGGAAAAAGAGAGAGAATTTGAGTTAAACTGCTCAAGAAGTTTTTTTTAAAAAATTCATTCAATCTACAAAACTTCAAACCGATTACAACCTAATAAATAGAGAAACAAATCTCTTTGACTCCTAAAACACCTCAACTAAATCAGGAAAGAATCCCGGATGAAAAAGATATCAAATCTCCTAAAAAATTAAAATAATTCTAAAACATTAAAAATCTATCTAATAAGGAAATTGGATTTGATTTAATAAAATTAAATCATAATAATTAATAACCTAATTACATATAAAATAAAAGGAAATACAATATTCGTATCGAATCATGATGATAATTGGAAATAATAATTAAAGCAACAGTTGTCTTGCCGCGCATGAAACTTAATGGCCAATTTCAGACATGATGCAGCCCGTTATTGAGGATGAAGATCCTGTTTGATTTTTTCACTTAATACTTAATGGCACTTAATGTGCTCCATTAAGTTATTTTGTTTGATTTTTTAAGTGATAAAATCACTTAAAGAACCTCTAAAACCACTTGTTTAGAAAGGTGAAATTTTTTCATTTTTCACTTAACCAAAATCCACTGGAATTTAATACAATTTTTTACTTCCAAAAATATCCTCACCAATTTAACTTATTTCCAATTTTGCCTTATGTCAAAACCCGAATCATATTAATATTTTTTTTCTTCTCACCGTACACAACAACTACATCATTGGCTTCTCATATATAAGCAAATCATGCACACAATCAACCAACATTATGAGATTACAGTACTTAAAGAGTGTAAATGAGATTTCAATAAAAAAAAAAATTCAAATAAATTTATTAAATTATTTATATAAATTGAAAATATCATTATTTATAACTAAATAATTCTGTTTTACAATTATTAAATTACTTGTTGTAGCCTGCACTTAAGAGAGATGTCTAGAGAGAGAGTGAGAGAGTGAGTTTGGTGGTGAGAGAAGGTACGGTGGTGTTGTCAAAAAGGGATATGGTGGATTAGAGGGTAACAGTGATTTTAGGTCTAATCTAGTTTCTGTCTTTATTGATAATTTGAATCCGGTTGTTGATCTCAAAGGATTATGGGGTATTTTTAGAGCGTTCGGATTGGTTCGGGACATTTATCTTTCCCCGAAATCCAAGTCTAGACGTAGTTGCTTTGCTTTCGTTAGGTTTGCAACGTGGGAAGAGGCGATTAGAGTTGCTTCGCTAACGAATGGGATGCATGTTTATAGGTGGCCTGTTATTTCGAAGGTTGCATCACTTGATTGGAATGATAGGAAAAAGTCTCTTAAGAGTTTTTTCTAAGAAGAAGATTTCGGGTCGGATCTATTCATGTATGAAGGAGGTAAGAAGAACAACAGAGTATCTGAATCATATCATGGTACATCATATGCGGAGGTTGTAAAGGATGTGGATAAAGTTGTTAATCACAAAGGAACTATGGAAGAGGAAAGAGTGGAAATGATGAAGTGGGATGAGAAGACGTCAGATGATAGCTGGCTCAAATGCTGTGCAGTGGGTGTTCTCAAAACGTTCGCTGACATCAATGTAGTGATCAAAGGGTTATTAGATATCAACATTCAATTGTCTTCATTTTATCTAGGAGAAGAGAACATTCTTTGTATCTTCAACTCAACCAAAGAAAGGCACATTTTTATAAGAAATAGATTTCTATAGGAAGACTATTTTTCATCAGTTGGTCTTTTGTCAAATGCTATAACTCCTCGAACTAGACTATCATGGTTGGAGTTTAGGGGGATTCCATTGAACTGCTAGTGTAAGGAATTTTTTATGAGATTGGGATGGGCTGTGGGTGAATTAAGGAAGAAACTCTGAGGAAGAAACTCTTAATTGAGGAAGAAACTCTGAACAGAACAGTACTCAATAGAGGTAGAGTATTGGTTCTGATCCCTTTTGGTTTGAAATGCCTTGGAAGTATTAAGGTTGTGTCGGGAAGTAGATCTTTTCCGGTTGATGGATAAAATCATGTTATAAAAACCTAACTCGCAAGTGCACAAATCGTGAGATAAGTACAACGACAAGTAGGGATCGTTCCTGCGAGGAAAAGTGATTTATCGACTAAAACTAATTCTAATTAAAGCTAAGCAAGTAACAGTAACCAAGAGATATGAGATTAAAACTAGATTAAACTAAGAAAGCAGTTAACAAGAATATGTGAATGTGATCAAGAGGTGAGAGAACTAGGTCATCAATGCTCCCCAACTACGTTTACTCAATGCTTCGAATTCACTTTTACAAAAGATGATAATCAAGTTAAGGGTTCGTTCTTAAATTATGTATAATTAATACCAAGTGGTCCTGGAATGAATCAAGTATTCTCTACTACAGTCTACCTCAAAACCTGCGTATAAACTATAACAGAAAATCCATCAACCACAAACCAAGCGTTCTCAATTACAGTCTACCTTAAAACCTGCGTATAAACTGTAACCAAAAACCCACAAAACACAAACCAAGTATTCGCAACCACAGTCTACCTCAAAACCTACGTATAAACTATGACTGAGAACCCATTAAGCACAAGAACAAGAGAACCAAAATTTATGTGCAATAACCTGCTACGATAAATTTTTTCCATTCAATTGAATATTGGCTGAGAATGGTGAAACCCACTCACATCTTAACCTTTAAATTATCAAACCTGAAATTCCCTTTAAAGCAATAGTGTTTTATACCTAGAGGGAGGGGGGGGTGAATAGGTATAGTCCCAAATTCTTCAAATCTTCAAAAAAATGTGGAATATAAGAATAAAATGAATACTTGAAATGATATAACAATTGTATGATATGAATCAATTCATGTAAGCATCAATATACAAAAGAATCAATACAAGTGAACATATGGAAGATAAAGAAATATAAAGCGAAAATGAGACACAAGTTGTTTTAACGTGGTAAAACCTCAAAGAGGAAACATCCACGGGTTGAATCCACAACCACCGGCAAAGCAAATTCACTATACGAAAAGGACTTACACACTCAAAGCTATCAACACTATGATATCCACTTCAAGCTATCAAATCCTAAACAACCCTCGGGCTAGTGATTCACAAAGCCTACTCTCTATTCAAGATGTGTCCTACACCTCTAGAGAGCAACTCCCTATCCAAGACTCTCAAGCCTCTAGGAAGATTTCCTTGCTTAGCAATCTAGATCACTAGGATCCTAGTCAAGCTACCCAAGCTCAACTATCCGGAGTAAGCAACTTCTTGCTAAGACTTTTGCTTAGTTATCCGAATCACCTTGATTCTAACTAAGGCTTCTTGCTTGGTTATCCGGAAACCTTTCCTAGCCAAGTCTTCTTGCTCAAGTCAAAGGCTTCACTCACCTTGACAAGAGACTTCAACCTATTACAAAGCAACGATCTAAGTGATGCAAATGATGCAAACACATACAAATAGAGTAAGTAGATCAAACACACTCTATGAACATGCTTAATGATAATCTAGAATCTACTATCAACACACAATCACAAATCTATCTAGAAATCAAAGAATGCCAAAATAATAAGAACAAGATTAATATTCAATATATGTCACAAAAACCTTAGTTCTTTTATCATGAAATTGAATCTAGAAAATAAAATGAAGCACATCATACAATCAATTTCTAGAAGCAATTTCAAGCAAAATAAAGTCTAGCAAAAATATGTTCAAGAGAGATCACAAAGCTAAACTCAATTAACTAATCAATCATACAACCCTAGCATATGATCTAACATGCTTCTCAACATATTTCAACAATCAATTAGAAAGAATCAAAGAGATGATCAAGAGAAATTGAAAGAGAAGAAGTTTCACATACAACCAAAGAACCTCGGACTGAAATCAGTGTGCTGAGAAAAATGACGAAGTCAAATGGCTCTCAAAATGCTTGGAGTTTGTAGCTCTCATCGAGATCAACATTTTTGATTTTTGAATCACTCGATTTCGAGTTCATATGAAGAAATTATGATCAAAGTAAGAAAACAAAAATCATGAAGAATTCTGCAGAAAATTTTCAATTTGATGTTCTTCAAGTTGTTAGAAATGGAGGGAAGGGAAGGTATTTAAAGGAAGGAGAATGAGGACATTTTGGACCAATCAAAAGAGGCCAAGCCACCCTCTTCTTGTGTGGGGCGCGTGTGGCACACCGGACCAGAGGGAGGTTCTGGCCATGTGGCACACGGCCTCCACACGGGGTGGCCTAGCCAAGGCCAATGGCCATGGTTGCTCCTCTCGCGCACCTCGCACGTTATTCGACCGTATTTGGTCCTCCGAACTCTGATTTCGAATCCATTTTTGGATTACGAATTGTAACTCCCTCATGCACAACAATGACTATGAAACTTTGACAAATGGTTGAGAATTCATCTCGGAAATGACGACGAACACAACTCAACGAATGAGAACGAAAAGTAGCGTAGCTACATCGTTTGGACTCGAAACTAAATGAATGAGTAACCAAAATGACCGGGACTCAATAAGGAATCAATTAGGATCATGTACAAGTCCAAAACATAAGAAACACAAACAAATAAACACTATGCAACACAAGCATGCCATATCTAAGCGATAGTGAGAAAACATGCAATTCTACAAGATTGTCAACAATTAGAAAAATGCATGTGTATGCTAAATGTGTGTGAAAGTGTTATACCAAATGTTTGAACAACGATGCAGGGACACACATGTATGAATTGTGTGTGTGTGCGCTAACGCCTTGCAAGAGGAAGAAGAATCTTGATACCTTAGCATCTAAGTAAGCGATGTTCCCCTTGAAGACGAAATTTGCACGAGATGTTGCTTATTCAACTTTGAGACTTCTTTCTTCTTAAGAATCACCTAAGCAACAACTAATACAAATAAAAGAGTTTTTGCAATAGAATCAAGCCAACACAAATAAATGATCTTACAAAACCCTAAATTCAAGCCTAGCATAAACCATGCATCAACAAGAATAAATAATCATTAATTGAATGAATCGAAACTTGAATTTAAGAAAATATAGTCAATTCTAACAAAGAGTATTCATAGAGGTTCTCATTGATTCCCTAGTATGGAGTTAATTACACATAGTTGAAATAAAGAGAAGAAAGAAGTGAATGATAAAACCCATGGAAACAGTTGACACTCTTCCAATCTCTGATGCTGAAATCTTCTTCTTTGTCTTCGAATCTTCTATGTGTAAGGTGGATGAGAGTTTTTTAGTGATTTTTTGTGTAGAATGTTTTCTATTTGTTGGAGACGAACCAGACCTCTCAGATAAACGAAACCTCTATTTATATCTTCACGGGCCACTAGGTGAAAAAGCCCTATTTTCTCTCGGAAAGGCCAAACCGCTGCGGTTGTGGCAGCAGTCTTCAAAAATTGGGAACGCTGCCATTGTGGCAGCGATGAGGTAGCGCTTTGGACAGCGGCCTCCTCTGCTCCATTAATTGCTGCGATGTTTAATACTGAAAATAGCAGCGGTCTTGAGAGCGTTTTGCTCAATTGCAGAAAAGACCCTTGACTTTTCCAAAATAGTATTTTTCATCTGAAATTCTTCAAACACATCAATTTGATCCAATAACCTAGAAACACTCAAACACACCCGTTAAAAAAGACTGGAGAAACAAGCAATTGATTTGAGGAATGAGGATAAAAAATATATACAATAAATGACCGATCACCAGTCTTCGTTTGGGAGGATGTAACTCTGATTAACCCAGCTTGGATTTCTTGGAGGTTGGGCATTGATGATAGATTTGTTAGTGACTCTTCGTTACTTAATCACAGTAAAGACAGACATGGGATGGATAAAGGTGATAGGCCGGTTGTAGGAAACATTTTAGTTCTCAAGAATGGGGGTGAGGTGGCTTTGAAAAACTTAATCAATAATTCTGATGCTGAGCTGGATAATTTAAATCAATCTAACATGGATCTTGCTCGTGAGATGGATATGGGCCATTCTAATCCTAATGTTGAAGACTTGCTAGACAGGCCCATTACAACAATTGAATGCCCAAAATCCATCATCAATAAAAGAAAAGGTATTGTGTCTAAGAAACAGTCAAGAAAACCTGTAGGCCCAATAGTTCATAATGGGAAGATAGTTTTGGACAAGACGTTGGAGTATGGCTACGAGAGAGTTGGGGATGGGGATGATAGCGATTCATCATCGAACGATGACAAGATTGCTGGCCAAGTTTCTCATTTTCTTATTGTGGGAGGAGAATCTTCTATTGTGAATTTGACTTAGCTAAAAGGAGGACAAATTGTCATAGATTTAGGTATTGGTTCGAGCAAGAATAGCAAGAATAGGAATTGCTATACTAAAAAGAATGGTGCTCTGGTGGCCATCAATCAAGATAAAAAAGTTGGAAGCAATACTGGTAATCGGGATATACAGACGGGGAACAATTTAGAAGTAATTGCAAATCCTATCAAAGCATCAGAGGATAGGATCTCTTCTTCAGGTATCTTGGTATCTCATATTTCTGAGACTCAGTTTCAGAATATGCCTTCTAAGGTGGAGGAACCTGATAGTTCTGTTATACGGAAGAAATTTAAGAATCAATCGAAGAATAATGCATATAAAAGAAGGGTTTCGAGAAGTCAGAGTGTGAAGCATTGTCGGCATTCTCAGGTGTTAAGGAAGAAAGGTATCGGTCGAGTTAGAGATTCAGTTTTAAGAAGAAGATGGAATCTGGAGGAGGAGGTTTCCAAAGTTATTGAAAGAGGTAAAGCACTTGGCTATTTTAATCTTTCGAATTTTGGGAAGGATGGTGGGGGGAATTCGGTAAGGGGTAAGATGTTAAAATGTGGGGTGTGGAGTTTAAGTGAGGAAATGGCCAAGGTTATAGAGACTAGGATAGTTATGAGATTTGATTTTAATGGTAAAAAGGATGATGTTTCTGCAGAAATTTCCAAGAGAGAGCTTGAGGATGAGGAGAGATTTAATGCCACAAATTGATATCTCTATTTTGGATTTCAGTGGGGTTTGTAAGCTTTTGATGATAGCTATATCTTGGAATATCAAGGGTTTAGGGAGAATTGAAAAAAGAAGGGTTGTGAGGAATAGGGTGGTTAGTTCTAAGCCAATTATCATTTTCATTCAGTAAACAAAATTGAATTATTTTGATTCAAGAGTTATTAAGTCCTTAGGTGGTTCTTTGCTAACTAATGGGGTTGGGGTGGAGCTAACGGATCGACTAGTGGGTTGATTACCTTGTGGAATGAAGATTGTTTGAAGTTAAGGCTTGTATTAGTAACAACAAATGTATTATACTGGATGGATCGTTTTTAAATATTAAGAGGGAGGTAGTTTTGTGCAATGTTTATGCAGCAAATCAGGAGAATGAGAGCGTGGAATTATGGAGATTTATATTGCAAGCTCAGGCATCGTTACCTGGTACTTGGGTTATTGGGGGAGATTTTAACACAGTAGTTGAGAGTTGGGAGTGGAAAGGGGGTGGTGGTAATGTGAGGTCCATAAAAAATTTTAGACAGTTCATAGATTTGGCTACCGATGGTGGGTATGTCGTTTACATGGTCTAATAATAGGGAAATTTAATCTTGGGCTAGGTTGGATAGGTTCCTTTGTGATCTGGTGTTTCTTTTTTGGTTCCCAAATCTGGTTCAAAAAGGTCTTAGCAGAAGCCTTTCTGATCACAACCCTGTTTGTATTGGTGAGCAAGATGTTGATTAGGTTCCCAGGCCATTTCGTTTCTTAAACAACTGGATGGAGGATAAAGCATTTATGGAAGGGGTTCGTATCAGTTGGAAGCAAACTAATGGTGTGGGCTCTTCTGGGAAGAAGTTGTTTTTCAAATTGAAGGTTGTCAAGAGCCATATGAAATCGTGGTTGAAAGGGAGAAAGGTGGTGGGGGATCAACTGAAGGTTTTGGAATCAGAGTTAATAGCTATTGAAGGAAAGGTTTTTATTCAAGGGTGGACATTGGCTTTAAGAGAGGAACATGGTTCTTGTTTGGCTAAGTTATGGAAGCAAATTCGGGTGGATGAGCAAAAATGGAAGCAAATATCTAGGGTGAAGTGGCTTAAAGAAAGGGATAGGAATTCCAGGTATTTTCATGTTCTATGGAATATGAGAAAAAAAACGAACTTTATTGGCGAGCTTACCATTGCGGGAAGATTGTGTAATGGTCCTTCTCAAGTGAAAGAGGGTGTGCATTCGTTTTTTAAGGATCATTTTAAGAAGAGGAGTCTTCCTAGACCGTGGATGCCAGGCTTGTTACCAAGCAAATTTCGACTGAGGAAAAAAATGATCTAGAGGTGAAATTTTCTACTAAGGAAGTGTGGGAAGCATTGAATGATTGTGATGGTAATAAAGCCCCTGATTCGGATGGCCTAAACATCAATTTTATAAAGGCTAATTGGGAGGTGATTAAGGATGATTTCATAAATTTTATGCATGAGTATTATAGAGATGGTTCAGTTGTTTGGCATCTGAATCGTACATTTATTGCTCTTATTCCTAAGACTAAGATGCATGTGTCTTTAAGTGAATTCAGATCGATAAGCCTGGTTGGTTCTTTATACAAAGTATTAGCGAAGGTTTTGGAGAATAGGCTGAAATCTGTGATAAATATGGTTATTGATTCGACTCAAATGGCTTTTGTAAAGGGTCACCAGATTACAGATGGTTTTGTAATAACTGAGGAGGTTATTCATCAGTGGAAGAAAAAATGAAACGGTGGTGTATTGGTGAAGCTAGATTTTGAGAAGGCGTATGATAACGTTGACCATGATTTTTTTATGGAAGTTTTGAATAAGATGGGGTTTGGTTTGAGATGGCAAGAGTGGATTAGATGGTGTATTGCATCTCCCTTTTTATCGGTTTTAGTTAATGGAAGCCCCACATATCAGTTCCCGATTAAGAGGGGCCTTCGTCAGGGTGACCCGTTGTCTCCATTTCTTTTCAACTTGGTAGTGGAGATCCTGAGTGTGATGTTGTGTAGAGCTAAATCGTTGATTTTGATTAGAGGTGTTGATTTTGGGTCCGATGAAGTTCACAATTCCCATTTACAGTTTGCGGATGACACGGTCTTATTTCTAGAACCCAAGTTGGAATATCTCATCAATACTAGAAGAATTTTGAGGTGTTTTGAAATGATCTCCGGATTAAAAATCAATTTTCATAAATCATGTATAGTTAGGATTGGTAAAAAAGTTGTGAATGAGATAGATTGGGTTGTTGTATTTCGATGCAAGCCATCTTCGCTGCCTGTGTCTTACTTTGGCCTTCCTTTGAGGGGAAATTGTAGGAAGGAATCATTTTGGGACCCAGTGATTAAGAAGGTTAAGCAAAGATTAGCACCGTGGAGAAGAGTGTTTTTGTCTAAAGGTAGGCGTCTTGTTCTAATTAAAGCGATCTTATCTTCCATCCCTTCATACTTTATGTCTGTTTTTCCCATTCTTGTAGTTGTGGCTAAGAAGATTGAAAGCCTTCAGCGTAAGTTTTTTTGGAATGATGGCATTTCAAAAAAAAAAAAGAAGGTTCATCTTGTTGATTGGGAGACTTTATGTTTAAGCTATAGGAATGGTGAGTTGGGAATTGGCAGGATGTTAGATAAATGGATGAGTCTTTTGGCTAAGTGGATTTGGAGGTATGGTAGAGAGGAGTCTTCTTTATGGAAGAAGGTTTTATATGCTAAATACGGTATTGGTAGTAGCTCTTTAATATGGGATGGTCAAGCTACAAAGTCTAGTTCACCTTTCTACAAGGCTGTAAGTAGATTTTTTGACAACAATCATTGTGCTCAAAATATAATCTCTAAAGGTTTTCAGGTGGTGGTTGCTAATGGCCATCGTATTCGTTTATTGAAGGATATTTGTTGGGATTCTTTTCCTTTGCGGGTTTCTTTCCCTAGAATTTTCGCTCTGGCATCCAACAAAGTTAGGGTGGTTAAGGAGTTAAGTAATTGGGTGAATTCGAAGTGGATTTGGGAGGTGAAGCTTAGAAGGCCTCTTTTCAATTGGGAGATAAATCAATGGAGGAGCTTCATGGCAGCTTTTGAGTAGTATTAGTGCTCGGTCTAACTTTAATGATTCTTTGGTATGGACATTGTCGCCTAATGGATTATTTACTGTTCCATCATTTCATCATTGGTTGGAGGGATTGAGGTCGGGGTCTAGCCAGGATGATACGTTGTTGTCATCTATTTGGAAGGGTATTTATCCACTGAAAACCGAGATTTTCATTTGGCAGCTCATGAAAGGCAGAGTTTTGGTTCGAGAGATGATGTGGAAGTTTGGTATGGTTAATCTAGCTAATTTTGAGTGCCCGTTGTGTGGTTTAGCAGTTGATAACTCTTATTTTTACATGTTGCGTAGCCCCTTAATTTTATCTTTTATGCTTGTTTCCTGGGTAAAACCGGGTATTTAAAGGCTTAAATAAGTGTTTCAGGATTTCTTCCAGGTGAGGGGCATTTTTGCAAAAATGTAAGACTTTTGGGGCAAAAGTGCAATTTTTGAAAGTTAGATTATGCACCCTTGTTTTGCGTTTAGGGGCCGTATAAAAGGGCACCGATTCTTGGCAGAGGATCACACTTTCTTAATTCTACAGCCTAGGGCGCATAATAGGGCGCATAATTGTAAAATTTAGGTTTGGCGAAAGCTTCCTGCATAAGGCTCAACTTGCGAGGGCCATATCTCTCTCCTTAGAATGATATATTTCTTGCTATATATGGTTGGAAAGCTCCAGAAGTCTTCTTTCCAACGGTTCTTCAAGATCACAATTTCGATACTTGTGGAGAAAGTTATGCCCGTTTCCGTAACGGTGCGCGCTGCTAGAAACCCACCAACGAGATGCCCAATTTTCAGCCACTTTTGCAAGGGCATTCTCATCCTTTCACCTTAGTTCTGCCCTAGGCCTCCTCCCCACTATATATATTCCATTTTCTTCAGTTCTTCAGGATCCCCAACTTCTCCTCTTTCTCTCTTCTGCCCCACTCTCTCTCTCTTCCATCTTCTTCATTTCCTTTACCAAATAAGGAGAGAATCCAAGTTCCCATGGAGGTTCTTCCTCCATGGGAGCTCACCACACACCTCCACCACCATTTTCACACCTCCTCCTTCCATTTTAGAGCAGTATGCAAGGAAATATGAGTGGTTTTCGGACCAAATCCGAGCTAGGAATGCTAGGAGCTTCTTTGGAGGGTTTGTCTTCAAAGATTGTCTCCTTTTTACTCATTTCTTTGTATTTCTTGCTTCTTTGATGTGTAACCCTGATTTGGGGAATATTATAAACCCTACACTTGTGTTATATATGTTGTTTGTTCTTAAAAAAAAAAAATCGGTTAACCATTTGTTTCTCACTTGTGTTTGGTCTAGTGAGCTTCAGAGGACTTGTATGGGTTGGTGGGGAATCTACTGTTGTATGAATTCAAGTTTGATAGATTGGCTGCATGGATGGATTGGGATATGTCCTTAGTTGTCTAGAAAAAGAGCTTGGAATGTTTTATTTTGTACTGTTGTTTGGACAATTTGGGAGAATCGTAATTGTGTGGTTTTCAGGGGTTCCCAACCTTGTTTGGGTTTGGCTTTGGATTCCATTAAGTTTAGAGTGGCTTTCTAGTTTAAGAATTTAGGTCCAGGCTCAAGTTGTGATTTAACTTTGCTAATGTTGGATCTTAATGATAGATGTGTTGAAGATATAAGTTCTAAAGTTAGAAGGAAATAGGTATGGCTGCCGCCGATTGATGATGAGCTATGCTTCAATGTTGATGGATCTTCAAGGGGTAATCCGGGGGACGCGGGTATTGGGGGAGTACTTAGAGATTCTAGTGGAAAGGTTTTATGCTTATTTTTGGTATATGTGGGAGTGGTAGATTCTTCAACAGCTGAAGTACTGGCTATTCGATTTCTTCTAAAAATAGATTAGTTAACCAGTCTATCACAATAATTAGTGATTCGCAATCTGCTGTTTCGTGGGTTAATGGCACGGATTTTGGCAACTTTAAGCTGGTATATTTGATTTACGACATTAGAAGTTTTCTGCTACACTTGGGGAATCTATCTGTTTGCTTCAAGTCAAGAGGTTTGAATTCATTTGCGGATAGTCCAGCAAAAGGTGGTGCTGGTAATAATGGGGATAGGCTTGAATGGAGTGAATTTTGACTTGATATTGGTTTCTAGTCTTGTGTAGGGTGTTCCTTTGTAGTATGCATAGTTGTTTGTTTTGCTGTTGTGAGCGGTACTCTTTGGTGGGACTATGTTAGTTTTTTGTTTGGTATGCCGGTCTATTGTCTTTATGGATTGTATGGTCTCCTTGCTTTGGACTCCATGCCTTGTGCCTTATGGGGCGTTTTTAATAAAACATGATGTTTCAAAATATTATTTGTTGTAGTTGTCCTTAATATATTAAAATGTAAATATATAACAAATAATGGTTGATAACTCTTATTTTTACACTTTGTGTAGCCCCTTATTTTCATCTTTTATACTTGTTTCCCCGGTAAAACCGGGTATTTAACTGCTTAAATAAGTGTTTCAGGATTTCTTACAGCAGGGGCTAAAGTGCAAAAATGAAGAAATTTTGGGGCAAAAGTGCAATTTCAAAAAGTAGGATTATGCACCCCCATTTTGTGTTTAGGGGCCGCAGAAAGGGACTAGAGGACCTCCATTTTGCAGTTCTGCGCCTTATGGGGCATAATTCATGGGTTAGGTTTGACGAAAGCTTCCTGCAGAATGCTCAACTTGCAGGGGCCAAACCTCCCTCCTCTAATCGAACTAGGTTTCGTGTTATATATGGTTGGAAAGATCCAGAAGTCTTCTTTGTAACAGTTCTGCAAGAACACAATTATGATGTTTGTACAGAAAGTTATGCCTATTTTCGTAACGATGCGCGCTGTTGGAAACCCATCCGCAAGATGCCCAATTTTCAGCCACTATTGCAAGGGCATTCTCGTCCTTTCACCTTATTTCTACCCTAAGCCTCCTCTCCACTATATATATCCCCTTTTCTTTAGTTTTTACAGAACCCTAACTTCCCCTCTCTCCCTCTTCCGCCCAACTCTCTCTCTCTATACCACTTTTCTTCATCTCTTCCATCTTCTCCACCAAATAAGGAGAGATCCAAGCTCAAATGGAGGTTTTTCCTCCATGGGAGCTCACCATACACCTCCACCACCATTTTTACACTAAATCGATCCATCTAGAAGTAGATTACAAGAAGAATGGAGTGGTTTTGGACCAAAAACGAGCTAGGAAATCAAGGAGAGCTTAGAGGAGTTGTCTTCAAGGGTTGTCTCCTTTACACTAATTTCTTTTTGTATTTCTTGTTTTCTTGGTTGTAATCACCAATTTGGGAATTTTGTAAACCCACACTTATTGCAATATATGTATGATTGTTCTTATATTCTTTGAGTTTTGTTCCACTCTTTGTTTTATTCATGATTAAATCTCTTGTTGTGATATTCATGTGTGTGATGGGTCTAAATTGATATGTGTCCATGAATAGGATTAGAAGTAGTGTAATTTAATTTAGGAGTAGAGTAATTTAGCGTCCCATAATTGTTGATTGATTGATTGATGGATGATCCAAAATACCATGTTTAGAATGATTTAAGTATTGACTATTAGCTCTAAAGAGTGGGAGAAGTTTGATTGATGCATGTACTTTCTAAATTAGACTTTGGTTCAATATTCTTGTACTTAATGGGTCTTTGTTTTCAGAGGCACAATTGCTCACCCATGGTTTGGGTTGGGTGATGGATTGATTTAGAGATAATTCTCAAATCAAAAGAATGAACCCCTAGCTTAAATTGAATGGTCTTAATGAATAACAATCAACTTGTTGCATGTAGTTATTTGGTAAGCTTGTTTCCATTTTTAGTCATCCTGGGGAGATTGATGAAACCGAATCCGTATCTAGAGTAAAGACAAACCGAATTTCTCTACAAGTGCTTGTGTGGTTATATGAATGTTTTGTATGCTTAATGCTTTTGTCTTGATTGGCCATCTTGTTGAATGATCATTAGATAAACAAAATATTCACTATATATGACTAGAAAGTGAGAGATACACTAGGCTAGCATATAGGGTTCTTGTGTGTGTTCCAACATTCTTAATGGATTCATGCATGTTTTGTTTACATGTATGGATGCAATCTCTAAGACATCGAGAGAGATTAGAGATTAACTTAGGGGACACGAGCCTATGATATACTTGCACATTGAGGAACTAAGTTAGTCTAGAGCTTAATTATGAGGATTGTTACAGTTGAGTCGTTTCCTTAGTGTAACCACATTTCATGTCATCTCTCCATTCCATCCTATCCATGTATATATTATGTTAGTTAATTTATTTATTTATATTATTATTTACTTTTCCGTAAACACAACACACGAGTTCTCTCGGAGTGTTGTAATAATAGCTAGAACTGGTGATGGTCGGCGGATCCCACCTCCTTGCGGAACGATACCCTCAATAGCTAGAACTGGTGATGTGCTAGTCTCTGTGACTCGCGCGCTAACGAGGTCGAACTTAAATGTTCATCTTTTGACCAACACTGCAACGATGTGTCGTCAATGGTTAGGATGATATAGATGTAAAAGTATTTATTTTCAGATATTTGTAACTTAAAAAAATAGACAGCTTATCATTTATATTCAGTTTTCAATGAAAAAAAAAAAAAAAACAAACAAACAAACAAAAATGTTTTCAATTTTTAGTTTTCAGTCACTATTCAATCTTCAGTAAGGTTGCATATTGGGGAAATGGGGATGGATATAGGTCCCCCCATCCCTATCCCTACTTCTCAAACCCTTCCCTATCCATACCCCCCCCCCCCCCCCTAATTCCCCCATTTGGGGAGAATAGGGATGGGGGAGTTTTGGGGGGAGGTTCTCCCATCACCATCCCCATTTCCCCGTTTACTCCATTCCCCCATTTCCCCATTTCCTCATTTAGCTGAAAATTACAAATTAAACTAAAAAAAAAAAAACATTACATTACAAATGCAAAAGAAAATACATTACAAAAAATATATATAATTATTTTTATAATATTTTGGGGGAAATGGGGATGGGGGTACCCCATCCCCATCCCTATTTCAACCCCCCCCCCTCCCCCCCCAAATGGGGATGGGAAAGTGGGGAAACGAGGATCTGGGGGAAAATGTGCAACCCTAGTCTTCAGTAACATTCAGTACTGTTCAGTCTTCATAACATTTGTAGGGTTCATTTTGAGCTTTCCGGAAACATATTATAATGCTTATTTTGGGTCCATTTGCCCTATGAAGATACACCTGAAATTTGCTTGTGTTGCCACAAGCCATCTCGCCAATTGCCTTTTTGCCGTGGGCTGATCCCCATCACTATATATGTAAGAAACACAAATGCTCATCTGACTAAGAAAATGAAGAGTTTGAAGCCAAGCAGATTTAAGAGGTAACACAATAACACCGATAACTCTAAAATATATATTTCCATGATATATTTTTGTTTCATATCATCTTCACATCTTTGTGTTGTTTTATTTATTTTTATGAAGGTAGTATAATTTAGTACAATTAAAAAAAATAAAGGTAATATGATATAGGGAATAAAAAGAGCAGTAATAAAAATAATAATAGGATAAAGGGATGATTTTTTTTTTTTTTTTGAAGCAATCGATGCCTTTCTCATATGATATAGGCAATGAATATCATTTTGTAAATGGGCAAATCCAAGAAAACATAGTTCTATACGAAAAAATAAATCGTATTTGTAAAATTATTTGGAAATGTTAGGCGGATGTTTAGTTGTGTAGAAAGCTTTTTTGTTATTACGTTTACGTACGTGAAATCCTTTTCTACTTGATTCAATTTTTTTTTTCTCCACTTACAAAAAAATAATAATAATAAAGCACTGAAATAATCTGAATATATTTGCCTCAAAAAAATAAGTTAATTTCTTGTGCAATTTATACCACATCTTTTACTATAGGATATGAAAATAGAGGAAGAGGAACCAGAACATTTGAAGCACAAGATAAGAGCAAAACTTGAAGAAAAGAGATCTGCCTTGCATGAAAGGAAGAATTATCTTTTGCTTGTTCTGGATATCAGAACTGTGCTTCCTACCAGTGACGGTAATCTTGTAAAGGTATTAGTTACAAAAAGAAAGAGTGAAGAAACCCCTATTATTGAGGAGAATGATAAGATGACATTTGAGCCCATCTTCTGGGTGCAAATACTGTTGAGAAACTTAAACAGGCCTTTCAAGATCCCATGGTTTAAATTTAAACAAAACGAATTTTCAAATACTCCTAAAGTCTGTTATTGCCTCTCAAACAGGACTTACCCACACAGACCACCAAGGAGTTTTTCATGAAAATATTAAAATTTTGTTTTCATAAAAATAGGATCTCTACTAGGTACTTTTACAGAAAAAGTTCCTCTAAGGTTGCAAATAGGTTTTTCAAAATCTCTATAAGGACCGAGTTACTCTAGAAATTTATTATTTATCTTATGCTTTCGTTAACCTGGCTAGACTTCCTGGTGTTGAAAAAAGTAAATAAAACTTGAAAATAAAAAGTAAAACAAAGTGAAAGATCTTACTTGAAAATATTCACAGCTTTATTGATTGCTAAAGAGGGTTGTTTGAAAATATTACAAGTGAGAGGGTGAGAGATTTAGAGAGCTCTGGATTTGCCTATGTGTTTTACAAATGAGTGCTCAACCTAATTTATACAAAAATTGTGAAAGAAAAGGCCAAAACACGTGGCCAATAAGGTTAATAGTAAAACTAGCTTTTTCTCTATCTATTTATTACTTTTGACTTTCTCTGATAATCTTATCTCTTCATATCTCTGAACTTTTCTAACAATCTTATCTTCATATCTCTGACTTTTTCTGACAATCTTATCTTCATATCTCTGACTTTCTCTGTTGATATTATCTTCTTTGTCTTCGATCTTATCTTTTTACTGCTTTTGTCATTTTCTACCGACAATCTTTAGGTGTCTAGATTGTGATAGACTTCGTCATCAAACTGTTCATCTATTTCTTCTTCATTGAGAAACTTTCTTATTCTATCTTCTTCTGCTTCCTGGATTTCGCTTAAATGATAGTCTGTTTCTGGGCTAAGGAAAATCCATGGAATTGGGTATTTCGTCATGACATCGTGACTCCTTACAAAGATGGACATGTGAGGAGTTTGCCCAATTAGCTTTGGCGTGAATGAATTTACACAAGTATAATATTTTTGTGCTCTGTATCTTTGAAGATACTCAGGACATATGTCATCTTGATCATAGTCATGAGGATAATCTTCTCATATGAATTCAACAGGAAAATTGTATGGTACTATCACAATAAAGTGATAAGCTAGTAAATAGTTTGTCAACCTGTAGGGCTGGTTAACAATCCATTCACATGGGACAGAATCAATGTCAAGGCAAAAACTGTGCTTTCCTCCAAACATCCTGATTGATTGTTGAAGCTTTTCAGGAAGAAATGAGATTTTTAAAATATTTGTGGCACGAATGCCATCAACAATGCCATAACTAAAAAGTTCTTCAATACCTACTCTTTCAACAAAATCTGGGATTTCAAAATCTAAAGGTAAAACATTTAAATTTATTTGAACCGAAACAAACTTGAACATAACTTTGTTATTGATCTTTTTCTCTTGTAGCCATGTAGTCATACCTTCAGGTAATCCTACACCTACTGCAAGGAACTTTTGTATTTTGATAAAACGGTTTAAATGTATATTTTGAGCTATCCCAAAAATACTATGCTTTATATCTATTGGAAGCTTTTCTACTGCTTTATAAAGATTTTTTGCTTGATCCCTCATTAGGGTAATATTTATAATATCAAGGGGCTTTTCTACAGAATTTGCCACCTCATTTTCTTTTCTATTATTCTTGACTTTCTTTGCTAAGCTGATGAATTTGTTGTGCTAGCTGTTCAGCTTCTTCTAGCTTTTTCTTTAGTACTGTATTTTCAGCTTGGAGTTTTTCTAGAAGATCATGCATTGTTTTTTTACAACTTTCTAGTTCTTCAGAAATTCTATGATTGGCTTCATTTACCTTTTTAAAATGGTTCATGAAACTAATAACTTGGTTTCTATCATACATAAGACCATTAAATTCTATAATTG
Organism: Acer campestre; assembly: GCA_954870605.1. Taxonomy (NCBI): domain Eukaryota; kingdom Viridiplantae; phylum Streptophyta; class Magnoliopsida; order Sapindales; family Sapindaceae; genus Acer; species Acer campestre. The sequence goes on along the minus strand of OX940801.1, from coordinate 15,293,351 downwards.
GTTCAAAGCCATCTTGATTTTGTAAAAATATATTTAATGATTTATTAGCTTCTTCTAAAGAATAAAAACCTTTAAAACAAGGATTTGGAAAATCTTCAACATACATAGCAGTCTCTTGCCATGTTGAATATATTCCAAATTTTCTTCCTCTATAAACTACATAACAAGAAAACTTATTATTTACTACAAAATAATGACTCAAAACATTTAAAGAGTTTAGAAAACCTTTATTATCATTTCTAAAAAACCATATGTTATTTAGTAAAGCTTGTTGAGGTTCAGTAAGCTTATCTTTTACCTGATTTAATGGCTGAAAAGGGACTCCTGGACTATGATTAATAGTAAAAGGTCATATACTAAGCTTTTTTATACTACCGCTTTGAGCTGAGAAACTAAGGCTTTTCTGAACATTCTTTGAACTGCTTGCCATTTTGCCTGCATTCAAAATTAAATATTTATTAGTCTAGATAATATATCTACTATAGTATTGTCTTTTCCACTAATATGTTCTAATTCTACTTTGTATCCTTTACCCGTTAATGTTTCTAAAAAACTTATCCATCTTTTACTTATAAAAGAATTTTTCTTTTCAAAATTTTTCTTTTGTACTTTTTTATAAAATTCTACAATGTTATTACAATCTGTTCTAATAGTAAAGGATTCATTCTGTATTTATATGTGAAAATTATTCAAAGTATTTATTATTCCTAGTAGTTCTAATTCTGTACTTGACTTTCTACTCTTAGGTTCTGAGAACTTGCCACTAGAATACATTGTTATTTCTTCTAAATCTTTTGGCCTTCCTTTATCAGGTTTTTGAATAAGAATTCTAGCCCACCCTTTGCTACTAGCATCTGTTTGGATTATTTTATAATAACTATCAATCGGGAGAGCTATTGGTCCTAGATTTTTTACTATTTCTTTTATCCTTTGTATTAATTTTACATCTTCATTATTAAAATACCTTTGACCATTTTTACTAAGATTATTGTAGAGCGGCCTAACTAAGGTGCTTAGGTTATGTATGAATTTTCTACCATAATTTAATAGTCCTAAAAAATTTTGTAATTCTTTAGTTTCTTCTAGTTTATTAGGAAAACTTAAAATTTTTGTAGTTATATGAGGTTGAAGCTCTATCTTTCCTTTATCTATTTTAAGTCCTAAAAAATCTATTTTGTTTTTAAAAAGTTCAATTTTCTTTTTAAAAAGAATGATATTATTATCTTTACATAAATCAAGGATTTTATGAACATGAGCTGTATGGATATATCTATTATTGCTAAAAACAAGAATATCATCTATATATACTATACAAAAATTGGAAAAAAATTTAAATATCCTATCCATTCTAGCTTGAAATACTTGAGGTGCATTTTTTTAATCCAAATGGCATTACAAGCCATTCAAAATGTCCTTCATAACAACTGAAAGCTGTCCAAGGAATAGATTCCTCATCTAGCTTTATCTGCCAAAAACCCCTTTTACAATCAAATTTAGAAAACCATGTTGCTTTCTGAATACAATTTACTAATTCATCTTTATTGGGGAGTTTATAATTATTTCTTAGAGTATTGTCATTTAATCTTTTGAAATTTATTACCATTCTACTTTTTCCTCTTTTTTGTTCACTATGGTTACTAACAATAAAAGCTGGGCTCCTATGTCTACTAGTGCTTTCTCTTATTACTCCTAATTCTAAAAGTTCTTCAATATGCATTTTGCATTCTTTTCTATCTTCCAAACTATAGGCTAAGTCTTGGGTTATTATAGTGATGTCGGGATTTATTATTTCTAACTTATATACTTCTGTAGAATTTTTGTTTATAGGGTTATCACCAATAATTTTTGTCTTTTCTAATGCTTTTATTTTATTCTTTATATCTATAGGCCAACCTTTTTCTTCTATATTTTCTTGGTTAGATTCTATTTTAGAAATTACACAAATATCTTCAGTGTAACTTTCCATTAGATATTCATCTATCTTTTCATAACTTAAAACTTGTTCAGGTTCTAATTCTAAATTCACTATTGAGTCTTCTAATAAGGAATCAAAATATTCTAAATCTATTGGTTTTTCTATATTACTTATTTTCTTTATATAAGGGAGATTACTAGTTTCTAGCTTTGGTTGTATAAAGGTGGATTTTTTGAAGAAATTTACTCCGCTTGGTATTATTAACATGCTTCCATTATTTCCTAAAATGAAATTTAATCCTAAAATAAACTTATAACTACTCATTTGTTTTGTTATTAAAGTCAGGAGTAAGTTATGTACTTCTCCATTAATTCTAATTGGTACATTAATTATACATTCAGTTATTTGTAATAATGACCCATTAAATTGTCTTAATCCTACATATGTTCCTAATTTAGATCTAAATTCTTCTGGGGCTAAGCTTTCATGTATAATACATTTATTAGCACCAGTATCTATCATGGCTTTAGTACATATTCTTTTGGATTTATAAAGAATCTCTACATCTATTAATATGAGTTCACTTCCTGCATAATTTACTTCTTCTTTCTCTATACATTTATTACAATAATATGATTCTTCTTTTTTATAACCTTTATAAAATTCTTTACTACATCCTTTGCAATTCTTTCCTAGAAAAGAATTTACTTCTTCTAACGTATTAACGCTATCTTCCTCAACTGATGAGCTATCTTCAAAATTCTCTTCAGATCTTGATTATGAACTAGACTCATTTTCTTCATCTAATAATAATATATCTTCTTCATCTAATATGAATATAGTATCTTCATCTAATAATTCTTCCATATTAAAGACTTCTTCTAAGTCTTCTAAATAATTTCCATTTCTATTTCTATATTATTTACTTTGTTATTCTTAGCTTCAGGGCAATTAAGCTTGATATTACCTATTTTTCCACATAAATAACATTTACAATCTTTATGACTTTTCTTTCGAAAAATTCTTTTTCCTTTTTTAAAAGCCTTTTGGACTTTTTGTTTATTATTTGCATAATTATAAAATTTTCTCTTGTAAGGTTTTTTATACTTGTTATTTTTGTACTTTTTATATTTCTTTATTTTCTCTTTATTAAACCTATTGTATTTATTTTTATATTTTCTAGTTTTTTCACAACCTAATGTAGGTACTTCATACAAATCTACACACATTCTACTGAACTGTTGTTGAGCTTGTCTCCTAAGTTTTTCTTCATCACATAAATCTCTAATTCTTTGTCTAATAAATTCTACAACAGGTAATAAAGAAATTTGCCAAAATAAACCTTCTTCTTTCCTACTTTTAAACCATTCAGTTAAATCTTTATAAAGTTTTTCTCCCATCTTTCTAGGTAACTTTGTTACAAATTTTATTAATAATTCTTCATCATAAGGTCGTCCTATCTGACTCCAATATTCATAAAAAAGATCTACATAATAATCAAAGTAGTGTAAATCACATATTTTTAATTGTTCTAAGCTTCTTATGGCTCTAATTTGTTTTTGAACATCATCTACTTCTTCCATTGAGGATCCTATAATGCATTTTCTAATTGCATCTATAAAACTTAAGACTGTTATATTTATTTCAAATTCATCTAATTCTTTTTGCTTTGTTTCGTCTTTTTTCATATATTCTCTCCATCCTAAATAAATCTGTTTTTCATTGTATCCTAATGTACTTTACAGATAAACTATCTTATATTTATAATCTACTATATTATTTAATGCTTCCATAGCATGCCTAATTAAATTTCCTTCCCATTTACTAAATATACGTTTCCATTCACTTGGCCTATGTCCTTGTAAACTTAGTATTAATATATCTTTTGCTTTTGGTCCTTTCCTCTAGCTTTCTAATTTAGTTTTAGCTCTATATACTCTTTCTGTGTCTTTAATGTCTCTATATTGTTCTTTTGTATCTTTTATTCCTCTATTTTCTAAGTATTCATCTATTCTAGGTTTAGGAAAACCTTCTGTATCTGGATTTTTTGTTCCACTTCCACTACCTGTTTCTAAAGTTTTGGGTTTATCTTCCTCTCCTACAAATATTTCTTCTTCTATAAAGGCTATATTTTGTAAGTCATTTCTTAAATGTTCAAAATTTAATTCTTCTAGTAAAATTTTATCTACATCTTGGTCTTCTAATTCTATGTTATTACAAAGTTCTTCGAATATTTCTTCTTTTAGATAATTATGTGGATTACTAAAAACTAAATCTATTATTTGTTCTCTATTAGCACTTAAGGTCTATGTTCTGCTCTAATCTTAACATATTGATTTCATCTTCAGAATCATCTTCTGTTATCACTATGTTACCATGCTTTTTATAATTACTAAATTTTTGAAAAGTTTCATCTTTGTTATTTGTATAAATTTTGCTATTTTCTGGTATTTCTAATAATTGAGTTTCTAATTCTGGTAATTTCCATTCTAATCCTTGTAATTCGCTTATACTTAGTCTTTTGGGAACTTGCATTTGTACATATTTACTATGAAAATGTTCAACTATGCTTTTATTAATAAATTTAAACTTTTTGTGATATTTATTGTAACATCTTCCTAAAACGAATATCTTAAATCTTAAATTTTTGTATTCTGCATCCTTATTAAAACCTTTTGTTTGTATGCTTAATTTTATCTTACTACAGAATTCTTTTATGTCTATGTGTAAGATCCTTTATTTGTATTGGCTTGATTCCATTGCAAAACTCTCTATATTTGTATTAGTAGTTGCTTAGGTGTTTCTTGGAAGAAAGGAGCCTTAAAGGTGAAGAAGCAACATCTTGTGCAAATATCGTATTCAAGGGGAACATCGCATACTTGGATGCTAAGGTATCAAGATTCTTCTTCCTCTTGCAAGGCGTAAGCGCACACACACACAATTCATATATGTGTGTCCCTGCATCGTAGTTCAAACATTTGGTATAACACTTTCACACACATTTAGCATGCACATGCATTTATCTCATTGTTGACAATCTTGTAAAATTGCATGTTTTCTCACTATCGGTTAGATATGGCATGCTTGTGTTGTATAGTGTTTATTTGTTTGTTTTTCTTGTGTTTTGGACTTGAAAATGATCTTATTTGATTCCTTATTGAGTTCCGGTCATTTCTGTTACTCATTCATTAAGTTTCGAGTCCATACGACGTAGTTATGCTACTTTGCATTCTCATTCGTTGAGTTGTCTTCATCGTCATTTTCCGAGATGAATTCACAACCTTTTGTCAAAGTTTTTTAGTCTTTGTTGTGCGTGAGGGAGTCATGGTTTGTAATCTGAAAACAGATTTGAATTCGGAGTTCGGATGCCCGTATACGGCTGAAGAACGCGAGAGGTGCGCAAGGGAGCATGCTCGGCTAAAGGCCAAGCAAGGAGGACCACGTGTGCCACACGGCCAGAGTCCCTCTCTGCCCCTGTGTGGCACACGCGCCCCACACGTGGGTATGGCTGAAAGGCTTCTTTTGTTTGGACAAAATTGCCCTCATTCTCCTTCCTTTAAATGCCTTCTCTTCCCTCTATTTCCAATAACTTGAAGAAATTTTCTGCAGAATTCTTCAACAGTTTCATTTTCTTATTTTGATCATAACTCTCTCATATGAACTCGAAATTGAGTAATCCAAAAGCCAAAATTGTTGGTCTTGAAGAGAGCTACAAACCTCAAGCATTTTAAAAGTCATTTGAGTTCTTTATTTTTCACAGTTGGCAGATTTCAGTCCGAGACTCAAGTGTTGTATGTGAAACTTCTTCTCTTTCAATTTCTCTTGATCATCTCTTTGATTCTTTCTAATTGATTGTTGAAATATGTTGAGAAGTATGTTAGATCATATGCTAGGGTTGTATGATTGATTAATTAATTGATTTTAGCTTTGTGATCTCTTTTGAACATATTTTTGCTAGACTTGATTTTGCTTGAAATTGCTTCTAGAAATTGATTGTATGATGTGCTTCATGTTATCTTCTAGATTCAATTTCATGATCTAAGAACTAGGTTTTTAGTGTGATATATTGAATATTCATACCTTGTTCTTATTGATATACATGCTTTGATTTCTAGGTATTTTTGTGATTGATTGTTGAAAGCACATCCTAGAATGTATGTAAGTATGTTCATAGAGCTTGATTGATTATCTAGCTTTATTTGTTTGTAAGTGATTCATCTTCTTCTTACTTTCATTATTGATCATCTCTTTAATTTTCTTAATTGATTGATGAAAAGTAATATGAATGATGTTAATTCACATGCTTAGGTTTCTAGATATATTTTGTGATTGAGTTGTGATAGCTTTATTCTAGATTCTCTAGTTGCATGTTCATAGAGTGTGTTTGATCTACTTGCTCTATTTGTTTGTGATTGCATCATATTGCTTGTGTGCACTTCACTTAGATCATTGCCTTGTGAAAGGTTGAAGTCTCTTGTTAAGGTAAGTGAAGCCTTAATTTGAGCAAGAAGACTTGGCTAGGAAAGGATTCCGGATAGCCAAGCAAGAAGCCTTAGTTAGGATCAAGAGGATCCGGATAACTAAGCAAAAGTCTTAGCAAGGAGTTGTGCACTTCGGATGGTTGAGCTTGGGTAGCTTGACTAGGATCCTAGTGATCTAGATTGCTAAGCGAGGAAATCTTCCTAGAGGCTTGAGAGCCTTAGATAGGGAGTTGCTCTCTAGAGGTGTAGGACATATCTTGGATAGAGAGTAGGCTTTGTGAATCACTAGACCTTGAGGGTTGTTTAGGATTTGATAGCTTGAAGTGGATATCATAGTGTTGATAGCTTTGAGTGTGTAAGTCCTTTTCGTATAGTGGATTTGCTTTGCTGGTGGTTGTGGATTCAACCCGTGGATGTTTCCTCTTTGAGGTTTTACCACGTAAAAACATTGTGTCTCATTTTCGCTTTATATTTCCTTATCTTCCATATGCTCACTTGTATTGATTCTTTTGTATATTGATGCTTACATGAATTGATTCATATTATACAATTGTTATATCATTTCAAGTATTGATTTCATTCTTATATTCCGCATTTTTGAATATTGGAAGAATTTGGGACTATACCTATTCACCCCCCCTCTAGGTATAAAACACTATTGCTTTAAGGTAATTTCACTATGTCTATGTCAGAGAGGCATCCTACTACTGCTACTTTATTTCTGAGATCTACTTCAGCTGTTGCTAGTTGAGCTTGTTCATGATCATTGAATCTTTCATAATCATAAAGATACAAATGGGCTTTAGTATCTAATCCGGCTCTAGTTTGGCTTAGTACTCCAATGATTACTACTCCTAAATGTATAGCTGAATAGCCATTTTTCATTATTTCTTTGGCACTTTGAGGGCTTATTAATGTAATTTCTTCTCTATTCTTAACTACTCCAATTGTAAATTCATCTTTATATACGTATAGACTGCTTTTGAAGCTATCTAATATTCCTTCTCGATATAGATTCTTTTTCTTAACTTGTTTGAAACCTACTTCAAGCATTTTATTAACATCTTCTTCTTGGATTAAATCTTCTGTTTTTTCTATTATTTCCTTTCCTTTATTACTATAATTTAGAATATTTCTAACTCTACTGGCTACTGGTATCTTTGTACTGGAGGTTCTTACTAGTTCCATTTTTGTTAAAGAGATTTACTTTTGGTCCTAAAATATCTTTAATTTCCACTTTTTGCTGGTTATGAGAAGACTGTATTTCTTACTTTTTCTCTATTATGTCTATTCTTTTGATTAAACGAGCTATATATTCTTGATCAAATTCTTTTTGCACAATTTTATTTTCTAATTCTTCAATTCTTTCTAAAGCTTTGACTAGTAACTTTATTATGGTATTACACTATCCTTGAGTGACTGTGTTACTTTCTAAGTTAAATACTTTATCACTTATACCTACTGGTAAATTAGTAGGGGCTTCTGCTGTTAATTCTCTAAGGACTGTTTCTAAATGGTTCATTCAGTGAGTCTTTTTATCTGTGACCTTAGCTCTTGCTGAGTCTGCTTTATATTTTCTATTTCTAAACTGAGGCTTTTAACAAGACTTCTTATTTCTAATTTTATTGGTTTAGGGGTTTTTTGTTATGTTAAATTAGTTAATTCTAATATTTCCTTTTTACTCGGGAATCTTTTTATTGTATTATTAAATTCTCCTAATAGTTCTTTTATGTAGTCTAGATTTTTTCTTAGCGTAGTTATTTTACTGTTTTCAAAGAAACTGGCTAGATCAGTAATATTTTTATTGGTCTTATCTATATTTTCTTCTAAGTTTTGTCCTAAATTAATTATTAAATCTACAATAAAGTTTTGTTGACTATTACTAGCATGTTGTTTATGTTTATACTGATTTTCTAAGTGTTCTATGTTACAACTAATTTTAATATTGTTTTGTAAGTTTAGCTTTATCTTTCTCAATCCAGCTATTTCTAGATCTAGATATTCGAGTCTCTTAAAGTTCATATGTAAGGTAAAATTCTTCTAGTATCTGCCTTGACGCAGAACGGAAGTAAATGATTTACCAGCGTAAACCCTAAGTTCTCATAATCTGGAATCCACCAGTAAATTCAATTGAAACCAAAATAATAATAATATTCAATAATTTGAAACTGATAACAAAGAGCCTTAAATAGACTCGGGAAACCCTAAAATAAGCAAAAAAACTAAAATATCCTTAAACTAAGCCAAAACGGAAAACAAATAAAAACACTAAAAACTTCGGCTGCCCAACTACCTAACTTAAACAGCTCCGTTGAGGATGAAAATGACGTCAATCAGGGGACACCTAGGTTGTCCCACTGTAGAGCTTTGAAAACCCTTTCCGAAAATATATTATAATAGGAAATCTGACAACCGAGCTAAAAGTTATGCCCGTTTCTTTGGAGCACCTCTTTTGGACAGTTTTCTGTCCATCTCTTCTTCAAAATCCAACGCCAACTGTCCTACATCAGTCCCTCCCACCTGTGAAGAACTCGACCTCGAGTTATAATCTGGATAAAGCTAAACATCCTCACGAAACTCATACAGGTCAGCTACATTGAAAGTTCGAGATATGTTCATATCAGCAGGCAAGTCAATCACATAGGCATTATTGTTGATCTTCTTGATCACCTTGTACGGCCCATACTTCCTTGGTTTCAACTTGTTATAGGTACCAACTGGAAACCTCTCTTTACGCAAGAACACCATAACCTATTCTCCCTCAGCAAACAATTTCTCACGTCTTTTAACATCTGCTGCAGCCTTATACTTTGCATTCATCTCCTCTAACCGCGCCTTTACTTCAGCCTGAACATCACGAACCTGCTCTGCCATAGTCTCAGCAGCAACACTCATACCAGTGACCTTGGGAAGCCTTGCCAAGTCCAACGCATGCTTAGGAGGTTGCTGATACATTAAAGCGAAGGGAGATTTACCTGTAGCAGTGTGAACAGCATTGTTGTATGCAAACTCAGCTTGTGCCAACGCCACGTCTCACTGTTTTGGCTTGTCTCCACAGATGCTCCGAATTAAATTGCCCAGTGTTCGGTTTAGGTTCTCTATCTGTCCATCGGTCTGTGGATGCGCAGTGCTACTAAATTTCAGAGTAGTATCCATCCGTTGCCACAATGTAACCTAGAAATGGCTAAGAAATTTCGAGTCCCTATCAGATATGATAGACTGGGGAACACCATACAACCGAACCACCTCCCGAAAGAACAGCTGTATCACATGTGATGCATCAGATGTTTTCTGACAAGGTATAAAATGCCCCATCTTCGAGAACCTGTCAACCACAACAAACACGGAGTCGACCCCACGTTGAGTTCGTGGGAGACCCAAAACGAAGTCCATTGCTAAATCCTCCCATATGGCATTCAGAACAGGTAGTGGCATGTAGATGCCCGTATTTTGAGCCTATCCCTTAGAAGTTTGATAGACGTAACACTTGCGAACAAAGTTACCGACGTCGCGTTTCAACTGAGGCCAGTAATACCGTTCGGCCACCCCACTGATAGTTTTGTCACGCCCTAAGTGACCACTTAAACCTCCACCGTGCAACTCTCGAATCAGTTTCTCTCTCAGGGAGCTCCGTGGGATGCACAACTGATTACCACAGAACAGATTGCCTTCGCTCATATGAAACTCTCCGTCAGTCTGTTTCAGAACAAACTTTTCCCATATCTCTCCGAAGTCCTCATCATCAGAATACAATTCTTTCAGAAATTCAAACCCAATAATCTCTTGTTGCATAGTAACCAATAAGCTTGCACGTCGACTCAACGAATCTGCCACCTTATTTAGAACCCTAGACTTGTGCTTCAGAACAAACGAAAACTTCTGCAAGTAGGTTGCCCACCGAGCATGCATATTACTTAAGCTTCTCTGGCTGTTCAGATACTTCAAAGCTTGATGATCAGTGTAAAGGATAAACTCGCGCTGAATTAAATAATGCTCCCAATTCTTTAGAGCACGAATAATTGCGTAGAATTCTTGATCATGGGTACTCCACTTTCGTCACGCATCACTCAGCTTTTCACTAAAAAACACCACTGGTTCCTTCTCTTGTGTCAGCACTGCTCCAATCCCAACCCCACTAGCATCACATTCCACTTCGAATAACTTCTCAAAACTGGGTAGAGCAAGAACAGGAGTGGTGCACAGTTTTTCTTTGATGACTGCGAAGGCTGTTTCGGCTGCCCCACTCCTCTGAAACTTCCCTTTTTTTAAACACTCTATGATGGGAGCCACAATACTGCTAAAATCCCTCACAAATCGACGATAAAATGTCGCCAAACCATGGAAACTCTTCACTTCTCCAACCGTCTTCAGTGTAGGCCAATCACGAATGGCTTTAACCTTTTCTTCATCAACCAAAATCCCTTCCGAACTGACCACGTACCCAAGTAAAAGTAACTGCTCTGTCATCCAACTGCATTTTTTAAAGTTGATAAACAATTGGTTTTTAGACAATACCTCTAACACAGCCCGCAGATGCTCCATGTGGTCTTCCTCACTCTGGCTGTAAATCAATATATCGTCGAAGTAAACGACTACATATTTTCCAATGAAAGACCGCAATACCTGGTTCATAAGCCGCATGAAAGTGCTCGGCACATTGGAAAGTCCGAAAGGCATCACCAACCACTCGTACAGTCCATCCTTAGTTTTGAAGGCTGTCTTCCATTCATCCCCAGGCTTGACCCGAATCTGATGGTACCCACTTCTCAGATTGATTTTGGAGAATAATTTTGACCCCTCTAGCATATCTAGCATGTCATCCAATCTCGGAATAGGGAAGCTATACTTGACAGTTATCTTGTTGATCGCACGACTATCAACGCACATCCTCCAACTGCCATCTTTCTTCAGAACAAGTAATGTGGGAACTGCACATGGACTCATGCTCTCTCGAATAAACCCCTTTTTTATTAACTCCTCCACTTTTCCCTGTAAAATCTGATTCTCTTTGGGACTCATCCTATAGTGTGGTAAATTCGGTAAGCTTGCTCCCGGAACTAAGTCAATCTGGTGCTGAATATCTCTCAATGGTGGAAGGTCATCTGATAAGTCTTCTGACACCAAATCACTAAATTCGGTTAGCAGGGTCTGCACCTTCTCAAGTACTGCAACTCTCTGCTCTTCCTTGCTTTCTATCACCAAAGCTCGCATAACTACAACATGTACCTCCTGTGCCTCCTTAATCTCAGCTTCTAATTCAGTTACAGCGTGATTAAAGTGACCAAAGACTGCTTATCTACTATGGCTTTAGTTGAGCTTCCGACTGAAACCCGTTTCGGAACCATTGCAATCCTCCTGCCACCCCAATTGAAAATACAAACATTGTCACGCCCTCTGTAGGTTATATCCACATCAAACTGCCAAGGACGCCCCAAAAGTACGTGTCCAACATCCATGTCGACGACATCGCATGCCACCTCTTCCCGGTAGTACTGCCCAATCGAAATAGGAACTTTGCACACCTCTGTCACATTCGCCTTGGGTCTCTTTTGAATCCACCCAATCGCATAAGGCATGGGATGCTTCTCTGCATGCAGTTTCAGATGTTCTACCAATTTTCTGAACACAAAATTCTCACAACTCCCACTGTCAACAATCACGTCACAAACCTTTCCTTGTACACTACAACAAGTCTTGAAAATATTGTTTTGTTGCGATAAACCCTCCAATTTCGTGGCACATATGACTCGCTGAATCACACAGTTTATCGGCTCCCCTTGTTCCTCTACAATTTCTGCTCCTTCCAAGAACTCGTCTATGTTTCCCTCATCTTCAAAATTCTCTTCCTCTTCAGCATCCACGAAATTCACCGGTTTTCGGGCTGGGCATTCATTTGATCGGTGGCCCGGTTGGCCACACCTGTAACACTTCATACTGCCTGGTCTACTGTACGGGTTTGGCGCCACTCGTGGGATTTCTTTCATAACTGATGCTGCTGTTGTCGGACGAGACCCACCAAAATTATTACTCAGACTCGAACCCCTTTGAACCAGATCTGCAGTAGTTTTAACTTGACCCTGTCCATCACTTGGTGAAAATCTACTCCTATTTGTAGCTGCGTTAGATGACTCACCCATGTCCTTCTTGTATAGAGGATAACGATTGGATGGTTTCTCCATTAACTCCGTTTTCAAGGCCATGTTATGCACCTCATCTACTGTCCACATGACTTGCAGCCTAATTTTGTCTCAAATGGTCGACTTTAAACCCCCCAAATATCTCGAAACCTGCTGTCCCTCGGTCTCATTAAGGTTGTTACGAACTGAAAGTCTGGACCACTCCTCAGTATAATCCGCAACGGTTTTGTTACCCTGCACACAATTCTGATAACTCTGAAAAATAAATTGCTCATAGTCAGGAGGTAAAAACCTGCTCATCATAAGCTGTTTCATTCACCTCCATGATCGTATAGGAACCTTGCCTTGTCGCCGTCTATCCATCTGTAATTTCTCCCACCAAATAGCAGCCCCGCTTCTCAACTTGTACGCTATCAATTTGACTTGACGTTCTTTCGTCACCTTAATAAAGTCGAAGAATCTCTCAACCTCCGAAATCCAGTCTAGGAACTCTTCAATATGTAGTTTCCCATGGAATAGAGGTATGTCTGTGTGGATCCGATAATCAGGTTGATTTCGATTCAGTTGACGAACTCCTTGGTAACCCACGAAATCCTCTTCAGAATCTTCATCACTGAAATCTTCATGCTGCACATGTCTCGCGGCTCTAGGCGGACGTCTACCTTCAGGGCGGTCAATGGCCAATCCCTCGACTCCATCTCTGTTGACAGGGGCAGGAACGGGGAGCAGGAGCTTGGCCCATAGGGTTGTTGGGGGGTAGGCAGCCGCTCCATCAGTTAACGAACCATAGCCTCTAACCTCTCCATCTACTGTCGCTGCTCATCAATCGCCACCCATACATCGGCATCTCTACGACCAGCGTCGCCAGGGTTAACTCTTCTAGCTTTGTTGTTGACCATCATATAAGGCAAGTCCTTATGCTCTAATACCACTTGATGCAGAACGGAAGTAAAGGATTTACCAGCGTAAACCCTAAGTTCTCATAATTTGGAATCCACCAGTAAATTCAATTGAAACCAAAATAATAATAATATTCAATAATTCGAAACTAATAACAAAGAGCCTTAAATAGACTCGAGAAACCCTAAAATAAGCAAAAAAACTAAAATATCCTTAAACTAAGCCAAAACGGAAAACAAATAAAAACACTAAAAACTTCGGCTGCCTGACAACCTAACTTAAACAGCTCCGTTGAGGATGCAAATGACGTCAACCGGGGGAACCTAGGTTGTCCTGCTGTAGAGCTCTAAAAACCCTTTCCGAAAATATATTATAATAGGAAATCTGACAACCGAGCTAAAAGTTATGCCCGTTTCTTTGGAGCACCTCTTTTGGACAGTTTTCTGTCCATCTCTTCTTCAAAATCCAACGCCAACTGTCCTACATCATGCCTTGAGCTTTTTGATATTTAAATATATTAAACTTAAGAGATTTCTTCTGGCTAAAATTAACTTTTCAAAAATAAGTGTTTCTCTAAGTGCTTGTCTATTTCTTATTAATAGGTAATTAAAAATTAACTCTGCTTCACTAAAATTTAATCTTTTTAAATTCTCACTAAACTGTTCTAATGTTCCAAAAAAGTAAATATTAAGGAAACAATTATGTAAATATTGCATTAAAAATTCTACTGTATTTTTCTTCTTTTTGGGTTACTGAAACTTTATTTTTCTTTGCTTACAGTTCCTAATATTTCTCTCAAACGATTTTCTCCTGCCTTTGTTCCTGCTATTCTACCTCTTAATTTAAATTTCTCTTGTTCTGTTTCAGCTTTTTTAAGATTATTTTCTAAATTCCTTATGTTAAGTCTACAGGAATCTAGTCGTTTAGTTATATATTATATTTGTTGATCTTCTGAAAGGTCTTTGTTCATCTAATCTGGTTGATTTAAAATTGACTGGTTGATGTTGAAGCTTGACTATTTTCACCAAAAACTTTTTCTATTTCTTTTACTATTTAATTTTATAGTTTCTAGATCTAAGAGATCTTTTTCCAAATACGGATATATTTTCCTAGTTTTAAGGTAAAGTTGGTCAAAAATATTATACTGGTCTTTAAGCTTCTTATCTATCTTTTCGATAATTTCTAACTGTCTTTTCTTTAATGAATTAACTAACTTAATAGAACAAAAAACCCCTAAACCATTAGAATTAGAAATAAGAAGTCTTGTTAAAAGCCTCAGTTTAGAAATAGAAAATATAAAGCAGACTCAACAAGAGCTAAGGTTACAGATAAAAAGACTCACTGAATGAACCATTTAGAAACAGTCCTTAAAGAATTAACAGCAGAAGCCCCTAATAATTTACCGGTAGGTATAAGTGATAAAGTATTTAACTTAGAAAGTAACAAAATCACTCAAGGACAGTGTAATACCATAATAAAGTTACTAGTCAAAGCTTTAGAAAGAATTGAAGAATTAGAAAATAAAATTGTGCAAAAAGAATTTGATCAAGAATATATAGCTTGTTTAATTAAACGAATAGACATAATAGAGAAAAAGCAAGAAATACAGTCTTCTCATAACCAGCAAAAAGTGGAAATTAAAGATTTTTTTAGGACTAAAAGTAAATCTCTTTAACAAAAATGGAACTAGTAAGAACCTCTAGTACAAATATACCAGTAGCCAGTAAAGTTAGAAATATTCTAAATTATAGTAATAAAGGAAAGGAAAAAATAGAAAAAACAGAAGATTTAATCCAAGAAGAAGATGTTAATAAAATGCTTGAAGTAGGTTTCAAACAAGTTAAGAAAAAGAATCTATATCAAGAAGGAATATTAGATAGCTGTAAAAGCAGCCTGTGCGTATATAAAGATGAATTTACAATTGGAGTAGTTAACAATAGAGAAGAAATTACATTAATAAGCCCTCAAAGTGCCAATGAAATAATGAAAAATGGCTATTCAGCTATACATTTAGGAGTAGTAATCATTGGAGTACTAAGCCAAACTAGAGCCGGATTAGATACTAAAGCCCATCTGTATCTTTATGATGAAAGATTCAATGATCATGAACAAGCTCAACTAGCAACAGCTGAAGTAGATCTCAGAAATAAAGTAGCAGTAGTAGGATGCCTCCCTGACATAGACATAGACATAAAAGAATTCTATAGTAAGATAAAATTAAGCATACAAACAAAAGGTTTTAATATGGATGCAGAATACAAAAATTTAAGATTAAAGATATTTGTTTTAGGAAGATGTTACAATAAATATCATAAAAAGTTTAAATTTATTAATAAAAGCATAGTTGAACATTTTCATAGTAAATATGTACAAATGCAAGTTCCCAAAAGACTAAGTATAAGCGAATTACAAGGATTAGAATGGAAATTACCAGAATTAGAAACTCAATTATTAGAAATACCAGAAAATAGCAAAATTTATACAAATAACAAAGATGAAACTTTTCAAAAATTTAGTAATTATAAAAAGCATGGTAACATAGTGATAACAGAAGATGATTCTGAAGATGAAATCAATATGTTAAGATTAGAGCAGAACATAGACCTTAAGTGCTAATAGAGAACAAATAATAGATTTAGTTTTTAGTAATCCACATAATTATCTAAAAGAAGAAATATTCGAAGAACTTTGTAATAACATAGAATTAGAAGACCAAGATGTAGATAAAATTTTACTAGAAGAATTAAATTTTGAACATTTAAGAAATGACTTACAAAATATAGCCTATATAGAAGAAGAAATATTTGCAAGAGAGGAAGATAAACCCAAAACTTTAGAAACAGGTAGTGGAAGTGGAACAAAAAATTCAGATACAGAAGGTTTTCCTAAACCTAGAATAGATGAATACTTAGAAAATAGAGGAATAAAAGATACAAAAGAACAATATAGAGACATTAAAGACACAGAAAGAGTATATAGAGCTAAAACTAAATTAGAAAGCTGGAGGAAAGAACCAGAAGCAAAAGATATATTAATACTAAGTTTACAAGGACATAGGCCAAGTGAATGGAAACGTATATTTAGTAAATGGGAAGGAAATTTAATTAGGCATGCTATGGAAGCATTAAATAATATAGTAGATTATAAATATAAGATAGTTTATCTGGAAAGTACATTAGGATACAATGAAAAACAGATTTATTTAGGATGGACAGAATATATGAAAAAAGACGAAACAAAGCAAAAAGAATTAGATGAATTTGAAATAAATATAACAGTCTTAGGTTTTATAGATGCAATTAGAAAATGCATTCTAGGATCCTCAATGGAAGAAGTAGATGATGCTCAAAAACAAATTAGAGCCATAAGAAGCTTAGAACAATTAAAAATATGTGATTTACACTACTTTGATTATTATGTAGGTCTTTTTTATAAATATTGGAGTCAGATAGGACGACCTTATGATGAAGAATTATTAATGAAATTTGTAACAAAGTTACCTGGAAAGATGGGAGAAAAACTTTATAAAGATTTAATTGAATGGTTTGAAAGTAGGAAAGAATAAGGTTTATTTTGGCAAATTTCTTTATTACCTGTAGTAGAATTTATTAGACAAAGAATTAGAGATTTATGTGATGAAGAAAAACTTAGGAGACAAGTTCAACAACAGTTCAGTAGAATGTGTGTAGATTTGTATGAAGTACCTACATTAGGTTGTGAAAAAACTAGAAAATATAAAAATAAATACAATAGGTTTAATAAAGAGAAAATAAAGAAATATAAAAAGTACAAAAATAACAAGTATAAAAAACCTTACAAGAGAAAATTTTATAAAGTCCAAAAGGCTTTTAAAAAAGGAAAAAGAATTTTTCGAAAGAAAAGTCATAAAGATTGTAAATGTTATTTATGTGGAAAAATAGGTCATATCAAGCCTAATTGCCCTGAAGCTAAGAATAACAAAGTAAATATTATAGAAATAGAAATGGAAGATTATTTAGAAGACTTAGAAGAAATCTTTAATATGGAAGAATTATTAGATGAAGATACTATATTCATATTAGATGAAGAAGATATATTATTATTAGATGAGGAAAATGAGTCTAGTTCAGAATCAGGATCTGAAAAGAATTTTGAAGATAGCTCATCAGTTGAGGAAGATAGTGTTAATATGTTAGAAGAAGTAAATTCTTTTTGGAAAACAGCATAGATAAAAAAATAAAAATAAATAAATAAAATAAAATAAAAATAGTATTCAAGCTTTCAAGAATTTGTTTGCTACAATAGCCCGAAAGAGCAAGGGTTTGCCTGCTGCAATCACTGTGATAGCAGGAGCCTTAAATTATATTGCAAGACATAGTTCTGGGGATTGGACACTGGAAAGTGCACTAGAAAAAGCAGCATATTATTGCAAATCTAGTTTCCCAAAAATAGATAGTTGACTAGAAAACTAAATATGCCATAATTGAAAGACAGCAGAATATTTTCAACACTCCTCCTCAAGCTGGTGCGAAGATGTCAACCATTCCCATTTCCCAGCTTGTCTATAATGAACTGAAATTGCTGTCCGTGAAGCCCTTTGTTAATATGTCAGCCAAATGTTGTATAGTTGGGATGTATGGCATACAAACTACACTTCCTTCCAATTAACTACTCTCCGATAAAATGACGATCTGCCTCTATATGTTTAGTTCTATCATGCTACACAAGATTATTGGCTATGCTTATGGCCGCTTTGCTATCGCTAAACAACAGCATAGGGCTTTTACACTCTACCTTTAACTCCTTTTTTTCTTTTTCTTTTTTGAAATTGCTATATATTGATAAAAGCCATAAAAGGCATCAGCTTACAACAACATAATCACCTCAGTAGAGGGAAAACATGAATCCCACACAAAGCGTAAGAAGAACAGAACACAAACCCCTGCCAATAAAGACAACCAAAACAGCAAGAACGCTTATAACAAAACAAAACAAAATGCTTAACGCCAGAAAAACATCCACAACATAAAAAAGGCTCAAATACTTCATTCCAACCTCTCAACCAACACAACAGCTCCAGGTTTAGCAAGACTATCTGCTAGGGAATTAAACCCTCTAGAAATAGTTTTAACCACATCAACTCCCTTGAGCAACTGCATGAAATTCAGCTTTAGCACTACTTCTAGCTAGCTACCACTGATTGTTTCTTACTCCTCCAAAAAACTGCTTCCAACAAATGTACAATACCCAGAAGTAGATCTATGATCATCAATAGCACCAATCCAGTCTGCATCATTGTAAGCCTCAATTTACAAAGAGCTCCCTTTCTTGAAAACTAAGCCCTCGGTTTTTTTTTTCTCAAATATCGCAAAATTTTGTTCATGGCATCTAGATGTTCTTCTATAGGTGATCATGCATAAACTGACTAACAACACTAACAGCAAAAACTATATCTGGTCGTGTATGAGACAAGTATATCAACTTACCAACCAACCGTTGGTACCTTCCCTTGTCAACTTCTAGTCGAATTGATGGTCCTCTGGGCTTATGATTGTAGTTGAGTGGAGTATCGACAGGTTTACTCCTTAGCATACCTGTCTCAAAAAGCAAATCATGGGTGTACTTCCTCTGTGTGACAAAAATGCCAACTTTACCCAATCTAGCCACCTCCATTCCAAGTAAATACTTCAAAGGGCTGAGATCCTTAATCTCAAACTCTGTAGCCAAGAACTCCTTCAATCTGCTTATTTCATCACAATCATCACCTGTGAGAATGATATCATCAACATAAACAATAAGAATGATCTTCTTACCACAATTAGAATGCCTAAAGAACATAGTACGATCGATCTGCTTGTGTTTCTGTAAGTAAATGTTTCCGGATTCGAGACCCAATAGACTAGGATGTTATGTGATTCAGAACTTACATAGACCTTAATTCACAAGTATAATCTTCAGTAATATATACTCAAATTACAATTACCCAACCTGATACAATTCATTTCCGTTAATTCTCTTGAGTCTAACATATTTGAAACATTAAATAAATCAAATCCTTACAACATGTACACACATGACATTAAATCTTTCAGCGATACATATCTTCAATATGCTAATACAAACCACATCCGTTCTATATCAAAGAACTTAATCTACACAAATGGTGGTGACTAGAGGTGAGCCGTTAACTTGGTAAGTAAATTCATGCATAACATGTAAAATAAAATAGCCTTTGTAAAATCTTTACGTTCAAAACCTTGATCATAAACATTTCCAAAAATCCTAACAATGTATTATCTAATAAAACCAAAATTATCATTTAATACAATTTACATATTTAATATCAATAAAACAATTAAAGCAATACTCAAAATCATATTCTTAAATCATAAACGTTTCATAAAACAGTTTAAACAATATGAAATCAAAAGATCATTTAATAATCATAATATAAATCACTATAATTTTTTCAAAAATAAACGGTACGGATTAATCACTTTATAAAGCGGTAAACATATAATTTCTCAGTATAAACGGTATGCCTTAGTCATTTTTGTAAAGTAGTAAATAGATAATCTCACAGTGTAAACAGTATATACATTAATCATTTTGGTAAAGCGGTAAACAGATAGCTCATATCTCGTAGTGTCATAATTATCCATGTGACGTGACAATAACAATATGTCACAATTACACGTGTGACGCGGTAATAAAATATGTCGCAATTACCCGTGTGATGTGGCAATAACGGTACGTGTTCACACAATATCCCAGTTGGGCCAATAACAGTAACGGCAACTACGGACAGTGAGCCAAAACATTAAACATACTTTCCATTTCCTTTTAAATCACTTATAGAAACATTAATCTTTAAATTGAATATCATATAAATAGAGTGGTGCTATTGGCACACACCCTACTGATCTATTTATGCCCCACTTGTTTAAATTTTGATTTAATTAAATAAATTTAAATGTTATTATTTAGTTATTTTCAAAACTACCCTTTTACTTATTTCTCAAACTTAATAAACCCCACCTCTAATATCTCTATATATCTCAGATCTCTTCATCTCTAGTCTTGTCTTTCTCTCATCTCCCATGAACGATTTATTTTATTTTTATTTCTTTTTAATGGCACGTTTACTAATCAGTAATCAAACTCATGAAAGGGAATTAAGTTACTGATTTATGATTTCCAGTGTTTACTAAATATTTAGGGAATTAAGTTACGTGGACCCCACTCTTAAATCAGTAATTAAGTTACTAATGGAAAGGGAATTTGATTCCTCACACCCACCCTAGAAATCAAGTTCCCTTTCCTGATTGAAAAAGGGAATTCATATATTTTTACTAAAATATCCTCACTTATAATAATTAAAAAAAATGTATTTCCATTCGTTTTGTTTTATGAACAAAATAAACAAAGAAAATTCACCCAAAACATATGTATAACAGTTTACTATTATGACTATTATCAAGGACCTCCGTGCCTGACTTCTTCAAGTTTTTAATATCATTTGTAGGAAGGCCAAGGTACTCCTGCTTTAGTTTTCGTTTCTCGGAGTAAACTACATAACCCTGCAATATATCATGTACAATGGCAGTTAGTACCCTATTACAATTGAAATTATATATATAAACTACAGAGAGTAATTCAAGGAAACCCAAAAGTGAAAAATATAACAAGGCAATAAGGTTTACGGTTTACCTGGCTCTGGATAACATGGTAAGTCCTAAACGATTTTACTTTATAGTCCCTACCCATGCAAAACTCTTTCCCTGCAAATAGAATTAGTATAAGATTAAGGAGAAAAAATACGTCACAAGAAGTGAGGCTAGGTCAGTTGAATAAAGGTTGAGACATTACCCACATCCAAGCCGACAAGATTATGCTTTAGCTCGGATTGATCCATTTTTCTATGAATCTCAAAGAGCTTCTCCACATCTTCTTTTATAGAAATTGGAACAATGATTGTCGGGGGCTTCATATGGTATAAGCCTCTGGTTGCAACATACATGGGCAATCCTCCCTAACAAAAATCAATTTACATAATCATATATTATTATTATTATTACTATTACAGCATAATCAACATTCAAAAACATTATTAGAAGAAAGTGCTCCATCTACAACCCAAACTCAGAGCATTCAAATTAGCTGATTCAATCAAATTATTTTTTAATATATCAAATATGGTATGAAATCATGGTTTATATATATATACACACGTTGTAATTTGTATACATAAATAAAAAATAAAAAGAACTGTGTTGATGATTAATGTTGAAGAAAGCTTTGAATTATTGGTTTACAATTATACATGTTGTTTTCTTTCTCTTTTTTTTGGCAAAGCTATGCGGCAATTTTGTTTAAGCTTTTTTCTTTTTCTTTTTCTTTTTACGGAAGCAATAAGTCAAAGCTTTCATAGCTGTAACTTCAATTTTTTATGTTATGGATCTCTTAGAGCATAGGCCGTAATTGTTTATATCATTGTATTTTTTGTTATCTTTTTATTTAGTTTTATTGGCAATGTTTTAATGTTTAAAAACATTTCAAATCATTTATGTACGTTTTGAGACATATTTATATTTTTGATATTTTATACTTGTTTTTTGTTTGACAATCTTTCTAGACATGGCTTATAATATATATATATATTTGTTTTCTTTTATACGGTTAATAATGAATCAAGTATTATGTGAGCTAATTGTATATGTTGGGTTATTTTGTGTTTTAATTTTTGCATTCGATAGAAAGGAAAAAAAAACACCTAAATGTGAGAAATTAATTCGACATCAAATTAATTATGTTTTCAAATCTGACTTGCTCATCAATTTTTAATTTTTATTGACTAATTAGTTCAGTGTTTATGATATAAAGATGTTAATTATTATAGTTACAGTGTTAATGTTATGAGCAGTATAAAAAAAATATTTTTTTCATAAAATATTTTGTTTCAACATGTTATATACACAAGGGTATTTTTGTAATCAATTATATATCATTCTGATTCCTTAGTTCAAGTAAACACTAGAAAGGGAATAATTTGATTCCATTTACGATTCCTAAATTGTTAGTAAACACTGGAATGGAATTTAGTAACTTAATTCCGATTCCCCTCCATTCCCTTTCCAGTGGAACTTGATTCCGATTCCACTCATTCCCGATTAGTAAACGCGCCCTAAGCGTTTTTTGTTTTTAACATCAAGCTTTATAAAAAAGGTTAGGAAGTCACGAGACAAAAAACAAGCAAACATCTTTAAGAAAATAGCAAAGAACAAAGAAACCCAAGACAAAACACACAGAAAAAAAAAAATGAAACAACCCACAAACAAAACGAAACAAGAAGCAAAGAACAAGTATATGTTTTGGTTATCATCATTTCACTTTCAGATTATAAAAGAGTAATGAGATTAAATAATAATCAATATCTCCATTAGTTGTACATTGTGGAGAGATGTATTTGGAGGTGTACGTTGTGGAACTCGCTCAACAAACAGCAAGTCTACTCAAATTAGTTGAGATCTGATCTATCCTACATCATTGATATTTTTATTGATTTTTTTTTTTTTGGTAAGTTTGCCTAGTAGAAAGAAGAAGAAGATTGGGGTGATGGCTGTTTCGAGATTTTGAATGGATTGAGATTCTGGGTGTTGTGGTTTGCTAGGATTGAAATAATAATAATAATAATAATCAATATCTCGAAGCATGAGGAGAGAGGTGAGAGAGAATGTTAGAGAGAGGAAGTTTGGTCATCCGGAATTTGGAGTTAGGAAAGACTACAGGGACAATTTGTTCTCAGTTTTTATCGACAACTTGAATCCGACGATAGATGTTAAAGGTTTATGGGGGATTTTCAAGCCTTTCGGGCTGGTTAGGGATGTTTATCTATCCCCTAAAACCAACTTCAGGAGTAGTGTCTTTGCCTTCATTCGTTTTGCATCTTTGGAGGAAGCTCATAAGGTTGCAAAAACCACAAACGGTATGCATGTATACAACTGGCCGATTAGAGCAAAGGTAGCAGAGTATGGTTGGTCTAAGAGGCGAGTTATGGGCTCAACAGGTTTTAGATCCAATGCTAGTGTTGAGACGACAGTCTCTAGGCAGGGGCTGGAAGGGAGATTCGTGATGAAGAAGGGGTACAATCTCAGGGAGCAAGTTAATGGTAATCTTTCTTTTGCAGAGATGACGAAAAGAAACTCTTCTGAAGCTAAGAAGGGGGTATTAAAAGAGGATACGAAGAAGCAGAGATTGATGTGGAAAAAGAATTCTACCGAAGAGGAGTGGTTAACTAGATGCACGATTGGAGTTCTAAACAATTTCTCTAATGTATCTTCTGTGATCAATCGTCTATCTGATAGAGGCTTTTCGTTTTCCACTGTCTATATGGGGGGTAAGAAAATATTGTGGGAGTTTGCGTCGGAGATGGAGGCTGACGGAATGATTAACAATAAGTTCTTCTGGAAGGATTGCTTTGCCTCAATGGAGAAAAGCTGTAATGGGATAGCAGCTCAGACTAGACCGATTTGGATTGAATTATGAGGGGTTCCTTTATCTTGTTGGAATTCAGAATTCTTCTTAAGAGTGGGTCGTCTGGCAGGCGAAGCTCTTTTGGTGGACGAAGATACACTGAACAAAAGAAGATTGGACAGAGGGAGAGTTTTGGTTTTGTGTCCAGTGGGGGTATCATTACCTGAGATGGTGGAGGTGATGATAGATGGTAAACTTTTTAAGTTAACGGTGATGGTAGATAAGGATCCGGTTCAACTTCTGTGGCTGGAAAACCACTTGGGAATGGTAAGTGGAAATAGTGTTCAAAATTTGAATACCTACCCAGATTGGGAGAAACGGGGTTTTGAGGAGGCCAGAGTGGTTTCGTCAGATGAGGGTCAGAATGTTTCAGAAAGTGGGCGAGATAGAAGAAAAAAAGGGGCAAAAGGCTGCAAGGTTGCTTCTGATTTGGAAGAATGTGAAGAGTTGAGGCCTGACAGGTATGGGAGTTTAAAAAGGCAAACCAGCCACTTCTCTCTGGGATCTCCTGGCAATAGATTTGCTGAGATTCCTCTTCCCAAGGAAAGAAAGGACAAAGGCAAGTTGCAAACATTCAGGAAATCAAAGGCTAGACCTACATTTCTGAACAACTACAATGCCAAGATTAATCTTGATAAAAGAAGAGACTGCAGTCCACGAAATATGAGTGAAGACAGCTCATCTTCTTCTGAGGAGGTGGAGTGTACTTGGAAGGAAGTAGGTGGTAGGTTTGACACTGGTGATTGTTCGAAGAGAAGATTATCAGGTGATGGGATTATAGGCATTAAAAGTATGAAGAGGATAGGAGATGGGCTGGATAGTGAGTTTTGTGCTAATGGGCCCAGCACTAGAGGGCCTTCACCTTCTAATCAGGCTGTAGGGCCAGTTCTTAGTAATATTGAAGGGGCTAACTTCTGGATAGATATTGGGCCCAAAGAAATATCTTCTGAAGTGCTGGTTGAGGAGACATTATTTGGGTCGGATCAAAATTGTAGAAGCCCAAGTAACACTTCCAGACATATGCAAGAGGAGGACGATGAAATGTTGAATCAGGGAGTGATAACTCTTATTTTTACACGTTGTGTAACCCCTTACTTTCATCTTTTATGCTTGTTTCCTGGGTAAAACCGGGTATTTAACGGCTTAAATAAGTGTTTCAGGATTTCTTCCAGGTGAGGGGCGTTTTTGCAAAAATGTAGAAATTTTGGGGCAAAAGTGTAATTTTCAAAAGTAGGATTATGCACCCTTGTTTGCGTTTAGGGGCCGCAGAAAAGGGCGCAAATTCTTGGCAGAGGATCACATTTTCTTAATTCTGCGGCCTAGGGCGCAGAATAGGGCGCATAATTGCAAAGTTTGGGTTTGGCGAAAGCTTCCTGCAGAAGGGTAAACTTTCGGGGGTCATATCTCTCTCCTCAGAACGAATTGGGTTTCGGTCTACATATGGTTGGAAAGATCCAGAAGTCTTCTTTCCAACGGTTCTTCAAGATCACGATTCCGATATTTGTAGAGGAAGTTATGCCCGTTTCCGTAACAGTGCGCGCTGCTGGAAACCCATCCGCGAGAGGCCCAATTTTCAGCCACTTTTGCAAGGGCATTCTCGTCCTTTCACCCAATTTATGCCCTAAGACCCCTCTCCACTATATATACCCCCCTTTTCTTCAGTTTTTCGAGAAATCCCAACTTCTCCTCTCTCTCTCTTCCGCCCCAAACACTTCTTCTTCCATCTTCTTCATCTTCTCCACCTTCTTCACCCAATAAAGGAGAGACCCATGCTCCCATGGAGGTTCTTCCTCCATGGGAGTCCACCATACACCTCCACAACCCTCTTTCTCACTTCCTCCATCCATTTTAGAACCGAAATTTCAAGGGATTAGGAGCAATTTCGAGCTAGGAAAGATATGGAGCATCTTTGGAGGCTTGTCTTCAAGGGTTTGCTTTTTTTTACTCTTTTCTTTGTAATTTTCGTTTCTTTGATGTGTAACCCCAATTTGGGGAATATTGTGAACCTTCACATGTGCTATATATATGTATTTTGTTCATAAATTCATTTGGGTTCTGTTTTGCTCTTTGATTTATGTATGTTTAATCTCTTATTGTGAAATTCATGTTTGTGGAGGTTAGAAATTGATATGTATGCATGATTGGGTTTAGGAGTAGAATAATTTAATGTAGGAGTAGAGTAATTTAGCTTCCCATGATTGTTTGTATGTTAATGGATGACCAAAATACCATTTATTGAATGATTTGAGTGTTAGGGATTTTATCCCCAAAGAGTAGAAAAAGCTAGTTTATGCATTTAGTTGCTAAATTGGTTTTGGTTCACATCCTTGTGCTTAATGGGTCTTTTAAAGACACAATTATCCATCCTTGACCGGATTGGGTAGTAAATTGATTTAGGGAAAATTCCCAAGTCAAGAGGAGAGCCCTTAATTCATTTGAATGTCCTTAATGTTTAACATTTTGCATTGATGCACATTAGTGTTAGGTGGACTTGTTTCCCATTTTTAGCCATCCTAGGGAGATTGATAAAACCGAATCCGTATCTAGAGCAAAGACAAATTGAATTCCTCTTGTGCTTGTGTAGTTATAGAGGTATTTCATTGCTTAATGCTTTCACTCGGTTGGCCACCTTGTGGATGATATTTAGGCTGTGTGTTATATATCGCGTGGTTCACATTAACATGTCCAGCGTGATATCCTCTACATTTGACCAGTAAGTTGAGAGATCACTAGGCTGGCGTGTAGAGCTCGTGTGTGTGTCCCACGGTCCTTAATGAATCCAAGCATTTATGCATGGATGTAATCTCTAAAACATCGAGAGAGATTAGAGATTAATTAAGGGGACACGAGCATATAACATACGTGTTGTATGGGTATCTCGTATTCTTAATGCTTTCACTTGGTTGCCATCCCGTATTTGGTTAGCCATTGTGAATGAATTATTGGCTGTAGTATGGCCCACGCGGTTGCGCATTACATGCCCAACGAAATAACCACTGTATATGACCAGACAGTTGAGAGATCACTAGGCTGGCGTACAGAGCTCGTGTGTGTGTCCCAAAGTACTTAATGAATCCATGCATTGTGTGGATGCGATCTCTAAGACTCGAGAGACATTAGAGATAAATTAAGGGGACACGAGCCTATGATATACTTGCATATTTGAGGGACTAAGTGAGTCTAGAGCTTAATTAGGAGGATTGTCATGGTTGAATCATTTCCCTAGTGTACCCACATTTCATGCCATCTCTCCATTCCATCCTATCCATGTATATATTATGGTAGTTTATTTATTTATTTATATTATTACTTACTTTTCCGCACCCACAACACACGAGTTCTCTCGGAGTGTTGTAATAATAGCTAGAACCGGTGACGGTCGGCGAATCCCACCTCCCTGCGGAACGATACCCTCACTTGCCGCTGTGCTAGTCTCTGTGACTCGCGCGCTAGCGAGGTCGAACTTAAATGTTCATCTTTTGACCGACATCGCAACGACGTGTCGTCAAAGTGGCGCCGCTGCCGGGGAGGTGGCTTATTCGTTGATAGTTACTAGTTTTAGCTTAGGTTCTATAAATATCTTAGATTTATTGCTTTTTATTGCTTTGCGGAGTAGTTTGTTATGTTGAAAATAAACATCTCTTTTACTCATGCTTTTCATTGTGTGATCGACAATGTTTAGGCTATGTTTGGGGGTGTAAGTCGTGTTATTTTTTCTTATTTTTGTTTAAAGCATATGCATTTGATTTTCTTTGAGTTGTTTTGTGCAAGGAAAGAAAATTTTAGGTCAAATGGACCACACAACTCAAGAGAGCTTCGCGGATGCTTGGTTGGTTCGAATAACCACTCGCGAGGGCTTGCGCTTCAAGGGTAAAATGCTTTGCTTATTTTTGTGATTTTTATTTATATTTAGATCTAAGAGTGGATATGTGTTGTGCTTAGATCTTAGGAATTTTAGGGTGTTTGTTTTAGAAAATTTTCAAATCTTTGCAAAAACGCCCCTCACCTGGAAGAAATCCTGAAACACTTATTTAAGCCGTTAAATACCCGGTTTTACCCGGGAAACAAGCATAAAAGATGAAAGTAAGGGGTTACACAACGTGTAAAAATAAGAGTTATCAGGGAGAGGCAGAGAAGGATTCAGACAAGCTGATTCAGGAAGAGAGAATGGTAACTACGGTGAGAGGTACTAGGAAAGGAAGAAGGAAGATTAATTCTTCAAGGAATCAAGGGATGCAGACCCGTAACACTAAGAGGCGGGAATCAGTTGCGCTAAGTTCTCCGAAGAATATAGAGGTGTCTCAGACCAGTTCCGGGGGGTTTGATGATGAGATTGCTAAAATCATTGAGACAGCGATGGCGCTAGCCTTCAAACTCAATGGCAAAGAGAAGGAGATTAGGGAAGAAGTGGCTAGGAGAGAAAAGGAGGATGATGATAAATTTAATGGTTAGTGCTTGCTCTGTGTTGTGTGTTTGGTGCTGGGGAATCAGAGTTTTTATGTTAGCTATCACATGGAACATTAGAGGTCTTGGTAAAGGGGAAAAGAGAAGAGCGGTTCGGAAGATGGTTGACCTTCACAAACCGGCAGTTCTCTTTATTCAGGAAACCAAAATCCATTTTTTTGACTCAAGATTGTTAAAGGCTTTAGGTGGTTCGGTTCTCAATAGAGGGATTGGTGTTGATGCGGAAGGGGCGTCTGGAGGGTTGATCACTCTATGGAACGACGACGTTTTTCAGGTAAAAGCTTGTATTCATAATAACCGTGCTATTATTCTTGCTGGGTGTCTTGTTAGATTGCAAAAGGATGTGGTTTTTTGTAATGTGTATGGTGCAAATTCGGAAGTGGGTAGGGTGGAGTTATGGAATTTTCTAATTAATTCTCAGTTAACTTTTCCTTTCCCTTGGTGTCTTGGAGGGGATTTTAATGCTGTTATTCGGTTGGAGGAAAAAATTGGTGTAGGTAGTAATGCTGTAGCCATGAGAAATTTTAAGTCTTTCATTAATAAGGCCAAGGTTGTGGATTTGCCTATGCAAGACATGAGGTTTACTTGGACAAATTTCAGAGAGTCGGCAACTTGGTCTAGGCTGGACCGATTCCTCCTTTCCCCTGAAATTCTGATGTGGTTTCCGAAACTGGTGCAGTTTGGTCTGAAACTGAGTTTATCGGACCACAATGCGGTGGGGATTGGTGAGCCAAAAGTCGATTGGGGTCCAACCCCGTTCCGCTTTTTTAATTCTTGGTTAGAGAATAAAGAGATGATGAAGGTGGCGGTTCAGGTGTGGAAGGAGGGGGCGGAAGGGGCTTCTAAAGGCCAAGTGATTAGTTCTAAAATGCAAAAGACTAAATTTGTAATGAAGATGTGGCTTTCTTCGAATCCGAGGAAGTCGGTGAGGGTGGAGGAGTTGGAGAAAAAGCTGCAGCTGTTGGATAGCCAAGCTGTGACAGAAGGGTGGTCTGTGAAGCTTAGGAATTTGCGCATTTCGATTTTGGTTGAGTTGTGGAAAAGTTTTCGGGTGGAGGAGCAAAATTGGAGACAATTGTCTAGGGTGAAATGGCTCAAGGAGGGAGATAAGAACACCAAGTTCTTCCACTTCATAGCTAATGAGAGGAAAAGAAGAAACTATATTGGTGACATCACTGTTGGTGGGAGACTGATTTCAGATCCTAGTCTCCTTAAGATTGGAGTGTCCGATTTCTTTAGGAAGCAGTATGAGAATGTGAAATGGAAACGTCCCAAGATTGTCGGTTTGGGTTTAAAGCACCTTTCGGATCTTGAGAGAGAGTCTCTTGAGATCGATTTCACTGAGGAGGAAGTGGAGGAAGCCCTTAATAGTTGTGATGGGAATAAGGCGCCTGGTCCTGACGGGCTGAATCTCAATTTCTTCAAGGCTAATTGGGAGGTAATTAAGAAGGATTTTATGGAGTTTTTTCAGGAATTTCATAGGGATGGGAGCAAGATTAAAGTTTTGAATAACTCTTTTTTGACTCTGATTCCGAAAATTGCTAAACCTGTTTCTTTGAAGGATTTTAGGCCTATTAGCCTGGTTGGCGCTTGCTATAAGGTGGTTGCTAAAGTTTTGGCCAATCGCATTAAAAGGGTTATGGGGTCTGTGATTGGGGATTTTCAAATGGCATTTATTAAAAATCGTCAAATCTTGGATAGCTTCGTGATTGCGGAGGAGGTTATTCATAGGTGGAGGAAGAATAATGAAGGAGGCGTTTTGGTTAAATTAGATTTTGAGAGGGCCTATGATAGTGTTGATCACGGGTTTTTAGATGATATGTTGGTAGGGATGGGATTTGGTGCCAAATGGAGGAATTGGATTGGGGAATGCATCTCCTCTCCAATGATTTCAGTCTTAGTCAATGGTAGTCCGACTCCCCGTTTTACTATTGAAAGAGGGTTGAGACAAGGGGATCCGCTTTCCCCTTTTCTTTTTAATATCGTAGCGGAGGGATTGAGTGCGCTTCTCATTAAGGCTACTGAGTTAGATATGTTGAAAGGGGAGGTGTTTGGTAGGAATGAGGTGCATGTGAATCATCTTCAATTCGCCGATGATACCATAGTCTTCCTTAAACCTCGTGTTTCCTATGTGCTGAATTTGAAGAGAATTTTACGTTGTTTTGAACTTGCTTCGGGTTTGAAGATTAACTTCTTTAAATCTTGCGTAGCTAGAGTGGGGAAATGTAATAATCAAGAGGATTGCTGGGCTGAGTTGCTTAAGTGCAGGAAAGTTAATCTCCCTATTGTGTATTTAGGCCTCCCTTTAGGCGCGAGACCCTTGTCCAAGGCTTTTTGGAATCCGATTGTGGATTCTATTGAGAGTCGGTTGGCTCCTTGGAAGAGGAAGTTTCTCTCCAAAGCGGGTAGATTAGTGTTGATTAAATCCGTGCTTAGTAGTATTCCGACGTTTTACATGTCTATTTTTAAAATGCCGGTGGGGGTGGCTAAGAAGATAGAAAAGATTCAGAGGGGGTTCTTGTGGGGTGATGGGATTGAAAAGAGAAAGTTACATGCGGTGGACTGGAATACGGTGTGTCTTAGCAAGAAGAATGGAGGGCTCGGGATTAGTAGAATCATTGACAAGAATGTGAGCTTGTTAGCTAAGTGGATTTGGAGATTTGGGGCTGAAAATGCGCCGCTTTGGAAACGTGTGGTTTGTGCCAAGTATGGGGTGTCTAAGGAGAGAATTAGGTGGGACTGGCAGTGTTCTACTACAGCTTCTTTCTTTGTCAGGACTGTTGCTAAGCTGTTCATTTTAGGGTCTATATCGGCCAAGGTTATTGAGGATGGTTTTAAGGTGATTATTGGCAAGGGGGATAAAATCAGATTTTGGCAAGATGTTATGGTGGATTCAAAACCTCTTTGGGCTGCCTTCCCCAGAATTTTTGCCTTGTCTTCTGTCAAGGTTGGCAACGTTACTGATTTTGGGCAGTGGAATGGTGATAAGTGGGAGTGGGATGTGAGGTTGAGAAGACAACCTTTTGATTGGGAGATGATTCAATGGAACTGTTTTTCTAAGTTTCTGGAGTATGTTGTTGTCCGTAGGCTGTTTGAGGATACTTTGGCTTGGAGCTTTATCCCCTCGGGTTTGTTTTCTGTTTCTTCTTTTCGTCGTTCTCTTGAAGATATTCAAAGGGAGGAGGTCACGGATTCTAAACTTCCTTGGAAAGGGATTTGTCCCCTCAAAGTCGAATTGTTTATTTGGCAACTCCTTCGTAGGAGGATTATGGTGGGTGAAGTGCTTCAAAAGTTTGGGATGAACATGATGATGAATTGTAGGCTGTGTAACAATAATAATGAGTCTCTCGATCATGTGTTTCTGTTATGCCCTTGGTCTTGGAATCTTTGGTTAAGTTGTATGAAGTGGTGGAATGTGCATTGTTGTGTGTCTAGTTCTATTAATGATTGGTGGGACAGTTGGGAGAGTTTAGGTCCTTCTCAGAAGAGCTCTAGGGCGTGGGATATCCTATTTTTTGCTGTGGCTTGGACAATTTGGGATGCTAGAAACCAAGCTGTTTTTGGGGGAAAAGAGGTCAATGTGGCGCAAGCTTCGGATATGGTGAAATTTAGATTGGCTTGGTGGTTCAAAAACCATGGTAAGGATTCTTTGGATCCTTTAACTTTGATCCTTTTGAACATTAAAGATCGGTGTGTTGATCCTATTTCTCTAAAGCCTAGGAAGAAGGAGGAGAGGTCTGCCCCATTTTTTGCTGGTCTTGTGTTTCAAGTGGATGGTTCGGCTCTTGGGAAGCCAGGCCAAGCGGGAATTGGGGGGGTATTGAGGGATGATAATGGCAAAGTTCTCTGCATTTTTTCGATGAGTATTGGTGTGAGAGATTCTGTGACTGCGGAAGTTCTTGCTATTAAAAAAGCTTGTGATCTTGTTCATTCTAACAGCTTGCTGAGTGGTCGTTATGTGGAGTTTATTAGTGATTCAAAGACTGCTATTTCTTGGATCAATTGCAAGGGGATAGGTAGCCTAATTCACGTGAACGATATCTATGATATTAGGAGTTTTTTATCCAGTTCTGGGTCCTGTATTTCTTATCGTTCAAGAGCTTCCAATGGGGTTGCGGATAACCTTGCGAAAAGGGGGGCGAGATTGTGTGGGGATTTCGTGGAATGGAGCGAGAGCAGTTGATTTCTTGTTCATGTTTTTCCTTCTTTGGGTTTGCGTTGGTCCGGTGCAGTGGGGTGTTCTGTCCCCTGTTTTTTCTCTGTGTTTTCTCTGTTGTGTTTTTGTTGCTTTTCTTGCGGGTTGTTGTGTTTGGTCTGTTTGGGTGCTCGGGTGGGGGCTTTTTGTTGTGTGGCGCTTCTTTGTGGTTTCTTTGTGCCCTTTGTGGCTCTTAATAAAGTTCCTGTTTCAAAAAAATAATCAATATCTCATATGTCTAATGCACCCCAAATGTTTGATTTATTGTTTAAATAAGTTCCAGTACAAGTATTTTTAGGGTTTGAGAGTTATGAAAAAAAAAAAAATTCAAGAAAAGGATTAAAAGAATGTTTGTTTGTTTTTTTTTTTTTTTTTTTGAAAAGAATGTAGGGTTTTATTAGATTTACTTTATAGAATATTTTATTTCTTAAATTGTACGTCTATTTTAGTAATTTTGATAAAGGAAAAAAAATAATACTAAATAATTAAAAAAACGGGGCATAAATAGATCAGTAGGGGGTGTGTCAATAGCACCGCTCTATAAATAAACATATGGAATCTTATACACGTTTCGAAACAATTTCATCAATATATTTCAAATGATTTCGACATTATAAATCACATTTTCTGACAAATTGAACACTTAAAACAATAACATCAATTACTCATTGCAAATCATAAGTCAATATATCTAAAATCTTTAAATATGTAATAAATATACACATTGAAAAACATAATACATCATGAAAGAGTTTACTTACATAATATATATACATTTGAAAACATAATACGCCATGAATGAGTTTTCTTATACAATTTATACATATTGGAAAAAACATAACACATCATGGATGAGTTTACTTACCTCGAACCCATAAGAATCACTCAAACCTATACAATTACAAATTTAATTACCATCATAAAATCATCACCATAACAATTTAATCAGCATAAACGACTTATACTAAACTAGACTTAGAATCTATTCTTCCCACTAATTACCACAACTGACCACATTTTAATCCACAATTTTTGGCATGGATAATCTAGACATATATTAAAATCTATAGTAAAATTTACAAATTAATCCATGATCATTAGAATTTGAAAACATTCATTCGTTTTCCCGAATCTATCTAGCAAAAATCAATATTAACCTTTGTCCACTCCAAAAATTAATAACAATTTTTATACCCTTTTATAATTCACGAAATTTTTCAGAATAACAGTAGAAATAACATTCTATCTACATATGAATTTTCTTAATTTTCTAGATAGAAGAAACCATCCAAATAAATTTACGAATTCTGAATATTTGTCAAAATAGAGGTGTTCCAGCAGCCCTTTGTATATTTCAAAAACACATAAAAACTAATAATTGCCACTATCAATTGAATAAGTAGCTATAAATCATCATCATGTTCTCTACTTTCATCAAGTTAAGCATACAAAGAATCATAACCTAGCATATTCTAGAAGTTCAATCATGAAAAAGATGAACAAAGGAAAATAGAAATAACGTACTAAACTCTTCAATTCTACAGTTGATTCCTTTAATATAATTCAGAGGCTGGTCTACTGTATAAGGTGCATATATATATATATATATAAAACCATAACAATCTCAAACCCTAGCTCATTATGGAATCAATCTGGAATGGAAACTCCAATAATTAAGATTTTATTTTGTCTCCTTTTCCTATTATTTCGTGTAGAAAGTCTTGGGTTGACTAAACTAATATGGAAATATATAATAATTTGATTTAAAAATTAAGGCTATTAAACACATGATCTTATTCAAAATTTTACAAATTTATGGTTGTTAATTTTACCACCTTGTAGAAATTTCGTCCTCGAAATTTACTAGAGTACCTACTTGGTAAAACAATCAAGCCTTAAATTCTCAAACAGATAGTCCATCAAACAAATAATAAAATTACGAATAATCTCTAACATCAAATAGGTAAATGATAAATCAAAACCTGATTATTGAAGCTTAAAATCCATCATCTTTTGTCTCTAGGACAAACGGCTATTTCTCTATTTATTCTTCTATTTCTCTCTTTAACGAATATAAAGTATACATATACATAGCAATATCTTTGTAACTCTAATTCAATTAAACAGGAAAACTGATTGTTGACGGTGAATTCTGGATTACCACACGTCCAACATTGATAATGCGTTAATGAAAGCAAGAATATGAATAAAAGCATGCCACCCAAGAAAAGGAAAAAATCACAGCGCCCGTGAAGGCAGGAAAATAATACTATGATCTGTTTTAGGTTATACGCTCAATATTGTATCTCTTCTCTCATACAATTGCTCTCTATTCTCAAGGATTCTGAACCCTTTTTCCGCAGGCTACATGGTTCTATTTATACCAAGCAGGTTAGGGTTTCTTTCTTCTATGGCAGTGTTGGTGATGGACTTTCCAAATATAATTGTCTTAGGATTATGACATTACTGACTGATTAGGACTCATTTCCTATTTAATGTTTATCTTTCCGGATGCTTTCGGTTCTTTCCTGTTTGGACTTCTCTTAAGGGGAAATTGGGATATTTCCTTATCGAGGTTCAACTCTAGAAGCCTTGTACCTAGATGGGTCCTTGCTCGATGAGGTTTACTTGAATAAGATTACTTTTCTCGTATTGGCCAAGTAAAGGTCTTTGGCGAATATGGTCCTTGCTTTCTTTAGGCTGAGCTACTTGGCGAATACACTTTTGGTTTTTGCTGATCTTGATAACGTGGCAAGTGGCCAATGCTTCCTTCGTTGACTAGTTGACAAGTGACATTGAATTATTCTTCTGATTTTCTTGCCTATTCTGTTGACGTGTCCTTTGGCCGAATATATACATACAACAATACCCCCATAAATACTCTGAGCCAAACAAGTGACTTGATCTTTTCATTATTTTGTTTCAACGAGTAGTATTTATAACTACGCTTGGTTCTGTTTAGGGAAATTCTTTCCCTCCATTTTTATCTTTGCCCCACATGTTCTTTTTTAGTACCAACTTCACCATTTAATGCTTCTACAACAAGCTTTCATTTTTAACCACACGAATTCAATAGTTACCTCTGATTGGACAAGGTGAATGGACATTCTGATTGCATAGTGTTTTCTTCAAGGCGCCACGTGTTCATCGTCTGGTGGGCAATTTTGTTACTGCCCTGTGCACTAGCGGTTTACTCTATCAAACTCTTTCAAATTTTGTCAAAATTTGAAAATCTCCTCCCTTTTAAGGTAAGAGACTATTCCATTGCACACTCACATTCCTTGACGACTGCTGCTTCGCTTCTTCTTCTTCTTCATTACTAAAAAAGACTTCAAATTTGCAGGTGTTTGATTTCCCATTTCAGAACTTCAACCACCAAGATTTTCGACGATCTTTCTTCGGCTCCTTTACTCTTGTCTATCAGATGATCTAACGAATTCAACACACCCATTCGTCTCCCCTTTTATATTCTTTGCATTGTCTCTGTTTCAAAGACTTTCTGGTGAGTTTCCATGGATCCATCTCAGCGCTCTTTGTTCTTTAATCATATGATGCGTGCTTTAGAACTTGGTGATAAAATATTGCGAATAGGCTCGAGTTGTGGATATGCAATTTTGATCCAAACTTTCCCGTTCCAATTTCTTTGTATATCCCTTCTGCTCATGAAACTTGTGCCCCTAATGTTTCTCCCTCTTCGTCTTTTGATAGTGATTCTTCAGAAATGACAAGGTCTTCAAAACCTATTGGTAGTAGACAAAAGGCTCCCAAGGTTCCCAGAGAATTGGATCTTGGCTAGGTGCCCAATTGATAGTCGATTCAGATGTTGAGGATCATCAATATGACAGGTTACACTTCTCATTTGAGCATCCGAGTGCTTTTGATTATGAGGTAAATGTGGTTGGTGAACAGGAGCTTCGAAAATATAGGAGTCGATTTGATATTCCCGATACTGTCCATTTGATATTACCTGGTGAGCGATCTATATGGAATCCTCTGCAGAATGTCATTGCTATCTATGGTTCGATGCTTGGTTGTGGGGTAACTATTCCCCTTCAGCCATTTATAGCTAGGTTCCTCGTTGATGCCAAACTTGCACTTGTCCAATTGGCCCCGAATAGTTACAGGATCTTAATATATCTGTGTCTTACGTGGAAGTCGACGGGTTATGGGCCTCCCACCCTTCGTGAAATTCACCATTTTTTATACATTGAGGCAATTAGGTCACGGTGGTACTTATTTCCTCCTCTCTTTTGCTGTGGAGATTTGGATTCCCGAAGGTGCGAGGGATCCAGAATAGGTGGAAGTTTTGGATGATGACAAGAAGAAGAGCTTCATTTGGGGTTTCCTATCCTCGAACAAGAGATGGAAAAATAGTTGGTTTTTTGTAAGTAGTGCGTGGGGAAGGGACGCACTCGTAAGTACTCACCTAAATTTTCTGGCGAAAAAGGCTCCAAGACATTTCACCTCCCCTGAGTCTTGGTTAAAGACACTCCCTGTTTTGCTGGATGACGAGATTTCTCATCTTGCAGTAGCCGTTGTCCTTCCATTGGTTGAGAGGGGTCAGCCATTCCTCTTGGAGAAGGAAAAAATGATTGCTCAGTAGATTTTTTCACGTTTAACTGCCAAGCGTCATTGTCGTAAGTTTCCTTTATGTTTTTATCTCTGATATTTGCTTCCTTTCTTGTCAGTTTATGTTGGTATTGCTTTGCTTTTACTTGGAGTGAGTGACGTTGACGTGGTTTGCGATGTGCAAGCCCGTGTTGTGAAGAATTTTACTGTTAGCAGCCAAAGGCAGGCCGCCGAGTTGGCTAAGGAGCGAATCGCTGTTCCGAATGGCGATTATTCTCAAGATAGTGAAGGCATAGGTGATAGCCTTGAGTGAAGTATTGACCTTGATCAGCATCAAGAGGATCATGAGGTCATCGCGAGTCTTACTCCCAGCCGAAAAGGCAAAGAAAAGGTTAGCACTTCGGGGGCGAGTGGAGACGTCCCTATTTTTGATGCCAATGTCCTTAAAATTCCTAAAGATCCCGTGAGCGACTGAAATCCTAGAGTTGGTCGGGGAAAACATCCAACTGAGATTGCCCCTGACCACGTTGCTTGCCCAACAAAGCGGGCTTCAAGGGACGTTCAATACGTGATCTCATCAGATGAAGAGGGCAATGGCGACCCTGTGCTCGCTAAAGCTACCCCAACCAAAGGTGCTACTTTGGAGGTTCCCACTAAGGGGGTAGTAGTTGTAGATTCAGCTACCGGCTCAGAGAACGTCGGTGAACCAAGTATTTCTACTTTTGCTCCGCCCAACTCAACTGCTCATCCAACAAGTATAGGCAAGCATGATGTCATCGCTTCAGCTATCCCACTTGACTCAGCTGCTCCTCCCATAAATCCGAAGGGTGTGCGAAAAGAACCCCCGGCCCCTTCCAATCCAGAGGGTGTGCGCCAAGAACACATAACTCCTTCTTCAACTAGAACTGGCAAGGCATATGGTTCTTTTCTCTTTCTAACTTCTCTGCTAATAATATCTTGTCACATTTGATCCACGAGAATGTTTATATTGGACAAGGTTGGGAGCATATGAAGAATAAATCATATAACAAGAAGATGAAATTATTTTTCAACTACCATTCTCTGGTAAACTTTTGATTTTTCTGCTTTATTGGTTGTGTTTTTTATTTCCTAACTCTGCGTTTTGTCCAGATGATGTCCGAGATGGTAGACAATTATAGGCGTAGGAACGCAATTTCTTCAGAGAATAAGAATCTGCGAGACCAGGTTTCTCGTGTGGTGGCTAATAAATTTGTTATTGAGGAATCTTACACTCAGCAACTTGCTCATTTGAGAGAATCTGTCGATGGGTTTTTGGCTACTCAATTGGCTGCGGAGGAGAAGTTATCGGCGGCTCAAGCTGAGATCGAGTCATTGAAAGAACAGCTATCTGCCAGGTAGGACTCACTAGCAATCCGCATGGAAGCGGAGAGATTGGCCAAAAAGGCTAAAGAGAAGGCTGAGCGGGAGGCGGATGATCTATGAAACCAGCAGGTTTCAAGGATGCCATCTTCGGAGATTTAAAGGCTAAATTAAAGGTCCAAGCCGTGGATCGGTTCAAGAGGTCCCCTGCTTACAATGCTCTTCTCCTGCGCGAGTTTGAACGCAGAATGATGTAGTCCAAAAGGTTTTTCAAGATAAAGGACTATTCGAACGAAAAAGCTTTGAAGCGTTTTGACAAGTCCCTTAAGCTACATATGGATAATGCGGTGTGTTCGATCAAGGATCAGATTAAGAGGTGGAAAGCTCATTGCCACTATACAAGGACTGAACCTCACCTAATGCATCAGGAAGTCCCTACAAAACGTGCGTCAACACATTATTCCGAAAAAAAAAGGGAGTCTTACCAGTACTGGTGATGAACCAGAATTAGGTTCTATTTCTGGTCGGGACTATAGACCTTTTATGCCAGCAAGAGATGAAGAGATAGCCTGGCCATCCGAAGATGAAGTTGATGATGAGGATAGCGGGGGTGCCGCTCCGACAGATGTTTGATTTTTATTTAGTTTTTCCATATTTTTTGTATCTGGGCTTTTGCCAATGTAAATTTGATCCTTCATCTATATAACCCATTTGTGTAGCTATTTATTTGTTTGAATTTTGGTTATTCGTCTACTTCAGTTGCCGTTGCTGAGTTTTTGGTTTAGGCTCAAAAGCCTTTTTGTTGTTCATCTACCATTGCTGAGTTTTTGGTTTAGGCTCAAAGCCTTCTTTGTTCAGCTACCATTGCTGAGTTTTTGGTTTACGCAGCGTTTGTCAGGACATATCCGACCATATACCAAGTCTTTAAGCATACTGTTGGGACATCTCCCTCTTTTGCTTATATAGTTTTTAAGTGCTAGTTTATTCAACCCCTAGCGTTTCTTTCGACCACTATTTTTTAGTGTGTTATCTGCACTTCGAGGGATCACGCTTGCCAATGATGGCAAGCATCTTGATGTAGCGGAAGCTCTACGAGAAAAACCTACAAGAAAACAATTAGAAACAACCTACCAATATTCTGTTGATCCGCACACGGATGCCAGAATATCAAGCTACTGATAACATTCAACTTCGCGCATGAAGGATTGTTAACAGGCTTCAAATACTTCAATCTTCGCAGAGAATGTTGTACATGGATAGTTGACAAACAATTCTCTATATTTTTTTATTAATCAAAAACTCCCTTTCAAACCCTAATACAATCTAATTAAATAGAATTGCAAAACTTGACTAACAAGAAAATCCTAAACAATCAAGAAAGAGTCCTAAATGAGAAAGATATCAAATCTCCTAAAAATCAAAAGAATCCCAAAACATTAAAAACCTATCTAAAATGGAAATTGGATTTGATTTAATAAAATCAAATCATAAAATAATTAATAACCTAATTACATATAACTTAAAAGGAAATAAAATAAACGTATAGAATCATGACGACAATTAAAAACCATAAAACTCGAAACAACTGTCTTGGCGCGCCTGAAACTTAATGGCCAAATTCGGATATGCTGTGGCCCGTTATAAAAGATAGAGTCTTCATAACATTTGTAGGGCTCATCTTGGGCTTTCCGAAAACATATTATAATGTTTATTTTGAGTTCGTTTGCCCTTTAAAAAGGCCCCCGAAATTTTCTCATTCTAACAATTTCGACCCTTCCGAGTCTTTGCTTCCTTCTTTCTGTACCCTTCGTCTTTGAGTCGATTCATCTACTCCATGAAATCCAAACCTTTGTTTTCTGTATCATCTTTGCTTGCTGCATCACATCTATTGGTCTGTTTGCATTTTTCTAGCTCAAGCTGTTGTTTCATATCTTTAGAGCCTGCTATGGTTGTGGGTACCCATTCGCCAGAGTTTGCATTCTCATTGTTGCAGTTTTAAGTGTATAACTTCGTGCCAAAGTGAACAGCCTCTACATCCGACCATGGCACTTGCTTTTAGTAATAAATTACTCTTTATTGATAATCTCTTACAGTCTTAACAATGTTTAAAAAGAAAATACTAGAAAGCAAATATTGAAAAAGAAATGACAAAACAAACTTTAAGAAAGGGAAAGGGATCGATGGTTGTGAATCTTCAGATGCTGAGTGTTGCAAGATCGATGGTGTTCTCTAGCACTCCTTTCTCCTTATCTTTCTCTTCTCTTGGACCGATTTCAGGATTCCCGAGGGTCTCTTCCAGTGCCTCTTAGCTAAGCTAACATATGCACAACGTCTCTGCTCCGACTTTATCTCTAAAAATTGATAGGTTTGCACAGCGAGCCATCTCTTGTGATCCCTTTAGTTCTCCAATCCCAAATTCTATCAAGAATTTTATTTTTAGCGCATGAGTTAATGTGACTGCCCCGGGCCTTGTTCAAGAACGGTCGGTAGAGTAGTGCATTGTACAGCCAGTTGTGAATATCGACGAAGACAAAGTCTAACAAGATCGTCCTCTGACATAATGCTGTGCCGAATCTAACTGGTAGTTTCATGGTTCCTATTGACCACACATCGACGCCTCCGAATCCCTTCAGCGGTGAGTGAAAAGGCTCTAAATCTTTTCTGACCAGCCGTAACTCGTCATACACCCTGTCGCTCAAAATATCAACAAAACTTCCATTATCTATCATTACTCGGAGGACATCTCTATGAGCTATTTGGACCCCTACTATGATTGCGTCGTTGGGTTTCGAGTCAATCCCTTCTGAATCCTCGACCGCGAAAACTATCAGGTCTCATCCTTCCTTTCCCCTATTAAGGCTTATTTGTACGGAATTAACGTTTACATTTATGTTCTAGTACATTACCTCTCGGACCTTTGACATTCTTTCTCTGTTGCTGCGACCAGTATGGGGTCCACCAAAAATAGTGTTTATTGTAGCACTTGGGTTGCTTTTCTTGGGGCTCTTCTTTTCTTAATCACTCATTCAGTGGCTATCTTGGCGACTACTATGTCTGTCTCTTTTCAGGGTGAAATCCTTAAAGTGCCCATCTCTGATTAGGCTTTCAATATAATCACGCAATTTATATCATTTGGAGGTGTCGTGCCTGTGATCTTTGTGGAAACGACAATACTTTGTCATGTCTCTCCTAGCATTAGTTGATTGCTGCCTTGGATATTTGGCTAGCCCTTTGTCTTTTACTACAGAAAGTATGTTTTCTTAGTCGCCCATCAAAGGATAGTAGTTGTTGTATTTGCTCCGGAACCTACTGGCTCGATTGCTTCCTCTGCTTTCCCTGGGTTAAACCTTTCAGTTCTTTTCATCTATCTAGAGATCACGCGACTGTGTTTCTATTTTGTCATCCTCGGACTCGAGCCTTGCATCGAGTCTACAGCCATGTACATAGCTACCCCTTTGCGCTGCCTCTTCTTCTTCAGTTAGAGCATAATCGCCTGATATGTCCATCATCTCTTCGTAAGTATTTGGTAGGTCTCTTCGTAGGTCGAAGGACAGTCGATCACTTTGCAAGCCATTGGTGAATGCCACTACGACTACCACATCACTAGCATCCTCAATCTGGGCGACTTCTTTCCCGAATCTTATTAGGTATTTTTTTAGGGACTCATTCTTCTCTTGTTTTAGATTTGATAGGTTGGCGAGTGACTTCCTCCTCTGTACGTTCCCCATAAACTGTCTCATGAACGCTTTCCTGAAACTAGAGAAGTTGTTAATGCTTTTGGGTGGGAGCCCCCAAACCATCTGGAGGCGAGGTTATCGAAGGTTTACGAGAATAATAGGCATATAAGTCTATCGTTGGATGCATATTGGGCCATAACATTGCGGAACAGCCTAACATGTTCCTTCGAGTCCCTAGTCTCTTTATATTGTTCTATAGTCGACATCCTGAATCTTTCAGGAATTAGGTGCAAGTAATTTGATCGATGAACGGGCTGTCCGATGAGGCACCGCGCCCGTATTTTCGGGCTATTGCTAAAACCTTCTTTGGTAATTCTTGGAGTGTGACGCTTCGCTAACCTGTTGGTTCTCCTCCCGGACTTAGCTGACTCTTAATGGTCATTCCTCGGTAGCCATCTTCCCTGCTATCTTTGCTGCCTTCAGACCTTTGATCGTCTGTGCTTTCAGATCTTCTTTATTTGGCCCTTTCTGATCGCAACCCCCTTCTCGATTGAGAGCTCTTATCTTCGAATGAAGCAAAGTGGTGTCTCCGTCGAGTCTTCTGGTGCGCTCTGTCAGGGATTGTCCTGTGTGTTCGGCCATGGCCTTGCCTTTCCAGGGATTCTTCATCTAGTAGTCTTTTGCCTTTTCTCTGTCTTTCTCCTTCAAAGGCTTCAGGGTGGTCTTGAGGCGTTTCTTCCGTAGATGGCCTTGTTTGGGTCTCCGGGATCACAATGTGGACTTCCGATCGCAGCCTCCCAGGTAGGTGATCCCTAGGCTTACTTGTTGTCAAGTCATAGGGAGAAGAGATCCCTAGGCCTACAGGAAGTGTAAGCCCTATCTTGTTGGCCACGCTGACCGGGTTCATCAAAGTGGTTAGGAAGTGTTGTACGATTCCTAGATCGGCCGCTCTAGTTTCTAGTGTTGCTACTGATTGTTTTACAATCATCAACATTCCATCTCCCGCTACTCCAGTTGTCTCTGGTACCTGGTGGTTGTCACCGCTGGAGTTTCCATCTTTGTGGCTGGTGTTGCTCATATTTTAGATCTGTTCGTGAGGGTTCCTCAAAGTTTTTAGTTCACTTCCCCCTCCTTCTAGCACCAATTGTTGACAGTGAATTCTGGATTGCACACGTCCAACAATGATAA
Source organism: Acer campestre (assembly GCA_954870605.1). Taxonomy (NCBI): domain Eukaryota; kingdom Viridiplantae; phylum Streptophyta; class Magnoliopsida; order Sapindales; family Sapindaceae; genus Acer; species Acer campestre. Next base: position 15,249,972 of record OX940801.1, on the reverse strand, counting down.
TGCGCTAATGATAGCAAGAATATGAATAAAAGCATGCAAAACACAAGTTTTACGTGGAGAACCTAAGAAAGGGAAACAACCACGGCACCCGTAAAGGCAGGAAAATAATACTATGATCTGTTTTAGGTTACATGCTCAATATTGTCTCTTTTTTCTCATACAATTGCTCTCTATTCTCAAGGATTCTGAACCCTTTTTCCACAGGTTACATGGTTCTATTTATAACAAGCAAGTTAGGGTTTCTTCTTATTGTTGTCATGTTGGCAATGGACTTTCCAATTAGAATCGTCTTAGGATTCTGACATTACGAACTGATTAGGACTCGTTTCCTGTTTAATGTCTATCTTTCCGAATGCTTTCAGTCCTTTCCTGTTTGGACTTCTCTTGAGGGGAAATTGGGATATGATGCAAGATATATTAAGAACAATAATGATGTAGGAGATATTAAGAACAATAGTTAGAATACATGCATCTATTTATATAGGTTCATTGTTTTCAAAACTATTTAGTTAATTTTAGTAAATGAACCTAGGAATTACAAAATGAATTTAGAGATTCTATGAGTGAACTTGGAGAACCTAATAGTTTTATTTATTATTGATACATGTATTTGTCATTGTGTTTGGCCTATAAATAGGCTTGTATTTCCTCCATTTGAAAGAAGATTATCAGATTTTGAGTTTTTTAAAACTATCCATTTAAGTTTCTTGTGAAGAATTCGTACTTGAAGCCTGTTATCCTGGTATCCGTGCACGGATCAACAGCATAATAGTAGCATTCGCTTCCGGTATTCACGTGCGAATCAACAGATCCGATTCACTTATCCCTATCTTTATCGATCGGTGCTTGTGCCATTTTTTCCACTACATCAGTTATCCCTAATGTTTCCTTAGCAAGGTTCAACTCTTGAAGCCTTGTACCTAGAAGGGTCCTTGCTCGATGAGGTTTACTTGAATAAGATTACTTTTCTCGTATTGGCCGAGTAGGTCTTGGTCGAGTAAAGGTCTTCGGTGAATACAATCCTTGCTTTCTTTAGGCTGAGCTACTTGGCGAATACACAGGTTTCTGTTGATCTTGATGACGTGGCAAGTGGCCAATGCTTCCTTCGTTGAATAGTTGACAAGTGACGTGGAATTATTCTTCCTGGTTTCCTGCCTATTATGCTGACGTGTCCTTTGGCCGAATATATACATACAACACTAATAAATACTCCTTAGAAGTAAACTTCCTCAATTTGGTTTTGTATTGACTTTAATATTACCAGAAACATTTTATTCTCTTTTCATTTTCTTCCAAAGACAATTATGGGTATTACAAGACGGGTGGTATGAAACACTGTATTGTTGCTCAAGCAATGGTGAAAAATGGGGTGAACAACTTTATCATAAGGGATATGGGGGAGCAGTGATTGTCACAAGCAGGAATGAGGATGTAGCTAAAAAGATGGTTGGGGAAGAAAATCTACTTCAACTTCATCCCCTTTCGGATCCCGAGAGTTTCTGGTCAATTTACATAGACTCAGTTGTAGCATGGGGGTGGAGTTCATTTCACAAGAACAATTGAAAGAGAAACTCAAAAGTAAGTGTGGGGGTCTGCCATTAGTAGCAAAACTGATGGGGAAAATTAAGGCTGATCAACAAAGAAATGCAGCTGCACAAGCACAAGATGCAAGCCACCAAGAATACTAGTCATGAATAATTAGTGTTACAAATTAGCATTCCTGCTTCTTGTTCTTTTTGTCTTTAATTTGTATTCATGAATTTGCTAAAGTTTAAGAATATGATAATGATTTTGATTATGTTGGGTTCCTAATTGAAGCATACATACAGTATATATTACTTGCTCATTGGGCTTTTGATTTTTGATGAACATTGATATAATCCAAAGTAGATAACTTTGGCTAACATCACAGTTTCATAGACATTTAAAAATTAAAACATTGAAGTTTTGTCCAAAAAAGTAGGTAAAGTAGTCTTCAATAATTTCATTTGGGTCTGATATGCTTCTCTTTCTTTCCCAAAGTAATAAAAAAGAAGATGCCATCCATTCTTTTTAATAATAGTTTTGGTGTTTGCTTGGCTTCCCTGTTTGCTTTGTTTCTTGGAGGCTTTCTATTGTTATTGATTTGTTCTCAATAAATTAAGCTTGGAGTTCAAAAATAAAAAAATAGCCCTAAGTTTTTAGTTGAGTGGTAACTTTATACAGCAATAAGTCCCTTTTTTTCTCTCGAGGGAGGGAATTTAAATTTGGGATCTCGATATTAGTTGAGAGTATGATTATCACCGGACTGTTCCTGTTATCACAGTAATAGAGTCGTTTATGTTCTTGCATTCAAGTCTCTTTGTATGATTATATTTAGATTTATTGATAAAAATTTCAATACGCTAGTCCAATTAAATGCATACAACCGTGTGACAATTGCATGGAAAACCCTGATTGAGACCGTTCCATGCATGACTGGAGTTGATAGAGAGGCATCTCTCTGGTGAGCCAAGCAGTGAAACAAACTGGGCTCCCCGTACATGAAACTACGAAACCAAGCTACTTGCAAGCTTTTTGAGAGCATCTCTGCATACAAAGCAACGCAAGATTTCTGAAAATCTCTCACTTTTGCTTTCCACTTCAGTTAAGAAGGTATAATGAAAATAAACATATTATCTTCTTTATTCACTCTAATAGTTTCCATTACTTTTTGAGAGCATCTCTGCATACAAAGCAAAGCAAGATCTCTGAAAATCTTTCACTTTTGCTTTCCACTTCAGTTAAGAAGGTATAATAAAGTAAAATAAAGCACTTGCTGCGTCTCTAACGTCTTCCTTCAAATTCTGAGATTTCAGCTACTAAAGCGCTTGTTCTGTTGCTTACAAGAACTGGGTATTTCGTTGTTCGTTCAACGGTTTCATTGGGCAGTAATCAAGGTTAAACAGGTCTGGTTCAAATTGCTTCCGCTACTATTCTTGTTCTTTCATGAAATGTATTGGGGTCTCAATAGCTATAATGTGGGAAAGGAAAAAAAAAAGAGGGGGAACAAAAAGCTTCACACTCCTTGTAATTTTATCAAGCTTTGAAACTCTGTTTTGGACCTTAAATTTCCTTTTTTTTTTTTTTTTTTTTTTTTTTTTTTGAGTGAACATGGTACAGTTCAAATTTTCTACTTGTGCATTATTTTCTGTTTTTCTGCTATAATCTGATTCTATGTTTCACAGCTCTTATAAAAGCACCTTTTTTTTTTTTCTTGTTTGCAGTTCTTTTATTTAGTAAAGTTATGTTTATAATTGCTGAATTAATTAACAAGCGAGTAGAAATGGTAACCCTTGTCTGGCTGATTAGTTATTGTAGTGGGTTTCCCTTTCGGATTCGAAAGTTTTAAGTGTGAGAATTGATTCGCTCTTGTGTATTATTTCTTTATTTGTTTGTTATTTGCATCAGCAATGGAAGACTCGGGGACAACGGAACATCGTAGGGAACAGCGTAGGGAAGACTCAGGTACAACGAAACAGCTTAGGGAAGACTCCGGGACAACGGAACAGCATAGGGAAGACTCGGGGACAACCGAACAACTTAGGGAAGACTCAGGGATAACAGAACAGCGTAGGGAAGACTCGGGGATAACGGAACAACGTAGGGAAGACTTGGGTACAATGAAAGAGCGGAAAAGTCACATATTGAACCTTTTGGAAGATGATGGTGTTTCCACAGTTGTTCTTGTTGGAGACACAGGAATGGGGAAAACATGGATGGCAAGAGAAATAAGTGAATGTGCTGTCCGCAAAGGCTCATGCTATGAGTTTCTTTGGCTATCAGTGTATGACATCAACTTGCTTTACCAATCCATTGCTCATCAGTTGTCTCCTGGTTTCATTACTGATCAGGAGTCGGGAGACGAAGAGGAAGACATTGATTCGAATTGGGATGTAAAGGTAACATCGATAACTCAGAAATACAAAATATCCTTTCCATGATATATTTCCGAATAGAAATTAAATGGTCTTATATCATCTTCACATCTTTGTGTTTGTTTTATTTATTTTTATGAAGGTAGTATAATTTATTATAATTAAAATAAATAAATAAAGGACTAAAGGTAGTATGATTACTATGATATAGGGAATTCATGAATAAAAAGGCGGTAATGAAAATAATAGTAGGATAAAAGAATGATTTTTTTTTTTTTTCTCAAAAGATCTCGGTAATGAATATCATTTTGTAAATGACTAAATGGTGAAATCCAAGAAAAAATAGTTCTATAAAAAATTAAAAAAAAAAAAAAAAAATCCTTTCTATATAATTATCTGGAAAAGGTAGATGGATATCGGGTAGTGTTGAAAGCTTTTTTGTTAGTGAAATATTTTTCTACTTGATTCAATTTCCTTTTTCCTAAACCTTAAAAAAAAAAAAAAAAAAAAAAATTAATAATAATAATAATAATAATAATAAAAAAATTATAATAGTTACTGAAACAATCTGTATAGGGGTAGGATCCATAGCCCCCTTTTACACAATTTTTTAGCCATTAAATTATAATGGGTTGAACGGTTAAGATAATTTAATCTTTTCAAACATCATAAATACTTTATCACACCCAGTCCCCACCACCCCCGCATCTTCAATATTATTTGTTTTTGGTTTTACATATATTTAATTAGTGAAGTTTTATTTTTACTCAACATAAGTGTTTTGTCTAATTTAATATATATATATATAAGTGTTTTGATTGTTTTTATCAAACTTTCTATTGATGAGACAAAAATACTCTTAATGATGTCTAAAATAAAAATCCTTTTTATATATAAAAAAAAAAATTACTTTTTAGTTATTATTATTATTATTATTATTATTATTGGAGGTTGGGCCTCCAATCTAAAAAAAATGATGAAGAAGAAGAAGAAGAAAAAGAAGAATGAGAAGGAGGATTCCAGATTTGGAAAAAATTAAGCACACAAGTCTTCAATTAAATACACAGGAATTGAACAAATAGATTAAACAAGAAGAAAAAAAAATTATAGATCTGAAAAGTAAAATTAAACACACTAGTCTTCAATTGAACACACTGGAAATTAAGCACACAGATTAAACACACTAGGAATTAAACTGGTGGTATGTTTAATTGATGAAAACTGGTGGTGTGCTTGATGGAAGAAGAATGGTGGTGTGTTTAATTTAAGAAAACAAGTGGTGTGTTCAATTGAAGAAAATTGATGTGTTTAATTGAAGAAGACCTATGTGTGTTTAATTGAAGACCGGTGTGTTTAATATTTTCAAGATCCAGAATTTTTTTCTTCTTCCTCGTCTTCGTCATCTTCTTCTTCGTCCTCCTTCTTTTTCTTCTTCTTCTTCTTCTTTGCTCAGACCTCCATTGGAGGTTTGCGTGACCTCCAGACCTCCAATGGAGGTTACAACCTCCATTGGAAGTGCTCCAATAATTTTTTTTGTTTTTGTTTTTGTTTTTTTAATGAAAATTATTCTTAAAAAATCAATATAAATAGAAAATGCAAGGGTAAATTTATCTCTTCAATGAAAAGTTTGGAAAAAATAATGAAAACACTAATTCCGAGTAAAAATAGAAGCCCCCTTAATTTTTTGGTTAAAAAGTGCTATATTGAATCTTGATGAAATTTAATGGAATATATTGAATATTAATGTGAATTTTTGTATGGATGATAAAAATATTGAAATAAATTTGTGGAAAAAAAAATGAAAAAAATTCGGGTACAAAAACTAATTTTTTCCAACTTTTTTGAAGATAAAACATTTAAAAGTAGAGAAATATAAGAAAAAATATTTCTCAATTCCAAAAATTTTCCAAATTTTTACCAAATGTGTATTTTAATTTTCTTAGGACGCATACAAAAAATCTCATTAAAAAACATTCAATTGCATGCAATTTCATTATAGGTGTTCATTGTATTAAAATAAATGGGTGCTAATAGGAAAGGCTCCATATATATATATATATATTACTTCTCTAATCAAGACCTTCCTGACTTTATAATTTCAAGATGTCTAACCACAGCCACACATTCACAGTGGGCCCACAACCCTATATTAATAAATACCCACACCCAATATGAATGTGTGGCTTGTTGGGGATAATCCTCTAATAACCCGATGAACGCGGAATCGCCTTGCCTAATATACGCCCATAACTCATAGCAAATAATAATGCCAATAAGCAGAAAAATAGATGAGAGAGAATAAAACAATCACAACACAAGATATACGTGGAAAACCCAAAACGGGTAAAAAACCACGGGCCGTCAGGACGACAGAGAAAGTTCCACTATATGATAAATTGTTACAACCATATACTCCAGGATTCTCTCTCACACCTAACCCAAACTCCACTCACAAGATCCTCACCAAGAACCCCACAATATCCCCTAGGTCTCCCCTAAATATCACCCACGGATCTCTAACTAGATCCACCGATATTCCCTTAGATCCCTCCTCGGATATTCCTTTGGGTCTCCCCGGATCTCACTCACACTCTCTGATGTTTACATGGTGTTCTTTTTGCTCCACAGCCTTAAACATAAATAATAGGACTATTTATACTAGTTACAGGGAGTTTAAGATAAAAGGAAATTCTACTCCTAAACGTACAAGACTTACTTGTTCCACATAAATACTATTTCCTTTTATGACAAGTCTTCTAGTAGGGAGTAAATCCTTTTCCTTCAAGCACAAGAACTTCCAGAAACAAACTACTTCCTTTTCCGCTGAAGATTTCCCGTTTCACGTATGTTTATGATTGACTACGATTCGGGTCACGGTTGTACACCCGCTTCCTAAACCGTTACAAGTCACCTTAAATTACATCGCTCAGAAAACCGCGATCCATACGCTGAAACAATCTTCATTCTTTTATTATTCTGGTCTTCAAACTTCAATCTTCAATCTCCCTAAAACACCACCATTCAACTTCCAAACGTATCCCACGTCTCCAGGAAGCTCCACATCAGTTGAGTCTTATTTGGTTCACATTAGTTCATTTGAGAATACGAGCCAAATCTAACAATTCTCCCCTTTGGCTAGAATTCTTAAAACTTGTCCACAGCCACAATTCTCATCACCGAGAATTAACATACCCCACCACAAGGTATAACCACTTAGGAACGAACCATCCTAAGATTTTTCTTCAACACATTTTTTTTTTTTTTTTGTGTTCGTTGTTCCGGCACCATGTCGAAATAACCTGCTGAAATTATGGTGCAACTCCTCATGTCAGATTTCCAGGGAGTTCGTCAGCCATCGACATCTTTGTCCACCATACACCTTGCATCACTTTCTGACCAATGCCTTGTGCACAATTATGGACCACTAGCAGCAACATATCCTCTTCCATGGCCAGTGGGGAAAACTGCCAAAATGATAAACATGTCCTTACATCACCCAACCCTGTGAAAGACCTTCCGTCCTTACATCACATACCTGGTGAAAGACTGCTACTAGAAACTGGGAGTGCTTTGCCGGATAAGCCACACACTATACCAAAGAGAGATTTTTTTTTTTTTTAAATAGTCAATCAGCTCCTTGTGTAACCCAGATTGAATCTCCATGACTTGTACCTGTCACCACAAGCCAAACTTCTCCTCCATCAATATTCTTCCTTTCATCAAACCCTACCGAGTTCGAATACCGCCTTCAAGACGCATCTCCTTTGCTAAACCATACTAGGCAACCATGATCATCATTATCCCAATGCCACTAAGTCCTCCATACGATCTCCCGTAAAGACTTGTTACCGCCATCACCATCGCCAAACCATATGGCTCTGATACCAATTGTTGGGGATAATCCTCTAATAACCCGATGAACGCGGAATCGCCTTGCCTAATATACGCCCATAACTCATAGCAAATAATAATGCCAATAAGCAGAAAAATAGATGAGAGAGAATAAAACAATCACAACACAAGATATACGTGGAAAACCCAAAACGGGTAAAAAACCACGGGCCGTCAGGACGACAGAGAAAGTTCCACTATATGATAAATTGTTACAACCATATACTCCAGGATTCTCTCTCACACCTAACCCAAACTCCACTCATAAGATCCTCACCAAGAACCCCACAATATCCCCTAGGTCTCCCCTAAATATCACCCACAGATCTCTAACTAGATCCACCGATATTCCCTTAGATCCCTCCTCGGATATTCCTTTAGGTCTCCCCGGATCTCACTCACACTCTCTGATGTTTACATGGTGTTCTTTTTACTCCACAGCCTTAAACATAAATAATAGAACTATTTATACTAGTTACAGGGAGTTTAAGATAAAAGGAAATTCTACTCCTAAACGTACAAGACTTACTTGTTCCACATAAATACTATTTCCTTTTATGACAAGTCTTCTTGTAGGGAGTAAATCATTTTCCTTCAAGCACAAGAACTTCCAGAAACAAACTACTTCCTTTTCCGCTGAAGATTTCCCGTTTCACGTATGTTTATGATTGACTACGATTCGGGTCACGGTTGTACACCCGCTTCCTAAACCGTTACAAGTCACCTTAAATTACATCGCTCAGAAAACCGCGATCCATACACTGAAACAATCTTCATTCTTTTATTATTCTGGTCTTCAAACTTCAATCTTCAATCTCCCTAAAACACCACCATTCAACTTCCAAACGTATCCCACGTCTCCAGGAAGCTCCACATCAGTTGAGTCTTATTTGGTTCACATTAGTTCATTTGAGAATACGAGCCAAATCTAACATGGCTGTAGTTGGATGTCATTAACTTATAATTTCAGGAAGTCCTTATTAGAGAACTACCGTATATATATAATACTTCTCTAATCATGACCATCATGACTTTATAATTTTTGGACGTCCAACTACAGCCACAAATTCACAGTGAGCCCACAGCCCCACATTAACAAATACCCACACCCAATATGAATGTGTGGCTATGGTTGGACGTCCTTACTAGAGAACGTTAACCACCCTACATATAATAATTCTCTAATCATGACCATCATAACTTTATAATTTCAGGATATCTAATCACAATCACACATTCATAGTGGGCCCACAGCCCCACATTAACAAATACTCATACTTCAGGACGTCCTTACTAGAGAACCACCTATATATATATATTTATACTTGCCTAAATAAAAAAAATAAAAATAAAAAAAGTTAATTTTCTTTTGTAATTTATACCGTATAGGATATGAAAGTGGAAGAGGAACCGGAAAGTTTGAAGCACAAGATAAAAGCAAAACTTGAAGAAAAGAGATCCGCCGCGTTGCATGAAGGGAAGAAGTATCTTTTGCTTGTTCTGGATGACGAGGGAAATAAGATGAAGGATAATGATTTGCAGGATATCAGAGCTGTGCTTCCTTCCGGTGACCCTATTCCTTTAAAGATATTAGTTACAAAAAGAAAGAGTGAGGAAGCCCCTAATAATCAAGAGAAGCAGGTTAAGGTGACATTTGAGCTCCTGTCTCTTGAAGGGTCGTTAACTATATTGAAAAACAGCATAGATAAAAAATTCCATGAAATTCAAGGTTTCAAGGATTTGTTTGATGCAGCAATAGCCGAAAAGAGCAAGGGTTTGCCGGCTGCAATCACTGTGATAGCAGGAGCGTTAAATTATATTGCAAGACATAATTCTGGGGATTGGACACTGGAAAGTGCACTAGAAAAAGCAGCTTGTTATGAGAAAGCAGCTAATGGTGTAAATCTGCTCATTTCTTGTGCATATGAGATGTTGCCCGGCACTGTTATACAAAACTGCTTCTGGCATAGCGTGCAGTTCTTTCGCAAACATGGTGGCATCCATTACAATGAGTTAATCACTCACTGGGTAATGGAAGGCAATTTTGATCCCTTTGATCATATTGGGAAGGCATACAAGGAGGGACATTGTGTTCTAATGGAGCTACTAGATCGTGGCATGTTGAAGATACAAGATGACAATATTGTTTCCATGGAAGGAGCAGCATTGAATATCGTTGATTCCCGCCCTCGAGGGTATGCTGGGACAGCCAATCTTGGGTTGGCAAGTGTCTTGGGGAATGGTGAATGGAAAGGTCTTGGGCGAATTACACAAACAGATGGCATGATAAAAACATTATGCAATCCTAAACATTGGCAGAAAGTCTCCACACTACTGATGGATGGAAGTTGTCACTACAACAAATTACATCATTAGCAACAAAAAATATGGTCACTAAAAGGTATAGATTTTGTTACTAATTCATTTTAGTGACCAAAAAAATTGGTGTTCCCATTCGACACTGAAAGTTCGTGTCTAAAGATAATTAGTTACCACCAAAAATATTAGTTACTAATTGTCCAAAACATTAGTGACTACAAATTTAGTAGCTAATTGTGATCACAATTAGTTACCAACATTTTCATCACTAATAGGTAAAAATTGTGGTTACTAAATCTAGTAATCGATCCTTAAAAGCAGCACTATTAGTGACATAAAATTCGTATCTAAAGATAATTAGTTACCACAATCTTGTCACTAATTGTAATTAAAATTTGTGTCAGCCATTTTCATCACTAAAAGGTAAGAGATTGTGGTTGGACCATTTATGTATCTTTAGTGATGAATTTGTAACTAATAAAAAGTATTTTAGCAATGAACACTTGGTTGCAAACATACTGCATTTGATCACTAAATGTACTTCTGTTTAGTCACAAAATATCTATATTTTTCACTAAATATCTTAGGAATAGTAATTAAAAGTATTGTTACTTATTTGTTAAACTTGCTCACTAAAATCTCTTATTTAGTTATATGAATTTTGTCACTAATAGATTTCATTTCATTCCTAAAATAATTTTAATAGTAATGATTTATTTGGTTACTAAATGTCTAATAATAATAATAATAATAATAATATGGAGACATTGGATAAGGGAGTGTATTTCCTCTCCATTAGTAGCTGTGTTGGTCAATGGCTGTCCTACGGATCAATTTGGGGTGCAGAGGGGCCTTCGGCAAGGGGACCCTCTCGCTCCCTTTCTATTCAACATTGTGGCCGAAGGATTAAGTGTACTGCTGGACAGAGCAGCGAGTTTGGGCCTTATCAAGGGAGAAAATTTCGGGGGGAATGAAGTCCATGTTTCCCATCTTCAGTTCGCAGATGACACGGTGGTGTTCCTTAAGCCCAAGATCGAATTTCTGTTGAATTTGAAACGTATTCTTCGCTGTTTCGAGATGGCCTCGGGTCTGAAAGTGAATTTTCATAAATCTTGTCTTGCTAGTGTTGGTAAAAACAAGAGAAGAAAGGACTTATGGGCGAGTTTGTTGAAGTGTAAGGCTGTCGACCTTCCTGTTTTGTACTTGGGGCTTCCTCTAGGTGCTAGATCGAGAAATAAATGCTTCTGGGATCCAGTTGTTGATAAGATAGAGAAAAGGCTGTCACCATGGAAGAGGAAATTCATTTCCAAGAGTGGTAGGCTGGTGTTGATTAAGTCTGTTCTGAATAGTATCCCGTCGTTTTTCTTGTCAGTGTTCAGAATGCCGATAGGGGTTGCAAACAAGATAGAAAAACTTCAAAGAGGTTTCTTGTGGGGAGATGAGGTTGGAAAGAAGAGGATTCATGCTGTTAGCTGGGACTTGGCGTGTAAAAGTAAGCTGAAGGGCGGCCTAGGTGTTGGTAGGATGGTGGATAAAAATGAGGGGATGCTTGCCAAGTGGATTTGGAGGTTTGGTAGAGACGGTTCTTCCCTGTGGAAGAGGGTGATTTGTGCTAAATATGGTTTACAAGCTGACAGGCTGTTGTGGGATTGGAATGGTGTGAAAGCACCCTCTCAGTTTGTGAGGGCAGTGGCTAACCTTTGGAAGCCAGGGACGCGATCAGAAATGGTCTGCTCGGAAGGCTTTAAGGAGGTGTTGGGGAATGGTAGGGGAATCAGGTTTTGGCAGGATTTAAAAGTGGAGTCGAGAAGGCTTTCTGAAGCTTTTCCCAGAATTTACGCGCTTGCGATTGATAGAGTTGGCAGGGTGGAGAATTTCGGTGAGTGGAGGGGAGAAGAATGGGAGTGGAAAGTGGTCTTGAGAAGAAATATTTTTGATTGGGAAAGAGATCAGTGGTGTTGTTTCTTAAAGGCTTTAAGCTGCTGGACTCTCAGGAAGAATATGGCTGACAGTATCGGTTGGGGTTTTGTCTCTTCAGGAGTCTACTCGGTTTCTTCTTTTCGTTTAGCAAAAGAGGACTTGGAAGCTTCGAACCAGGTGAGTGGACAGCTCCCGTGGAAAGATGTCTGCCCTCCCAAAGTAGAGCTCTTTCTGTGGCAATTATTGAAAGGTAGAGTCATGGTTGGGAATGTGCTTCAGAGATTCGGGGTAAAACTTGCCTCTAGATGTCAATTGTGTAAAGCTAGTGAAGAGTCCATTTCTCACCTTTTTCTTCACTGCCCCTGGTCTTGGAAGATATGGCAACAGGGTATGAGCTGGTGGGGGATGACTGGCTGCATTTGTAAAAATATGACAGATTGGTGGGATAGCTGGTTTGGCTTTGTCTCCTCTGGTAAGTATGCTAGAGCTTGGACTACTCTCTTCTATGCAGTCATTTGGTCGATATGGGAGATGAGAAATCAAGCCATCTTTAGTGAGAAAGAGGCTGATGCTGTTCAGGTGGTTGATATAATTAAATTCAGAATTGGGTGGTGGTTCAAACACCATGGTGTTGGTTCTAAAGAGCCTATTACCTCTATCTTACTGGATATTAGAGAAAGATGTGTGGATAATAAAAAGGTGAAGTGTTGTAGGGCGGTGTGGAATCCTCCTAGGGGCTCTGGGCTGAAATTTAATGTGGACGGTTCATCTTTGGGGAATCCCGGTATGGCGGGCATTGGAGGTGTCCTGAGGGATTCAGACGGCAGAGTTAGATGTCTTTTCTCTGAATGTATTGGTATTCATGATGCAGCTGAGGCAGAGCTTTTTGCGATCTTGAAAGCGGTGGCTTTGTGTGATTCCTCCTCTTCCTTTATCTCTAGCCGAAGGGTAGAGATTGTTAGTGATTCTAAGGTGGTTGTTGGATGGATTAATAATGAAGGGTTGGGTAATATAAATTTAGTCAATTACATTCATGAGATTCGGGAGGTCTTACAGAGACAGGGGAATATTGTGGTGGTCTTTGCGGGGAGAGCTACAAATTTTTTTGCTGATAGGCTGGCCAGACAGGGAGTTAATGGTAGGGAGGATTATGTGGTGTGGAGCATGGAGGGCTGAGTTCTTTCTCTTTGTTTTGTTTTGGCTCCCTGCGTGGTGCTCTTGTTTTTGTTGTTTTCTTTCCGTTGTTGGCTCTGGTCTTCTGCTGGGGAGGTTTCGTTTTTGTAGGTGCTCTGGTTGTGTTTGTTCTTGTGTTGGCCTGTTTTGAGGTCGCTGGTTAATAAAGTTTTATTGTTCAAAAAAAAATAATAATAATAATAATAATAATAATAATTGTTATTGTTATTATTATTATCATCATCATCATCATCATCATCATCATTATTATTATTATTATATGGTGGTGTAGATATGGAAAATTATTGTAATTAATTTTATTATTTAGTCATGAAAGATTTTGTAACTTCAAGAATCTAAATCTCTTTAAAACCGACACTTAATTTAATTATTTTGTTATCGATAATAATACAAAACAAAACAAATACTTATACAATAATTTTGACAATTAATAATTAAAATTGTTGCATCTCAATATTTGATAACTGTGATAAAATAATAGATAAAAATGTGTTTTCCAAACTAAAACTACAAAAAGAACAAAATATGAAATACAAGTATCATTGCAAAATTTATAACTTCATCAGCATTAGAGAAGAGCTAGGTCCTTTTGTCCATACGAAGTGATAACTATTCTGCAATAAAGGAAATACAAATGTCATTCATTCATCACATAAATCTTATATCATCATTTACATAATAGAGTTTTACAGTTTATTTGACGACAGTTACAAATGAATAAATTAGAAGATAATCAATCAAAATCAAACCATATATTTTGCAATATACTAGTATAAATATAGAATCGTCAAATATGACACCAAGTTCATATGATATTTTATTAGCAAATGAAACAAGAAATAAAACCAAACAAAAAGTGTACAAGAAAAAAAAAATACATGTTCCCGGATTAATAGATATTGTCAAAAAAAAAAAAAAAAAAAAAATAGGAGATGCGATTTAGGATGAGGGGACTATGTTATAGATTCTTATGCTCTGTATATAGAAACGAGTTTGTTGGTGGAAGTTGCAGAAGCATTGAAGCAAAGAATTTTTTTTTTTTAATGGTATTCGGCTGAGAGAATGATTTTTAATTTGTATTCTTTACTAAAATTCTTTTTGTCAAAAAAAAAAAAAATCTTTAACCTAGAACTCAATTTTAAAAATTCTTTTTTCAATAAAAAAAAAAAAAAAAATCTTGTAACACTTTTTTTTTGAATGGTACAACGCCAAAGCCCAAACAAAACCAGCGGGACAACAGGCCACCCGCAAGAACACAACAGACCACAAAGACAAGCAAGAAGCAACAACGCAAACAGCAACAAAAGCAGGACCAAAACAAGAAACAGAGCAAGAACCCGAAACAGGGCAAGACAAACTAGAAATCCCAAATCAACTCATCACCCTCCTGACCCGAGCCCTTCTTAGCAAGAGAATCAGCAAGAGAATTGGAAGACCTAGGATTGAAAATGATGCTAGCGTTCCCGATGGCCAGCAGAAGATCCCGAATCTCATAAATAAAACTCACAAATTTGGAATTAATATCACAGAGTTCATACATAATCAATTTTCATATATTTTGAATATCCAAATTTAAGTTAAATCTTTATTAAGATCGATCAATTAAACAACCACAATTATTTTCTTCATGAAGTAAAACAACAAAAATCTTAAATAGCTCAAAATTGAACAAGAAGTAAGAAAACTAAAATTTACTAGTACTCAAACTAGATCAAAACATACCTAAATTTTCAGAAATAATTCTTCTGATTGCAAAACAAATACAATCCAACTCTTTGATGCCAAAAAAAAAATAAAAAAATAAAAAAAAATAAAAAAATAAATTAAAGAAATCCAAAGCCATTTACATGACTTACCTGTAGCAGTTGTCTTTCTCATACTTGAAATTAATTGATGAACGAAGAAGGAGGGAGTTGTGTTTGTGTTTGTGTCTTAAGGTTTTTGAAGAGAAAGATGGATAAAAAATGGTAGTTGAGTGCATAGAATTGCTAATTTCATTAACTTCCAATGGAGTGGGAATAATGGGAGTGCTGATAGGATCAACGTGAGATTTAGTCCTATATTATTAAAAAAATTTAATGTAAATTAAAAATGTATTTGACATTGTATAAATAAATGGATAAGTCTTTTTTTTTTTTTTTTTTGATTTATGTTTTTAAAAAAGACGTGGATATGGTAGATAAGTATTTTTTTTATTATTTTTTTTACAAAGATAACAAATAACAATAAAAATTTAGAAATTGGTGAAAAAAAAATCTGTTTTTTTTTAAAAAACTTGGATAGGATAGATAATTTTTTTTTAAAAAAAAAGCAATAACAATTAACAATAAATTGATGACAAAAATAAATAATCAACTAATATTTATTTTGAAAATTTTAATTAACTAATTTATGATACCCGACCCATATGATGATTTATTAGTCATATGATCATATTTGTTACACCATAAAACAAGCTTTTTATATATATATATATATATATATCAAATTATTACATAATTCATACTAATTATCAAAAATTTCATGTATTTGTATTTTTAAATTAGTTCTAAAACTTTCTAAATTTACATGTCTTATAATTATTTAACGTGTATCACAATAAATTTTGTCTCATCAAACTAGAAAATTATATCATTTAACTTAGTCTCATGATATTTAAATGGATAATTATTTTTTGTTACTTTTATTTTTAAAAAAAAAAAAACAGAAAAGAAAAAAAATTAATTTAATTAACTAATTTTTTTTTTCTAGGAAAAGTTGATTTACCAATTTACAATATTAGAAATACATGACAAGTAATTATCATATGATTAGTTTTTTGATATGAAAATACACAATTTTCTATTTTTATACTTCATAATAATTATATACATAATGAAATATTTGTATTCTAAAACTTTTTAAACATTCAAATGTCTTATAAATTAATTGATTTTATATTATTAAAAAAATTTGTCCAATCAAACTAGAAAATGATGTAATGAATTTTAAATTTTTAGACTTATGGTATTTAAAAATATCTTACATATATAATTAAATGGATAAACATTAAAATAAAAAAACTTGGAATATTAAATGGATAAGTTAAAAAACAATCAATAACATATTATAATTTAAATTACAAAATTGATTAAAAAACGTTATATTAATTAATTAACAAAAATATATGTTTTGGTGAACATTTAACTAACTTATTTATGATAATAGAAAATAGGATGATTTAATGATTCATATGATTAGATTCATTACATTCATATATATATATATATATAATTTTAAATGAATGTCTATCATCACCAAATTTTCCCTATTAAAATTCTGGAATTGTTCAAAAAAAAAAAAAAAAAAAAAAAAACTATAAATCAATAGCTTTAAATTTGGTCTCATAATATTTTAAACAATCAAACCTTATATAATTAATTAGATAAATATTATTATTTTTTTCTTGGATTTGTTACTTCTTTTTATTTATTCTTTTAAAATATTTCAATTAAATGAATAAATTTAATAAAAACAATATGCTATAGACAATATTAACATGTTATAATATAAATAAAGAATTTGATGAAAATAATAAACTAATTAATTAAATATAAAATATATTTTTCTTTTTTGTAAAACTCAAAATTTTGAAGTATCGAGTGGTATGGTGAGACTTGAGAGTGATAAGGAGAATTAAACATGTTACACTGCAGAGGAAAACTCAATTGACTCATTTATGATACCAAAAAAAAAACATATGGTAATTTAATAACTATATGATCATATGTGTGACACCTTCATTAAATTCTTTATGTTATTTTTTCTCCAAATAAATACATAATTCATAATGATTAACATCACCGTCACATATTAGAATTGTAAATTAATCCTAAAACTTTATCAATATTCATATGCCTTATAATTTAACTTGAATCTGTATTAAATTTAACCATATATATTAAATGAATTATTTAAAAATATATTGTAGATAATATTATTTAAAGAAAATATAAATTATTTAATTAAATTTTAAAAAAAATTGACTAATTTATTTGTACTAAAACCATATGATGATTAATAATCATATGATTAGATTTGAGACACCATAATCAAACACGTTCATGACCATTATTTTTTTTTTAAATCACTATAGAATGTGCATCACTATATTTTAAACATTCAAAAGTATCATATTTTAATAGAACGTGTATCTCCATGAAATTTATCGGATCAAAATAGAAAATGATATCTTTCATATGAATTCATGAATCCAAATACAATATTCTCATGAGAAGTTACCTATTGTTTATTTTGAATGTGTAGAATGAAATATCTTATAATTAATTAGTTTTTTTTTTTTTTAATATATAACAATTTTAAGGATGTCGTATGATTATACTTGAGATGGTTAATATAAAACTTCAACTATCTATTATAATTGAATTAATTAGTTCATATTAACATAAATTGATATCTTTTTATCATAATCATATTATATATAGGCAAATTGATGTTATGAGTATACACATACACTATCACATGATGATATAAGTTATATTACAATACATTACATTATAATAGATTGGTAACATAATTTATTGTTTAGTTCATATAAACATGCATAAAGTAATATATTTTATCATTATATATATATATATGCAAATTGATGTTATATATGAATATGGACATATACTATCATATAATGATATATGTATATGTTATACTAGATTACAAAAAATTATAATAGATTGCTAACACAATTTGTTTTTAATCTTCATGATTTAATTTGCAAAACAATTACAATAATATCAAATAAACAATTATCTTTTTATCTAAAATTAAACTAGTATGTTTTTACTATTTTTTTGAACTATTACATTATTTCGAGATTGAGGGAGGGATCATAACTCGAACCCACAACCTCATGAATGCAGGTGTGTAAATTATAAGTGCTTATAATTTTTATTTTTATTTTGAAAAAATAATTTCTAAGTTATTAATGATGATGCATTGACATATATATTATTTTTATATGATTTGGATTTTTAATATTTAAAATAAAAAATTATTTTGCAAACTTTATTAAATGAATCTTAATGAATAATGTATATATCCAACATGCAATTGGACCAACTTAACTTGCGTATTTGAATATTTGATATGTGCAAGAATACTTTCTCTAGTTCGGTTAATGGTTGTAATAGATAAAATGAAACAAAATGATTATATGGGCTATTGTCTTAATAAATATATATATATATTAGTGTCTTACATGTGGACCATTAGATTTAATTGCTTTGACCCAAGTCTGCATGCACTTGTCGGTGTTTATCCATAATCTATGGTCCACATACAATGCACTGATTGTATTTTATATCAGTGCGCACCAAAGAGAAAATGACTATATATATATATATGAACTTTCAAGCGAGGGATCACTGACATTAATTTCGGTAAGGACCATGATAAAATCATATTGATTTTTATGAATTTTAATTTGAATTTTTTGTGGATGATAAGTTCATTGACACATATCTATGAATAAAATTTGAGATTTTTTCAAGTACTATAACTATTTGTTTTAATTTATATATATTTCTCTCATTTTTCTAATGCCTTCATATTTAACAAAATCGGGATAAATAGTTCTAATGCTTGAAAAATTCTCAAAGTTTATTCATAGGTAGATTTCAATGAAATTATCAATCACAACAATATTCAGATCAAAATTCATAAAAATCAAAGTGTTTTTGTCAAGGTCTTTACCAAAATTAAAGTATGAGATCCCAATTGAAAGTTTCTATATATACATAATGAAAATTGATGTTATGAATATACACTAATACACTATACCATCACATAATGATATACTAATTACAAAAATATATATATATTATAATAGAATGCTAACACAATTTATTTTTAACCTTCATGTTTTAATTTGTTAATCGGAGAAAAATTATTTTACTATCTAAAATTGAACTGGTATGTTTTTACTATTTTTTTTAACTAGTACAATATTTCGATATTGGAGAAGGGGTCATGTCTCGAATTTGCAACCTAATGGAGGGTGTAATTTATAAGGGCATCGATATTTAAATGGTTATAATTTGTAAGTTTTTATTTTTTATTTTTTTTAATATATATATAATTTCTAAGTTATTAATGTTAATTTAATATATTTGGATTTTGAATTTTTAAAATACATAAATATTTTGTAAACTTTATTAAATTAATATTAATGAATTATGTATATATCCAACATACAATTGGACCAATTTAACTCACATATTTTATGTGTAATAATACTTTCTCTAATTTGGTTAATTGTGTGTATGGGGAGATTTTTATTTTACATAATACTACCATTATTTTAATATCCTTTTGAATAATTTGATAATTATTCATAATTCATTTGTTAAGTTATAGTTGACAACAATTAAACAAATTCCTTAATGAAGTCACTTTTCCATTTTAATGTTCTCTATAAAATAAATAAAAATTAATTAATTAAAAAAAAATCAATTCAATTACAATCACTTTATAACTAACTTTATCACTCAACTATCAGGTAAAACAATTTACTACCAAGTAGGCAATTTATCAGGAGGGATTCTATCAATTTCCTATTTTACCTCCATCATTAATTATTTTTAATAGCTCATATTTATAATTTTGTTAAATCTTATCTACTCCATTTCACCATCACACCACTCATCCATGTATGTCTCCTCACAGTTTCTTCCATTCCAGCATTGTGTTTTAGTATTTGCAATTAAGAGAAAAGTGAAAGTTCATTTAGATATTTGCTTTTTTTTCTTTTTTTTTTCTTTTTTTTTTTAAAAAAAAAAAACATTTGAAAACTAATTCAGTATTTGTATGATATTGGTTTGACTTTGATAACAATGCAGGTGATGAGACTTATGCAATGAAGAACTTTCTCATTCAGACCAACAAGCAGCTGTAGTTGGTGCTTGGGTACATTCTCATTTCATAACTATTTAGTCATCTCAATCTGGTTCAGTCTCTAGATCATGGTATTTTTTTTTTTTTTATTAGAGTTTAAGTGTTTATGTTTCATCCATATTTGAATTTTTATATTATTATTATTATTATTATTATTATTATTATTGTTATTGTTATATTTTCCATTAAGCATGATCTCTAATTCCTTTAATTATTAGAAATTCAAGAACACCATCAATCAAGGATCATTACACAACTTGTTTACTGGTAAGATTTTGATTGATAATACTAATATAGTTTTTATCTTGGCATTATTCATTAGCTTCCTTTTAGTTAATAATAATAACTTGTTTTAGTGATTTGAAGGTTGTTGATTTGTTACTGTTGGATTTTTGAATACCTAAACCATCATAATGATCTCCCTCATTTATCTGCAAATCACTTCCTAACATCTATGATGTTTTTTCTTTTTCTTTTCTTCAATAAAAGAAAAAGAGCAAGAATGCAATAGCAACATCGAAAGTAATTATTGAAAATCTAGCATCAATTCTAAGAAAATTATTTTTCATACACACGTATATATATATATTTATATTTATATGTGTGTGTATATGTGTGTATATATATATATATTCATTCATTCATATTTTTTTTAAGATTCAAGAATCAAGGGTATCACAAGTGATGATAGAGGAAGACCATCATGTTACATCTGTTTTCATTTTTGGCTGTTTTTTCTTTGTGTTGCTGCGGAGCCAGCTTTTGGTCTTTATGGGTGTGGTTTTTAGCCTTTTGGCTTTCTGAATAAAATTACAGTTAAAAAAAAAAAAGTAAATATTTTTCAATTGATAATAGAGCAACAATTTATACATTTTATGTTTTAGATCTAACACGAGATCATGGTCAAACTTAAAAAAAAAAATATAAAAAAATAAAAAATATAAAATATAAAAAAAAACCATTTTTTGGTGCTTTAACAAAAATTTATTTTAAAATTTGACTCATATCTTAAGTCATATTTTATATGATGCACATGTATTATAAATTATCAACACAACAATAAATAATTTAGTTATGGAAAAAGATGTCAATAACCCACTACCCAATGTGGCTTAACGCTTATTGCTTGGCAAGTTTTCATCAAGTTCAAGTCATCGCCACCGTAGGTGATATAAAAAAAAATAAAAAAATATCAATATAAAATTAATAGCAATGAGTTTGAACAATAGAACCTACAAATATATGAATCTTTTTAATTAGGGGAAAAAAAAAGATGAGAGAGATAGGTAGAGAGAGAAGCTCTGAAAAAACAAACAATGGCAGAGTTGATTTTAGATCAAATTTAGTATCCATTTTTGTGGATAACTTGAATCCGGTGGTGGATCATAAAGGTTTATGGAGTATTTTCAAAACTTTTGGATTAGTCAGAGATATTCATCTATCTCCGGTTTTGAGGAATAGGAGAAGTGTCTTTGCTTTTGTTAGATTTGGCTCAAGAGAAGAAGCGGAGAAGGTGGCTAGGCTTTCTAATGGTATGTATGTTTATGGGTGGCCCATAAAGACAAAAATAGCAGATACTGATTGGAACAAAAGGAAGACAGTTCATGGAGCGAATGTTGATGTTAGAAGAACAGATGTAAAGATGACGAAGAGGGTCAATGGCAACTTTTCAGGACAGTCGTTTGCGGAAGTGGTGAAGGAATCGCGTGATAAAGGAGGTTCTCAAGAAAGGATGGATCAAAAGAGGGTGGAGGAGATGCAATGGGATGGTACAGCAGAGGATGTTAGTTGGCTGGAATGTTGTGCAGTGGGAGTCCTTAAAAGATTTACAGATATATCAGCTATGATTAAGGGACTTCTCAATAACAACATCTTGTTTGATTTTCATTATTTAGGGGATAAGAATGTCCTTTGGAAGTTCAATTCTAAGTATGATAGAAACAAGTTTATTAGTAATAAAGTTGTCTAGAAGGAGTTCTTTTCATCAGTAGGGGCTTGGTCACAAGCTATCACTCCACAATCAAGGACAACTTGGATTGAATTCAGAGGCATTCCTCTTGATTGTTGGTGTGATAAGTTCTTCCTTAAATTGGGATGGGCTGTGGGAGAACCTTTGCTCATTGATGATGAGACTTTAAACAGAAATAATCTGATGAGAGGGAGAGTTTTGGTTTTAGTACCCAATGGTAAACAATGTCCTGATTTTATAAAGGTTGGCTCCGGGAGAAACTCATGCATGGTTTCAGCGATGGAGGATAAGGAGAAGGTTAGCTACTCCTATATTCTGCAATGCCTTGGTCTCGATTGGCAGGAGGAAGAAGACGACTATTTTGCTGATCAAGACAAGGTGGGAGATGGGAAAACAGCGTTGGAAGACGAAAGGACAGGGGACAATAATTATCGTCAGAATGTTGGCCAATTGAATGGTGATGGGAGTTGTGAAAAAGAAGGTAGGGACAAAAAAGAAAATAGGTGTGTGGGGAAGAAGAAAATAGACGGTGAGTGGCAGAGTATTCCAATAGGTGGCGTGACTACCCTCAATAATGGCAAAGGGAAGGCAATTATTGAAAGAAATTTTAATAATCAGATAGTCGTATGAATTATGTGGGGGCGTTGGGAGGTGAAAAAGACAAAGATGTCCTTGGGTCTTCCTCTTCAGATGAGAGTGAATGGGTTCCCTCTCCAAAATTTAAGGGGGAGTCATCAATTGTGGGGCTAAATCAGATGGTGGGTGGTAGATTAGTTATAGACTTGGGCTGTGGCTTGGTCCAAGAAGGCATTCAAGGCCCAATTAATGGTCAACTGATCCAGTCTGCAGACAAGAGTCCAAAAGAAGCTAAGCAAAGATCAGATTGCAAGAATTCTAAAGTGGGCGAGGAAACAGCTGGAAAGAGTAAACAAGAACAACAAAATAAGGAGGGGTCTATCTCTACATCGGGTAATTCTCTTTCTCATGTTTCGGATTCTTTGTTTGCTTCAGATGGTAGAGAGATAGAGGCTTGTGAAGGTAGCAAAGGAGTGGTTAATAAGAAGGCTTGTAAAAGTGTTACAAGTAGAGTAAATTCTGTAAAAAGGCATGGTATGATAACTAGGAAAGATAGGTTGGAGGGGTCGCAAATTCAAAGGCTATCTAGTGGGCCTAAGGAAAGTAATGGGGAATTTATAGGGAGATGGAATTTGGAGGAGGAAATTGCCAAGATGATAGAAAATGGTGTAGCTTTAGGAATGTTGAAGAGATCAGAGAGTGGAAACATAAGGGATGAGGTACAGGATGAGCACAAGAAAAACATGAGTGGTGAATGGAGTCTTAGTAAGGAAGTTGCAAAGATAATAGAGGTGGGGACTGCTTTGGGGGTTAACTTCAAGGGCTGTACGGAGAATTTGGAAGTAGAGATAAGAAGAAGAGAATTAGAGGATGATGAGAGGTTTCGTGCGCTGCACGGCTAATTGCGGAAGGGTTTTTGTGCAGTTAGGGGAATCATTTTTTTAATGATAATTTCGTGGAATGTAAGAGGTTTGGGTAGGCCGGAGAAGAGAAGAGCTGTTAGAAATTTAGTGTATTCGCATAAACCCTTTTTGTTGTTCATCCAAGAATCAAAGTTGAGTTATTTTGATTCTAGGGTAGTTAAATCTTTAGGTGGTTCCCGACTGACAAAGGGTATAGGGGTGGAGGCGGATGGTGCAGCAGGTGGTTTAATAACCCTTTGGAATGAGGAAATTTTTGAAGGTAAGGCCTGTATTTCAAACAACAGATGCATCATAGTTCAAGGAGTGTTAATTAGAGAGAATAAGGAAGTGATTTTCTGCAATGTCTATGCAGCAAATCAGGAGGCAGGTAGAAAGGAGTTGTGGGACTTTATTCTCAATGCTCAAGTCAGTTTGGTTGGGCCTTGGGTAATAGGAGGGGATTTTAATACAGTGTTGGATCAAAGGGAAAGAATTGGCAGCTTTACAAGTCAAACATCAATCAGAAATTTTAGATCGTTTATTGATTCAGCTTTGGTGATGGATATTCTGCTACATGGAATGGCATTCACATGGACAAACAACAGAGAAGTTGGTTCTTGGGCTAGATTAGATAGATTTCTCTGTGCACCACTGTTTTTATCCTGGTTTCCGAATTTAGTTCAAAGAGGCTTATGCAAGGGGTTGTCAGACCATAATCCAATAGTGTTAGAGAATCCTCAGGTTGATTGGGGCCCAAAACCGTTTCGGTTTCAAAATGATTGGATGGAGGACAAGGAGTTGATGAAGGGGGCGAAAAAAGCTTGGAGGCAATGCAGGGGTGTTGGATTAGCTGGTGTGAATTTTGTGAAGAAATCTATAGCAGTAAAGAAATTTATAAGGGCGTGGGTTAGGAATAAAAAGGAGTTTGGTGATGGTACAAAAAAGTTGGAAGAAGATCTGGATGAAATAGAGAAGCGAGCAGTGAATGAAGGTTGGACCGAGTATTTGAGAAGAGCTAGAGGTGATGTCTTGATGAAGATATGGAAGAGCATAAGGAAGGAAGAAATGAAATGGAAACAATGTTCAAGAGTAAAATGGCTTAGGGAGGGCGATAGGAACACTAGATTCTTTCATATGATGGCAAATGTTAGAAGAAAAATCAATACAATAGAAAATATTGTGATTTATGGCAGTAGGTGTGTCGGACCGAATCAAATAAGGGATGGAGTGGTGCAGTTTTTTAGAAGGCATTTTGCTAAAAAAGTTTGGCAAAGGCCAATGTTAGGAGACATAAATCTCCATCAAATTTCGGAAATAGAAAGAGAGATGCTGGAAGAACAGTTCTCATTGGAAGAAGTTAAGGAGGCATTTAAGGAATGTGACGGTAACAAAGCACCGGGTCTAGACGGTTTAAACATCAACTTTATTCGGAAAAATTGGGATGTAATTGAGAAGGATTTTATGGAATTCATGGGGGAGTTTTATAGAGATAGTAAAGTGGTTAGAAACCTGAATAGCACATTTATAGCTCTCATTCCAAAGATCAGGAATCCGACTTCTTTAAAAGAATATAGACCTATAAGTTTGGTAGGTGCTGCATACAAAATTTTGGCAAAGGTACTAGCTAATAGGTTAAAGAGGGTATTGAATAAAGTGATTGGTCCATACCAGATGGCTTTTGTTGAAGGTAGACAGATTGTGGATAGCTTCGTCATTGCAAACGAGATCATTCACTCTTGGAAAAATGATGGTAGGGGTGGTTTGCTAGTGAAACTAGACTTTGAGAAAGCCTACGACAGTGTAGAGCATAATTTTTTGATAGAGGTGTTGAAGAAAATGGGTTTTGGTTCAAAATGGATTTATTGGATCAAGTGTTGCATCTCTTCACCATCACTATCGGTCTTGATTAATGGAAGTCCAACAGTGGAATTTCCTATGGAAAGGGGTTTGCGCCAAGGAGATCCGCTTTCCCCTTTTCTATTTAACATGGTGGTGGAGGTTCTTAGTAGGATGTTGTGTGTGGCTAGAGAAAACGATTTGATTAGAGGTGTGGGGTTTCAGAATGATGCCATCCATTTAACACACTTACAGTTTGCCGATGATACTATGCTCTTCATTGAACCAAATTCAGAGTATCTTCTAAATGCAAAAAGAATTTTGAGATGTTTTGAGATGATGTCTGGCCTCAAAATTAATTTTCATAAATCATGTCTGGTTAGAGTGGGGAAGAGAAGGCTAGGAGAAGATGAATGGAATCGATTGTTTAGATGTGCTTCGTCCTCTTTACCGATAATGTATCTAGGTCTTCCTTTGGGCGGCAATGAGAAGAAGGAAGTGTTATGGAATCCGGTGATAAGTAAAGTAAAGGAGAGGTTGGCACCATGGAAGAGAGGTTTTATGTCAAAGGGGGGAAGATTGGTCCTTATCAAGGCTGTCCTCTCTAGTCTACCGACATACTATATGTCGGTTTTTGGTATTCCAGTTGGTATTGCGAAAAAAATAGAAAAGCTTCAGAGGGAATTCTTTTGGAATGATGGTGCAAAAAAAAGAAAGATACATGCTGTGGACTGGGATACGGTGTGCAAGAATAAGAAGAGTGGAGGATTGGGTATAGGAAGGATGGTAGATAAAGGGAAGAGTTTTTTGGCCAAATGGATGTGGAGATATGGTAGGGAACACTCATCTTTGTGGAAGCAAGTGATCACAGCAAAGTATGGGTTGAGCAACAATATTTTAGTCTGGGAATTTGAAGATTTAAAGAGATGCTCCCCTTTTATTAGAAGTGTGAGCAGGTTGAAAGATAACAGTGATCGGTCATGTAGCATTATTAAGGAGGGTTTCAAAATTGTAGTAGGTTCGGGCGAAAGTGTGAGGTTTTGGGATGATTTAAGATGGGATTCAGTGTCGTTAAAAAAAGCATTTCCGCGTATCTTTGCGCTAGCTGTAAATAAGGGTGGAGTGGTTAAATAGTATGGTAGATTTGAGGCCTCTTCTTGGACTTGGGATGTGAGTTTACGAAGGAGATTATTTGATTAGGAACAGGATCATTGGAATAGTTTTATGTTTTGTCTTCAAAATATTACTATTCGGGTAGGAATTCATGATGCAATTGCATGGTCTTTTTGTCCAAATGGTAATTTTTCAGTTAAATCATTTCGTAGGTGTTTGGAGGATTCTAACGAATCAAGTTCAGAGGTTGTGTGTCCCTTTTTGTGGAAAGGAATATGTCCCCCGAAAGTGGAGGTTTTTTTGTGGCAATTGTTTAAGGGGAGAGTTTTGGTTAGAAGTGTCTTAAGCAGATTTGGATTGGCACAGTTGGTGAATTCAGATTGTCCTTTGTGCGGCAAGGATGTTGAATCCATTAATCACCTATTTCTTTTGTGTGACTGGGCATGGTCTTGTTGGGTATCGGCAATGAACTGGTGGGGTGTAAAATCATGCTGTAATAAAGATCTTTTGGAATGGCTTACTGGATGGACAGGTTTTTGTCCATCCAAATCAAGAGTTAGAGTGTGGAATTTATTGTTTTGTGCTATAGTTTGGACCATATGGGAATTTCGTAATAAAGTGGTGTTTCAAGGTTTGGAAGCAAATCTTTCTATGGCTCTGGACACGATAAAATTCAGGGTTGTGTGGTGGTTCAAAAATTTCGGGATAGGCTCCAAGGAAGATACAAATTTGTTGCTTCTGGATTTGGAAGGGAGGTGTGTGGACAAAAAATCTGTCAAACCAGTCACTTCTTGCTTGGGGTCTAATCCTCAAGCTTTGGATCTCTCGTTTTATGTGGATGGTTCTTGTAAAGGAGATTTGAGCAAGGCGGGCATTGGTGGTGTTCTTCGAGAGGCGGGAGGTAAGGTTTTGTGCTTATTCTCCTCCTCTGTTGGGAATGTCGACTCAATTACTGCAGAAATGTTAGCTATACATAAAGCCTGCTTGTTAATTTATTCTTCGAGGGTGCTTGATGATAGAATGATCACGATTTGGAGTGATTCTAGTTCAGCTGTCTTGTGGATTAATGGAGAGGGATTTGGCAACCTTACTCTAATTCAATTGATTTATGATATCAGACAATTCATTTTATCAAGGCCCCTCATATCTGTGAAGTTCTTACCTAGAGGGAGAAATTCCTTAGCGGACTGTCTTGCAAAAGCTGGAGCGGATTCGCTGGTAGAGAGGTTGGAGTGGAGCATATAATATTCGTCTTATGTCTCTTTTTGGTAGTTGCCAGATCATGGTTTTTCAGTAATTGGTAGTGTAAAGTTGTGAGCAATTTAGTTGCCGAGTCTGTTACTGATGTATTTGGTCCTATTGTTTGCTTTCCTTGGGTGGAAATTTTGTACTATGGTATTGGCCTTCTTTGGCTTAATTAATAAATAGCCTTTTCAAAAAAAAATATATGAATCTTTTTGATGATTAGTATATCAATATATTTATTAAGGAAATGTAAATTTTGTAAGTGAATATTTTCTTACTAAAACCATATGCAAACATAATATACAATATGAGAAGAAAGGTTTTAATGAGAAAAATATAGTGATCATGAAATAAATTTCAGTGACTTATTGAAACCACTTTGGTGAATTTAGTGAGAGATAAGAATGATCGTAATCATAACAATATTTTTGTTTGGATTCATAGTCACATTCATACATTAGTCAGAAAATTAATGTAAATTCGTAACTAAATATTTATCACCATAATCATAAAGATACCAGGAACAATATTAGTGACAAAAATATAGTCATGTAATATGTTTTGGTGACAAATTCAAATTACTTTTTCATGTTGTCACTATATTCATACTATTAGTGAGGAAATATAAATTCATAACTAAATATCTTGTAACTAATAGGTCAAGAAAAGATATAGTGACAAAAATATAGTTACGAAATTGACTTTGATCACTAATTTAAATTGATTTGGTGGAATTAGTGAGGAATGTGAATGGTTGTCACTATATCTATATTATTAGTGACAAAATTATAGTAATGACATTGATTCTGGTGACAGATTGAAATCACTTTGGTAGAATTAGTGAGGGACATGAATGTTGTCACTATAATTATATTATTAGTGAGTAAATGTAAATTCGTAACTAAATATTTTGTAACTAATAGAACATGAAATGAATTAGTGTCAAAAATATAGTGATGAAATAGAGTTTGGTATGGCTGATACGTTAGCCAAAAAAGGGTCAGGGTTGATGGAGGAATTATTGCTTTGGGATTTTGTTTAGGTTCGGTGTCCTCTGTTCTTTTTTTGCTCTGTGTTTTGTTTTGTTTCGTTTGTTTGTGGTTTCTGGCGGTGTGCGTCTTTCCTGTTGTGTTCTTGCTTTCTTGCGTGGTTTGCTCGGGCTTGTTGTTGTGTTTTCTTGGCCGTGGCCTGGTGTGCCTTTAATAAAGTTCTAATGTTTCAAAAAAAAAAAAAAATAGAGTTTGGTAACTAGTTTGTATCACTTTGGCTAAATTAGTGAGGAGAATGTCTGATCGTCACTATATCTATAGTTTTAGCGATGAATAGTAAATTCACAACAATTTTTTTTGTCACAAAAACCAAAATTTGTTGTAGTGTGTCTCCCCCTAGAAAGCCATGACACTTTCTTGGATCGCATGCAGGAACTTCAGGTTCTTGCTGTTTTCAATCCCAAGTTCACATCGATAATCCCATCCTTGTTAAAAATGGAAAAACTGCTTGTCCTACTATTGAGAAGCTGCAATTTGCTGGACGACATCGCTCACATCAAGAAACTTAGGAAATTAGAAGTTCTTGAGATATCTGGTGCTAGCCAAATAAAATCTCTGCCAGAAGAACTATTTGAGGGAATGACTGATCTTCAAAGCCTTAACCTATCTGGATTTGAAATCCAAACACTTCCTTCTCTTTCCAATCTAAAGAAACTACGTTTGCTCATCCTCAGACGTTGTTCTTGTTTGAATAAATTGCCAAGCCTAAAAGAACTAATCAATCTTGAGATACTTGATCTTTCTGGTGCTTCCTCTTTTGTGAGATTCATTGACCCAACTCTATCATTTCTTTCAAATATTCAAATGATTGATCTTTCTGGCACCGCAATTGTACGGCTACCAAAATTCAAAGATCTTCCGAATCTGACACAAATTTTATTAAGAGACTGCTGTAGCATACATATGCTTCCCAACTTGCAGCAATTACCTAGTCTCCAAATTCTTGATCTCTCAGGAGCCACCACTTTCAATAAATTTAATTATATTTCCATGGCAAGTTTGGATGATTTTGGAATCCTTGATCTTTCGAAAACTTTAATCAGTGAGTTACCATCCATCCCTTCGAGTCTCACTGAACTCAAGTTGATTGGTTGTTCTGAGCTTCTAAAATTGCCATGCACTACCACACTCAAAAACCTCGAGTTACTTGATGTTTCTAATTCTTCCAAATTGACGGAAATTGAAGACAAATCCTTTCAACATCTGAAATACCTTCACTATCTCAACCTCTCTAACACAAAAGTTGTAAATTTACCATCCCTTGCCAACCTTAAAAACTTGCGCCAGCTCTTGCTAAAAGATTGTTCATTGTTAAAAAATCTGCCAGATTTGGAAGGACTTCCTGGACTTGAGGTGCTTGACATCTCAGGTTGTGAGAATTTGGACAAGTTTCCCAACTTGAATGCCTTTAAAAAACTTGAGGTTCTTGATCTTTCAGGTTGTAGTGCGTTGAAGGTGGAAGGAAATGTGTCCTTTGAGCACATGTCTCGTCTAAGGAAACTCAGCCTCGATCAATATGGTGGTTTGAACTTGAGTGAAATTGCTACTAAATCCTTGGAGCGTATGACTCATCTTCAAATTCTCAAGCTCTCTGGAATCAAAGAAGATATGTCATCATTATTCTCCAAGCTCACTACCCTCACCAATCTCATTCAACTTTCGTTGAAAGATTGTCCAGGCTTAAAAACATTACCATTTCTTGAAAAACTTAGCAACCTTCGGGAGCTTTTGTTGAGTGGGTGTTCGAGCTTAGAAACATTGCCATCACTGAAGGCGCTTATTCATTTGAATGTTCTTGATTTATCAGGGACTGGAATTAAAGAATTTCCTTATGAAATCTCAGAGTTGACTTGTTTAAAGCGCCTTGTTCTGCCACATTTGGACGTTATGAGAGAAGTTGATTGGCGGAAGATAAAACGCCTAACAGAGGATGTAGACTGGGGTCGCTGTGTTATTTCCAAGCCCATTGAAACTGGAGCAAGTGATCGAAAGCCTTCTATACTGGTGGAAGGTACCCAATTTTTCCATTTTCTGAAGGAAAATCCTGAGCTACAAGAAGCTTGGGAAAATCCTGAGTTACAAGAAGCATGCTTCAAGCAAATCTCTTTCTATGTTCGTCCTCCCAGTGAGCAAGCAAACAATGGAGAGAATTTTTGTTATAGTGATGAAGTTATGTTCAGCAATTATGGACATTTTTCTCATTATAGAAAAGATGCCCTGGCTTTGGAAATCAGAGGATTTAATAGTTTTCCTACTGGTTTAGAGGATGTTCTCAAGCATACAGAATATA
This sequence comes from Acer campestre, assembly GCA_954870605.1. Lineage (NCBI taxonomy): Eukaryota > Viridiplantae > Streptophyta > Magnoliopsida > Sapindales > Sapindaceae > Acer > Acer campestre. The sequence continues at coordinate 15,218,824 of OX940801.1, read as the reverse complement.
TTTCTTTGACTGATAATATGTTTATGAAGCACTTGTCGGATTTAGATGCGGTCCATCTGACGAAGGTAAAAGGTTGTCAGTTACAGGCATGTCGTAAAATGGAGATAATCTTTAGCGAAGAGAGAGATTTTGAATTGGGCAAAAATCTGGAGATTTTATGGGTTTCAAACATTCCTAATTTGAAGAGATTATATGGTAGGGAAGTACAATCTGTGGATTTCAAGAATCTCACACATTTGCATTTAGATTGTTGCCCAAAGCTTGAAAGTGTTTTTCCTTCTTCCCAATTTCCAGAAAACCTCGAAATCCTTCAAATTAAATTTTGTGACAGTATGAAGACTGTGTTTGAACACGAAACACCAGACAAGTGTAAATTGTCAAAGTTACATACATTGCTTCTATTTGAATTGCCGGAGTTAACAAGCATTGGGATTACATTGCAACCTCTGCGAAATGTTAAAATTAGGGAATGCCCAAAGTTGGATATATCGGAAGAGAGACTCAAATCTTCAGAAATAACAAGTCATGAAAATTAGCTGCTTTCTCCACCAACTATCATGTCCAGGTTACTACACGCATTTCAGGTTTGCTTTGGATTCTCTTCGTCTTGCTTTTTAGTAATTCTTTATTCCTATATATTTTGTTTCTAGACAATAGATCAGAAACTTCAAAATTGAGAATGGGTTGATTTTACTCATTTGATGAAGTCAATTATGTGTCTCGTGTCTTTGTTGCTGCTTATAAACTAAACAAATTTGAAAATCAGTTGTAAGCAATTTATTTCTAATACTCGATACAGTTTCTTATGGCATAGAATTATGGACTTTTTAGGATGAGCTTTGTCTCTAAGTTCTTTGCTCATCATGCTCTTGCACTTGAAGTGTGTTTCTAAGTGGAATATGGTTTGTTATATTTTAGATTACTTCATAATAAAAAATGAAGCAGAAGCAGGTCTAGAATCCAATGGTTTGAGCTGAATATTTAATAGTTTTTCCTCATTTGTCTTAAAACAAGGGAAACTTGGTTGCTTTAGTTCAACTAATTTTAGCTCATTCATTGACGTTGTGATATTATTATAGAAAAGACTTATTGTTTTATGTTCTTCGCAGGAGTTAATACGGCACACAACATTTTAGAGCTGAAAAAGTTAAAGACTAAACTGGCAACAACTTATTTGTGCATATTTTTCAAAAACAAAATTATTTAACTTCCAATTTCAGCTTGAGTTGAAGTCAAAAAGATCTTATTCTGGAAAACAATGTGTATAATATGAGAATCAATGGTTGCTATTGAGTCAATAACCTTAATGAAACAGTAAAGTAGTATAACAGGAATCTTGTGCACAAGAAGTATATAAATATGGCCAAAGATGAAGGAACAAATCCCTCCTTAGCTTGACTATACCCAAATATGGTAGTAAAATCCATAAATAGTTTGTTACAAGTATGGAACAGAAAGGAAAAAAAAAACCCTAAAAATCAAATAAATATAGAAGTGAAATAACCAATTAAAAGAGTACATGATCATGATTGCTCCTGATTGATACTTAATTTGTTGAAGACTCTAACCAAACTCCACTGCCAACGCAAGGACAGAAAGTGACTTTAGGACATTTGAACTTCTCCAAATAATTCAACATTGGAAATACTGCCTTTAATTCTCTCCAATTGTTCTTTAGTTCACTCAAGTACTTCAAATGCAAAACCTCAACTTCTCACGTTATTGCCTCTTGAATTTTGCTAAGGCTGTTAAGTACTCCTCCTCTGATTTACAGTTTCTTCAGGTTTCCAGGAATCAACCAATCCGGTAGTGTTTTCTGTGGGAAACAATGGAGATCAAGCTTCTCTAGTTTTGTTATTTTCATTGCTCTGTCTACTTTACTCTTATGCTTTCTCCCTACTTTTTCTAAAAACGTTTTCTGCCTTTCCATTTTTTTTCCTGCACCAGTACTCTCTTTTGCCTTGAATCCTCCTCCCCATGCTATTTTCAGCTTCTTAAGCTCTTCTAATTTGAATAAAGTAGTCGATAATTCATCTATCAAGAATGTCTCACTGTTGACATTGATGCTCAGCTTCCTCAGCTTCTTAAATCCTGCAAGATCGGCAAGAGTACAGACGTTCCCACGACTTACATCAGTACTCACAAACCCCTTCAAGACTTTGAGATCAGAGAGCTGCAGGAGCTCCTTGGGGATGTGATATAGCAAGTTAGGGCCTGTCCTATATCGTTTTACAGGCCTGTTTTCGTTTTTGTTTTCTAAATCCGATTTCGAATACGCGATCGTTATCGTTTTTCATTTTGTTTTTCATTTTATTTTCAAAAACAAAAACAAAAACAAAAACAACTACAGTGTTAAAAGTGAAAAATTTCCAAAACAACTTTTTGATGTTTTTCATTTTGTTTTTCACTTAAAATAAAAAACTCAAAAAAAAAAATTTTCTTTTTTTCTTCCTTCCACAGATCTCCTCCTCCTCCTCCTCCTGCTTCTTCTTCTTCTTCTTCTTCTTCTTCTTCTTCCCGTCAGTCAGACCGACAGCCCTTCTCCTTCTTCTTCTTCTTCCCGTCGGTCAAACTCGCCGCCGTCCGTCAGATCGCCTCCGCCTCCGTCAGATCGCGTCGCCTGCTCCCTCCTCCGCCTCCGTCAGCTCCCTCCTCCTCCTTCTTCTTCTTCTTCTTCTTCTTCTTCTTCTCCTTCTTCTTCCCGTCGGTTAGATCTCGCCGTCCGTCCGTCCGTCGCCGTCCGTCTCCTCCCTCCGTTAGCTCCCCCCTTCTCCTCCTCCTCTTCCTCCTCCTCCTCCTCCTTCTTCTTCTTCTTTATCAGACCAAAAAAAATAATAATAAAATAAATCATAATAAAATTTAACTCATTAATTTTGGTCTGTAAAATGATACCAGACGCGTTTTTTACGTTTTCATATTCGGAATCCAGCTTTCAGGAAATGTTACCAGACGCGTATTTGGATTTCGAAACTGAAACCAAAAACACTGTTTTCATTTTCATTTTTATTTTCGAAAAACAAAAACAAAAACGGCCTTTCAAAAACGTTACAGGACGGGCCCTTAGCATTTTGAGTGACTTTATCTCTCTGGGCAGACTCTCCAGGTTATAACAAGCTCTGAGATCTAAGATCCTCAAATTTCTGAGCTTCATGATGGAATTCGGACGCTCCTCAATTCTAGAGATTCCTTGAAGGCCAAGAAGCCTTAAGGATTCCATATTCTTCAATCCTTTTAAGAACTATGTGTTTCCTACTTCAATGTGATGATGCTCTGTCAAGCACTGCCACATTCCTAGATGAAGAACTTGGACGTTTCTCATCTTCGAAAACCAGTCGAATGTGAAATCAAGAAACTAAACAAATTCATATTTTGTTATTATTCTTCTCCGTATAGGAGGTAATTTATAGAAGAAATACAACTAGAAAATATTCAAGAAATCCTATAATTAAGCTAATTGATTCCTTAATCAAAACAAATAGAGAAATACAACTAGAAAAAAAACAGGAAATCCTATATTTAAGCTAATTGATTCCTACACAAAATAGAAGTCCTATACATTAATGACACATATTCTAACATATTCTAACAGAAACCTCCAACTTACATTGAACAATGTTTTCACTTTCTCCCGATTATCTAGTCTAAGCTTCTCAGCATTAATCAAACAAGCCCTGTCAGAACCTGACTACTCTGAGGTTAGATTTCCTGCAGAATCGTAATTGAAGAACTTTTCTTCTTGTGCAAGAATAATCACTAGAGATCGGAAAAGTGGATCCATCTTAAATCTATTCACCACCATTTTGTGTTTGTTGTTTACATCGTCAAGAATTTTAGTAGCAATACCCTCAATTATGTTTTCTCTGGTGTCGGAAGAATCTAGTAAGCCATGAATTTGATTTTAGTAGCAATACCCTCAATTTGATTTTCCAAAGAGAGTTGTGGAAGCCATGAATTTCCAAATTCAGGTTTCAATAGATATGATTGTGGGAAAATAGTTATATTTTGTTTTCTACTTGCAAGTTGCATTAAATTTTGGAATGTTTGCTTCAATTAATCTAATTCTGTCCATCTAGCAAGGATCAAACTTAATAAGATCTAGGCCTTGTTTGTTTTTTGATCAGAGATCTGAATTGCTATAAAAAGTTGAAATTGAGATATTTTTTTATTTTTTTATTTTTTTTTTATCTTTTTTTTATTTTTTTTAAGTCATCTAACATCTGAAACTGGGCAAAAAACAACTGAAAAAATAAAGTCCAAAATCTCAACTTTTATGTGAAGACTGAAGCACAGATACGTATTTAACACATTGCTTCCAGAAATGCCACTAAACAATTTAGCCATTACATTATTATTCTTCTCTGTTCTTCAACCCAAAATTCTCGCCCAAATCAATCAACTAAGAAAATCCAATATTGAAAAATTAGAAACAAACAAGATCCAATCTTGGAAAATCAGTAATTCATCACTTATATTTTTTCATTTCTCCACTGCAAAACACTACAAAATCGCAAATTCAAAATCACAATCACGAGATCCAAACAAAATTTAATCAAAAACAAACTACTCTGGAGAGTCCTAGAAGCCTAAAAAATGACACCGGACAGACTGCCTAGGTGAAGCGAGGTAGGCACGGTGGTGGCAACAGCCAACGAAGACAGACAATCGACGACGACTCGACATAGCGGCTCGCTCGAGAACATGAATGAAGAAGACTGTGCACTTCTTCTGACTTGCACAAGAACGAAGGAGCAAGAGAGAGAGAGAGAGAGAGAGAGAGAGAGAGAGAGCAAAGAAGACTGTGCGCAACTGGAGGAGAGATTAGAACTATGTGAATTTCTACATTTGGAGAAGAAATGGAAATTAGAGAGAGAGAGAGAGAGAGATACATAAATCTATTAACAATTATAAGGGTATAATTGTCATTTTACTGACTTTCAAATATTGATATTCAAATATCATAAATAAAAAACAAACACATTATCTAGATTTCAGATTTCAGATTTCAGTCATCATTCAGACTTTAGTCAACTTCAGATCTATTCAGACTTCAAACAAAAAAACAAATGCCACCTTAGTTTTCTACCTGCAAGTTGCATTAGTGGCGCGTTTACTAATCAGTAATCAAACTCAGTAATTAAGTTACATGGACCCCACTTTTAAATCAGCAATTAAGTTACTAATGGAAAGGGAATTTGATTCCTCCCACCCAACCTAGGAATCAAGTTTCCTTTTCTGATTGAAAAAGGGAATTCATATATTTTTTACTAAAATATTCTCACTTATAGTAATTAAAAAAAAAAAAAAAAAAAGTATTTCCATTCATTCTGTTTTAGGGATCTATGTCATTCTCTTTTGTTCATCAATTTTTCTCCGAATCTTGCTACAAGTACTTTTTTTTTTTTAATTGTAGATTTTATAAATATACATAAAAACCATGTTCATGATTATTATTGACTTGTTGCACTGATTCTATATTTAAATATATTGAATCTGGTATGAAATCATGGTATATATATACACGTTGTATACGTAAATAAAAAATAAAAAGAATTGTGTTGATGATTAATGTTGAAGAAAGCTTTGACTTATTGGTTTACAATTATACATGTTTTTTTTTTTTTTTTTGGCAAAGTTATGCGGCAATTTTGTTTAAGTTTTTTTTCTTTCTCTTTTTACGGAAACAATAAGTCAAATTTCTCATAGCTGTGACTTCAATTTTTTACATTATGGATCTCTTAGAGCATGGGCCGTAATTGTTTATATCATTGTATTTTTGGTTATCATTTTATTTATTTTTATTGGCAATTCTTTAATGTTTAAAAACATTTCAAATCATTTATGTACGTTTTGAGATATGTTTATATTTTTGATATTTTAGACATGTTTTTTGTTTGACAATCTTTCTAGACATGACTTATAATATATATATGTAGGGCCGGCCCATGGCGGCAACAAACCCAGCCATTTGCTAAGGCCTCCAATTGGCCAAATTTACTTCTTCTTCTTTTATAAAATCAGGACCTCAGAACCCAATCTATTTAAGTTTAAACATAACCCAATTCCAAACCTTTTACTGCTTTTATTTATTTATTTTTCTTTTCAAATCAAGGCCCAATGAACTAATTCAATTAAGAGTGTCGATATTTGCACCCCTGAAAAACTGTATGTGCACCCCTTTTTGTACACACACTCCATTAAAAAATTTAAAATGTTTTAACTTGCAAGCACACCCCACATATTACCAAATATGCCCTTTTTCTTCATTTTTGAAAAATATTATAAATTAATGAGTTATAAAATAGTTAAATAAAAATTGGAAAAAAAATAATAATACTAGTATGGAGATACGAGGAGCCACGCCTGAAGCTGCCTTCTAGAATCAAAAACCTAGAGATGGAGCTTATTTATTTATTTATTTTTCCTTATATTTCTTTTTTTTTTTTTTTCCTCTTTAGAAGAATTGTTCTACAATTATTTATTTATTTATTCTAACTATACAATTTCAGTTAATACAAGAAAATTAGTCCATCAATAACATTAATTGAATCTGTTTGTATGTTTAAATTTATAGTCATTTTTTTAAATTAGTTTAGTTTATTAATTAACTTCAATTATTTTCTCTTCTTAATTTGTTTTTGTTTTTGTTTTTTTTTTTTTTTTTATAACAGTTAGTTGATATATATAATTTTAAATAATAACTATTTAAATCTTAATTAATAACAAAAACATAAATTTAGTCAAAAAGGTAATTTTTTTTTATTTGTGTAACTAATTATAATATTTTGTAAAATATTCTAAATATTTAATATTTTATTAATATGATGATAAAGTTATATTTATATTAATCACTTTAAGGGCAATGTTGGAATTTAAAAAATATGTTGATTTGGGGTGTACATACAAATTTTGAGGGGTGCAAATATCACCACTCTTAACTAAAAATATATAAACAAAAGATGAATGTAAGTTAAATTAACAGCCTATGAAGAGAGAGAGAATGGTAGAGTATTTTAGAGAGAGAACGTTCTATTCAGCTGACCACAGAAGGACTAGGGTGCCGGAGTTCCATGACAAGGGTGGAAGGAAGGATTTCAGAGATAGCCTATATCCATTTTTGTAAGGAATCTTAATCCCAGTGTCGACTCAACTGGTTTATGGGAGATTTTCAAGGTGTTTGGAAAGGTTAGGGATGTCTTCCTCTCCACAAAGAAGAGTGCCAATGGAAGTGTTTTTGCTTTTATCCGTTTCGGGACCTTAGAATAAGCTAATAAGGTTGCGCAAGAAGGTTAACGGAATGCATGTCTATGGCTGGCCAATCGCGGCAAAAATTGCATCTTAGAACTGAAGGCGTCTTAATTCCAGACCTCACTTTGAAGAAGAACAATTTCATAAGAGGGGTCCCAAAACTGCAGAGAAGATAGAGAAAGTTGAGAGGGGATTTCAAGGTGACATCCCTCATAATAAGCGTTCTTACCCAGAGGCGGTAAAGGAATACAACACTGGAAACTCTGAGGTGAAAATTGTTATGGCATGGTTGGGCTCTAAAGAAGATGAAGAGTGGCTTTCTAGAAGTGCCATTGGTACTTTGAAGGAATTTGCTAGTATCAAGCATGTCAATCAGAAACTTGAAGACAAAGGCTTTGTTTTTACTTCTTCATATATGGGCCGAAAGAATATCATCTAGACGTTTGACACTGAAGGAGACAAGGATGGTTTCATTAACAATAGTTTCTTTTGGAAGGACTGCTTCATTTCCATGACAAAATGGAAAGAGTTGAGGTTTAGGGAGGATAGACAAACGATTCATAAGCTAAGATAGGTGGAGGTGTTGGGTGTTCCCATTAACTGTTGGAACAAAGTGTTCTTTAAAAAATTAGGAGATCGGGTGAGGGAGTTGGTGTGGTTTGATGAGGAGTTGGAAGTTCAGAAGGGTGTCCAGTCATTTCTGGTGAGGATGGAGGAAAGGCAGTCTCTGGTAACTGGTTCATGGTTGATTGATAGGCTGGACTTGTGTCCTCAAGCTAGGAATTCAAATTCAAATCTTGATAGGGGCAGAATGGACATTTCGAACCAAGCAGACAGATGGGAGTGGTTCTCTGATGATAGTAGGGGAAGTGATTTGGTCAGCGATTTCAACAGAAAAGGATTAAAAGATTTCCACAAAGCCAGCGTCAAGGGAGTAAGTAGCAAGGCTGACAGAACCTTTTCCAATGAGAGACCCAAAACTTCCAGGAAAGAAAAGACAGCAGAGGAAAAAGTTGTGGACAAAAGGAAGGGTAGGTGGTCGAATGGTTCGAGGTTTCAACCTAGGCTTCCTTTATGCAATGGAAGTTTGATAATTGAGAAAGAAAATAGGCTAGATAATAGGGATGAAACGGAGTCAGACTCGACAGACAGGGAGTACAACAAATGGCCTATGGTGCAGGAAAAAGGATGGAAAAAGGATGGAAAAAGGAGTGCTCTAAAATGGTAAGACAAACAAAATCAAACTCAAGTGAAAGGGATGTGACCATCAGTAATGGGCCTCATGACCTTGGGCTTTCTCATAATAAGAGACACAGTTTTAATAAAGGCTTTGAGAATAAGGCCCAATCGGAAAAGGAATATTGGGAACACAATCTAAATGGTTCTCAAGTGGATTCCCAATACAGTGAAGAAGAAAGTGGAGAATATAAGGTCTAGGAAAATAAAATTGAAATAAATAGCCAGGTGGGATTACGATCTCAAACAAAAAAGGATCAGAGTATCCAGTTGATAGTTGATTTGAGAAGTCTAGACTTAGAGGAGAAAAACCAGCAAATTGAAGGAACTTTGCAAATCTCATAAGCGAACTCTTCAAAATCGAATACAAGAAGGGAAAGGCAAAAAGGACAAACGACAGTGATTTCAAAAAACAGAGGTAAACGCCCTGAACTGGTCATTAAAACTCATCCTATGAAACTAAGGGATCAAAGATTAATAACTCCCAGAATTGTAGAGAAGACAAAGGTTGTCAGGGTGTTAGTAAGAGAGTTATTTGGCATCTAGAAGATGAAATAGCAAAAGTTATTAAGGAAGGGGTGGCTAGAGGGATAGACCTGAAAATGAGGAAGAGATTTAACAAGAGTGATAACAAGGAGATGGATGGAGCAGATTCCGATGGGTGGGATTTAGAAGAAGAAATGACCAAGGTAGTAGAAACAGGGGTAGCTTTAGGTTTCGATTTTAATGGTATTGAGGAGGAAATTGTGGAATATGTGTCAACCAGGAAAAGGGAAGAAGAGTCTAGGAAGAAAAAGTAGGTCGTCTGTTTCGTTTGTGCTGTAGGTCAGAGTCTTTTGTTTTTATATTAGCTATGTCCAGGAACATTAGAGGTTTAGGGAAGGAGGATAAGAGAAGGAAGGTAAGGAAGGTTGTGTCTTCCCATAAACCAGCAGTTTTGTTCATTCAAGAATCAAAGTTGGCTGTTTTCGATAACAAAATTTTAAGAGGGCTGGGTGGTTCGGTGTTAACCAAAGGTGTGGGAGTTTATGAGGAGGGTTCGGTAGGTGGCTTGTTGTCTTTATGGAATGAAGACCTGGTGACCATAGATACTGTTTTTTCCAACAAATGGTGCCTAATTATGATGGGTATGCTGAACAAGATTGATAAGAAAGTAGTGCTTTGCAATGTCTATGCTTCTAACTTGGAAAGCGAGAGGAAAGACTTATGGGGTTTCATCATTCACTCTCAACAATCCTTTACGATGCCTTGGATCATAGGAGGAGATTTCAACACAATTCTCAATGAGTCTGAAAGAAGAGGAAGGTCTTACAACGTGTGGTTTGCTAGAGCCTTTAATAGTTTTATTCTCCAAGCTAAGGTGGTTGATATTCCAATACGGGGGTTTGATTTCACTTGGTTGAACAATAGGGAGGTGGGGTCTTGGGCGAGACTAGATAGGTTTTTGGTGTCTCCGATTGTTTTATCTTGGTTCCTAGATTTGGAGCAAATGAGCCTCCCTAGGACGATTTCCGATCATTGTGCTATTACTATTGGTGAAGCTAAGGATTATTGGGGCCGTAGACCTTTTCGTTTTAACAATGAATGGTTGGAAGATAAGGAGTTAATGATAGAAATTAAAAAAGACTGGAAACAAAAAAAGGTTGGGGGGAATTTTAGTTTCATTCTTCATTCCAAGCTTAAAGGTTTCAAGTGGATAGTGAAGAATTAGGTTGTCTCTAGGAAAAAAGACACTTATACAACAAAGGAGGTTGAGTTGCGGCTGGCCAAGTTTGATGAGAGGGCAGCTATAGTTGGATGGACTGATGAGCTTCGTAAGGAGAGATTGGAGGCCTTATCAGAGTTGTGGAAAGGGATAAAAAAGGAAGAGCAAGAATGGCGTCAAAAATCGAGGGTCAAATGGTTGCTGGAAGGTGACAGAAATACCAAATTTTTTCACATGGTGGCTAGTGGGAGAAGATGTATTAACTTCATAGATAAAATAACCCACGAAATGAGTGGTTTTTTCCAAACCGGTAGAGGTGAGTAATGGGATTGCAGATTGTTTTGAGAAGCTGTACAAGAATGTTGGCTAGCGTCGTCCAAAAATTAGGGATCTTCCTCTTAAAAGGCTGTCGGTTACAAATAGAGATGGTTTGGAGATGGGTTTCAGTGTAGAGGAGGTGTAGGAAGCAGTGTCCTCTTGAGATGGGAATAAAACTCCGGGGCCAGATGGTTTTAACCTTAATTTTATCAAGGAGAATTTGGGGGGGGGGGGGGGGTGGTCATTAAAGAAGATTTCATGAGTTTCATGGGAGAATTCCATCAGAATGGTTCCATAGTAAAGGACCTAAACTGGACTTTCATAGCCCTCATTCCAAAATGCCCTAACCCTAATTCTATGAAAGACTTTAGACCTATTAGCCTAGTTGGATCATTGTACAAGATCCTTGCAAAGGTTTTGGCTAACTGTATGAGAAGGGTCATAGGTTCGATTGTGGGGGAAGCTCAGATGGCCTTTGTAAAAGATCGTTAAATACTTGATAGTTTTGTCATAGCCGAAGAGATCATTCACCATTGGAGAAAGAATAAGGAAGGGGGCTTGTTGGTCAAATTGGACTTCGAAAAGGCGTATGATAGTCTTGATCATAATTTTGTGGATGACATTTTAAGTGTTATGGGCTTTGGGGGAAAATGGAGGCAATGGATGGTGAGTTGTATCACTACCCCCGTGATGTCAGTTTTGGTGAATGGGAGCCCCTCTAGGTAGTTTAATATCGAAAGGGGTCTGAGGCAGGGTGACCCCCTGTCTCCGTTTCTTTTCAATATAGATGTGGAAGGATTGAGTGTTTTCTTTAGAAAAGCAGAGTCCATGGAGATGTTGAGAGGAGTTAAATATGGGTTGGAAGGTGTTCTCGTGTCGCACTTGCAATTCGCCGATGACACTATTCTTTTTCTTCAACTGAAGGAAAAGTATTTAATGAATGCTAGAAGAATCTTGAGGTGTTTTGAGTTAGCTTTAGGATTGCACATTAATTTTCAAAAAACTTGTGTTGTTAAGGTTGGGAAGTATAGGGTGGATGAGGTGAATTGGGCGGCAAAGTTTAGATGTTCAAGTGCTTCTCTTCCTATTTCTTATTTTGGTCTCCTGGCTGGTGGTCGGCCTTGCTCTAAAAATTTTTGGGCGGATTTAATTAGGAAAATAGAATCCTGGCTTGCTTCTTGGAAAAAGTCTTTCCTTAATAAAGATGGAAGACTTGTTCTCATAAAAGCAGTAATGTCTAGTATCCCAATTTATTTTATGTTGATGTTTAAAATTCCTATTTCGGTGGCTAAAAGAATTGAAGGTCTTCAAAGAAGTTTCTTTTGGGGTGATGGTGGAGAGAAGAGGAAGATCCATGCCATGAGATGGTATAATTTATGCAAAGATAAAAAGTTTGGGGGTTTAGGAATTGGGTCGGCTATAGACAAAAATAAAGGTCTTTTGGCGAAGTGGGTTTGGAGGTTTGGGAAGGAAGATTCTCCTCTATGGAAAAGGGTCTTATGTGCTAAATATGGTCATCCGATAAACTCTTTGATGTGGGGTAACTTTAACAGCCCGTCTAGTTCTTTTTTCACCAAGGCGGTTGGCAACCTGCTCATTCAAGGATCTAAAACCGCTTAGCTTATCCAAGATGGCCTAAGAGTAGCGATAGGCAGAGGTGATAAGGTGAGGCTTTGGTTGGATATTTTGGTGGAGGGAGTTCCTCTCAAGGAGTTTTATCCTAGAATCTATACTCTGGTTGTTAACAAAACAGACTGTCTCAAAGATTATGGAATTCAGATAGGGAATGATTGGAGATTGGAGATGGGAGATTCATCTTAGAAGACCTTGTTTAAGTTGGGAAACCAATCAATGGAACTCGTTTTTGGAGGAATTCAAGAAGATTAAAATTCTTGATTCTATGCCGGATTCAGTTGGGTGGAATTTATGCTCAAATGAGAATTTTACTGTGAATTCTTTTTGGAAGAATCTAGCTGATATGCCGGCTGTCAACAGAATTGTTTGTAGTGGTGTTTGGAAAGGTTTTGCCCCTCCCAAGATCGAAATGTTTGTGTGACACCTACTGCAAGATCGTGTGATGGTGAAAGATGTTATGCGCAAGTTTGGGATGGATTTAGGCTCCGATTGGTTGCGTCCTTTTGTGTAAAGAGGCAGATGAAACTTCTGATCACCTTTTCTTGTCTTGCAATTGGTCATGGTGTCTCTGGAGAAATAGTATAAGTTGGTGGAATATTGATTTTTGTGCTTCCTCTTCTTTGGCGGAATTGTGGAAAGGTTGGGGAGGGTTATGTCCGAGTAAGAAGTCGGAAAGGGTGTGGTTTTCTTTATTTTATGCTATCTCTTGGACTACATGGGAGGCTAGAAATGGTGTGATATTCAAAAATGAAGAAGCTTCCTTAACAAAAGCTACTGATATGGTGAAGTTTAGAGCTGCCTATCGGTTTAAAAATTATGGCAAGGGCTCTAGTGATCCCATTACTCTTATCTTGCTTGATATTACGAATCGGTGTACGGATTCATCGAATATGAAAACGAAGAAGATGGGGGATTGGATTCCTCCACCTCCCGAAGTCTTGATGTTTAATTTTGATGGCTCGGTAAGGGGATTCTCGGGACAAGCTGGTATTGGAAGGGTTCTTCGGAATAGTGGTGGAAAAGTTCTGTGTTCGTTCTTTATAAATATCGGCTGGCAAGATGTCATTACAGCTGAGATCATGGCAGTTGCAAAGGCTTATGAACTATGTTCTTCAAGTGCTGATTTTTTTGGCAATAAGATTGTTTTCAGCAGTGACTCGAAGACTGCTATTATGTGGATTAATGGTAACGAATAGGGGAGCAGTAGGTTTTCGAACTTAATATACGACATTCATAATTTCCTGTCTTGTTAGGGGCAAGCTACTGTGGAGTTCAATCATCGTGGTACAAACTCCTTAGCTGATTCTCTGGCTAAAAAAGGTTCAAGAGGTGAGGGGGACGTTATTGTCTGGAGGGATTTAGGGGAAGAGGACGTCGCAATAGTGTCTTGATGTGGTTTGCTTTCTTTGTTTTGGGGGCTGTTTTCCCCTGTTATTTTGGCCGTTTTTCTTGGGTGCTGTTGTTGCCTCCTCTGCTTTTGGTTTGTCTTGGGTGCTTGTGGCCGGGCTCTGGCCCCTTTTTTTTCTTTGCCTTTTGGCTTGGTAATACACTTTAATTTCTCAAAAAAAAAATATCACTACTCTTCAATTAATCAAAAATAAACTTCAAAGGCCCAATATACTTGTGATTTTGATTTCTGAGACTACACTATTTAAAACTAAAACAAACAGCAAATTAATTAAAAACAACAACAATGACCTAAAGGCTAAGGTTCTAAATGAATAGAAAATTTTGATGGTAGTAGTGTAACTAGTAAATTTGAACTTCAGAAAGCAAGAAGAATAGAAATCTAGGGGTCGTTTGGTATGGGAGCATCTTGGCATGGAAATGGGAATCTGACAACATTCCTATGTTTGGTAGCAGGTTTGTGTTTTTAGATTCCCGGGAAAGTGAATCCCATGGGAATCACATTTCCCTCCAAAGGGGTAATGTGATTCCCACCCCAGCAAATGGGTTTCAAATGCCCTTCCAACTGATTCCCACCGTTGGACCCACCTCATTAAAAATAAAAAAATTATGTTCTTCTTCTCTCTTCACGCAGATCACTGATCACACCTCTTTTTCTTCAATTTTCAATTTTCAATCACACCACCTCTTCTTCTTCTTCAATTTTCAATCACACAAACCCTAGATCAAATCTTCTCCTCTTCAATTCATCCCCAAATCCCAATCTTGTCCAATCGATCAATTTTTCAAAAACCCAAACCCAAATCAATCAATTTTCAATCACACCATCTGGGTTTGCTCGATGATGACGACGACGAGCTTCGATGATGACGTTGACGACGACGACGACGTCTGCCTGACGATGGAGACAAGGATGACGACAACGAGAAGAAGAAGATGACGACGACAACGTTCTTCACTGATCTTCTCCAGTTTTTTTCTTTTTTCTTTTCTTGATATGGGTTTGTTATTTGAAATGAAGATGATGATGATGTGTATGTAAATGTTATTTATTTATTTATAATTTTTTTTATTTAAAAATTAATTTTGACATCTTTTTATATATAAAGACAAAAACATTCATATACGCAACCAAACACAATTATCTAACATTCCCGGGAATCCGACATAATATTCCCATGCACAACCAAACACATGTATACAACTTTCCCAGGAATCACATTACTAGGTTTCACATTGCCAAGAATCACATTATTTTGATTACCCCATACTAAACGGCCCCTTAAACAAAGTTTTGTTTTTATGTTATTAGTTACGATAAATCTTTTTTCGTTTAATTTATGTGGATTATATTGTATTTGGTAAATGAAGAACTATTTATTTATTTATTTATTTATTTTATGTTAATGATAATGATTTTTATATGGGGCCCCAATTTTTGTTAATATCATTAAATGGATAGGGACCCAAAATGTCTGGAGACGGCCCTATATATATTTGTTTTCTTTAATATGGTTAATAATGAATCAAGTACTATGTGAGCTAATTGTATATGTTGGGTTATTTTGTGTTTTAATTTTTGCATTCGATAGAAAGGGAAAAAAAAAAAACACCTAAATGTGAGAAATTAATTTGACATCAAATTAATTATGTTTTCAAATCTGAATTGCTCCTCAATTTTTAATTTTTATTGACTAATTAGTTCAAAGTTTACGATATAAAGATGTTAATTATTATAGTTACAGTGTTATGACTTATGAGCAATATTTTCATAAAAAAAAATTTCAACATGTTATATACACAAGGGTATTTTTGTAATCAACTATATATCATTCTGATTCCTTAGTTTAAGTAAACATTAGAAAGGGAATAATTTGATTCCATTTATGATTCCTAAATTGTTAGTGAACACTAAAATGAAATTTAGTAACTTAATTCTGATTCCCCTCTATTCTCTTTCCAATGAAACTTGATTCTGATTCCGCTCATTCCCGTTTAGTAAATGCACCCTAGGTGTAGAATAAAATAAAGATTCACCTAATAATTATATTAAATTCCCATATCACAACTTGTAGTTGAAGTTGAAGGCATCTTTGAAATGAATGTTCGAGTCTTTCTCTGGATAGGTCAGTCCTGAAATTTTATTTATTTCAGGACCAGAGTTACAATCAGTTATACAACATTATAAAATTAGACTTTTACATTTGTACACTTTACAATTATATGAATTTGTATTTGATATTTACCTAATCAACAAAATGAAATATAAATGCTCAAATAGAATGAACATAACATTAGTAGGTGACTCTCCTTTACCTGAAAAAATGATGGAATGTACATGGCAACAATGAAAATTCAAAGATTATATAAAGCAGCAAGTGTTCCAACTTCTAAACAGTAATACATAGGAATTTACAATGAATTTTAAGTTTTTTTTTTTTCCTTATGTTTTTATCCCTATTTCATTTTTAGATTTTCTAATTCTTTTATAATAATTTTATCTCAATCACATAGGGAATATATTTCATTCAAAATATATTATTTCTTTCTTTATATCTCAAATATAAATCAAAAGTGAATCATAACATATATGTTTTGTTATATTAAACGTAATTTTTTCTTCTTATCAACTTTACACTTACTCAATTCTGTCTTAATTAATTTTATTATATTCTTAAAATATTTTTTTCTTTATTTCATAATCTTACTTATCTCACTCTAATATCATACCATACTTTTGATATGTTATTTATTTATTTATATAGTTTTTGCTAAGCATGTTATAAGCATGGTTTTTTTTTTTTTTTTTTTTTTTTAATATATGTTGGAAAATCTAGAGATAGGCTTGAAACATGTAGTATGTATGCTTTCCAAAAAGTGATATTTGCACCCTCTCTGATTGCTTGTGGGTTTATCTGCAAATAGCCTTCGGGATATGACAAGCCTTCAAGTGAATTTGCTTCAAGCAAGAAAGAAAATTCACATATGGAAATATGGAATTTGGATTTCTGGCAATTAAGAGAATTTTGTTTGTTAACAATATGATGTTTAAACAATTCTCTGCACCCTTTTTTTATAGAGTTTTTACAAACAGTTGTATCTTTTCAAAAAGGCATTAATAGAGAGTCATGTCTTTTGAAAATTACAGCAACAATTAAAAGTGTCTATTCATTAATAATTGAGTTTTGTCTTTTTCAAAAAAAATATCAATATATAAAGACATTTAATCATGAATAGTTGTGTTTTTCAATAAACACATGGTCTGTAATCCGTCAATTGCCAATTATTTCACTAATTTAATACTTAACCAATATTAAAATTCTAACAATCCCCCACTTGGTCAATTATTAAATGCAATATATATATATATATGGTGTTTATGCATAAATAAAGGTATCTTTCGATTTGAACCTTACCTTAGTGAAAGTATCACAAGGTGTTTGTTAAAATCTCAGGTAGCATAATGCTTTTAAGCAGTTATTCCTTTATAACAAAACCGGTGAAACCACACACATTTACACTAGTCATCCATATATTCCTCGTAAATCTCGCTTAGCACTATTATGGTCATGTGCTTACCCTTATTCATGAACTCTTTTGAGAGAAACTCCAACTCTCATGTGAGGCGACACCACCTCTAAGTTCATATAGGTGAAATTCTTCCAGTATCTTTGTTACATTTTAAGATACTTGTCACACATAGATTGAACTTCATTAAGATTTTAAATACTCAACCCTCAAACTGTAACAACTAGAACTACTCATTCTAGATAGGGTTATATCAATTTAGTGCTAAAAACAATCCATGTATGAATGACTTGTTTGTACTCTTTGAACTTAAAAAACTAGTCATTTCCTAGTGTTAAGTTGGGTTGCCATCATTGGTGGATCTTTTAGTTAATAAGTATCAACCCCATCCCTCTAGATGTTGACTTTACCAATTCTCTAGTTAGAGGCTTGGTAAGTGGATCAGCCAAGTTTTCACTTGATCTCACACATGTGATGACTATAATTCCACTTTGAATTAATTGTCTCACATAACCATGTCTAAGACTAGTGTGTCTTGACTTCCCATTATACACTTCATTGTATGCACGAGCTAGAGTGGCTTAACTATCACAATGTATAGAGATAGGCGATAAGTTCCTCGAGGTAAATGGGATTTCTAAAAGAAGATCCCTCAACTGCTCAGCCTCTTTCCCTGTTGGTGCTAAGGTAATGAACTCAAACTCCATAGTCGATTGAGTGTGTGATGCAAGTTCGTTTCTTTGATCCTCAAGAAATTGCACCTCCTCCAAGAATAAATACCCATCTTGTAGTAGATTTGTTATATCCTACATTAGATATCCAACTAGCATCTGTATATCCTTCGACTACAACAGGAAACTTTGAATATTAGAGACTTAGTTCTGTGGTTTTCTTAAGATGACCAAAAACTCCACCAATAGCCTTCCAATGTTCCATATCAGGGTTGCTAGTCAATCTGCTAAGTTTACTAATAGCAAATGATATGTCTACCCTTGTACATTATGCAGCATACATTAAACTCCAAATTGCACTTGCGTACTCGAGTTGAGCAACTGCTCTTCTTTTATTCTCAACAATTTTAACACTTGAATCGAATGGGGTATTTGCCTCTTTAATTTTTAGATGACTGAATTTGTTAAGTACCTTCTCAATGTAATGAGACTGACTTAATACAAAACCCCCAACTAGTTTGCCATACTTTGATACCTAAAATAGTATCAACTTATCCAAGATCTTTCATCTTAAAGGTGGATGATAAAAACTAGGGGTGTGCAGGATCCAATCCAATCAAATATGATCCATTGGATCGGATCCAGAGAGGTGATTGGATTGGATTGGATCCTAAATTCTAAAATCCATTGGATTGGATCGGATCGGATCTTGGATTTCTGTTTGGAAATCTGCCGAATCCGCCTAAAATATTAGGCCTTATTTTTATATTAGGCAATTTATTTTATCCACTACTTTCTAATGTAAAGGCCCAACCAAAATACAATTTTTAATATTACTATTTTGGGTTTTCTTTCTCAATTTCTCTACAGCCAACAATCCACCATATTCTTTTCTTCTATTCTTCTTCATCAACATCACGACTTATTAAGTTTACATTTTGAGCCGATGAATAATGTTATAAACTTTTTGAATTATATAAAGTTTACAAGTTATGTTATGTATTTTTTTAATGTTAATTTTATTTGAGTTAATTAGTAATGTTTAAATAATTTATTTGATTTTATTTATTTCAGATTATAACTTTTATATATTACGAATGACTTTATATTAATTCAATCCATTGGATTATATCGGATCAGATCGGATCGAATCGAAGTATTTTATAATCGGATCGGATCGGATCGGATCCCTCTATAAAATTGGATCGGATCGGATTTCAATTTCTTCGATCCAATCGGATCGGATCGGATCTTGGATCATGACAAATCCATTAGATCTGATCCGCCGCACACCCCTAATAAAAACCTCTTCGTTTCTATTATACCCTTCATGTCATTACTCAATATCAGCATATCATCAATATAAAGGCAAACAATAATGATATAGTCATCAAAAGTTTTAGTGTATAAACATTTATCAACATTATTATGACTAAAACCATATGGGAGAAGGGCAGAATCAAACTTTTCATGCCACTGTTTGGGTGTTTGCTTCAAGCCATATAATGACTTTATAAGTTTGCACACTTTATATTCATTCCTAGGTAGAACAAAACTCTCAGGTTGTTCCATGTAGACCTTTTCATTGAGATCTCCATTTAAGAATGTTGTTTTAACATCCACTTGATGAATATAAAGGTTATAGATTGAAGCCAAAACAAACAATATCCTTATAGACGTTATTCTCCTTGCAATCAATGTTTTTCTTTTTACACTTCATTTCTAAAGACACTTTATTCTAAAAATTTCTAAAGACACTTTCTTTTTTCTAAAATTATCCCTTTTATCTTTTTTCACTCCTATTCTAAAGGCACTCTATGTAAAAATAAAAATAAATTTCTAAAGACACTCCATTTTATTTTAATATTACCCGTTTTGAATACTTCTCTTTAAAAAAATTTGAAATGGGAAACGGAAAAGATATGTGAAGTAATAAAATAAAAATAGAACTGAGAATACAAATAAACAAAAGTGAGGAGATCAAAACAATAAGAAAACTTTTTGGAGATCAATCTGTGAAAATAGAAAAAAAATTATTAGTTTTTCTCTTTTGGATTTTAAGTTGAGTAAATAAAATTCTATTGAGTAAGAAAATAATTTTAAATATATTTTTATTTTAAAAAGAAATTTTTTTCTATATATATATTTTCTAGTGATGGTGATGATTGAATGTAAGTGGTATTTGAGAAAAAAAAAACCGATATCAAATTTGGTTGAATCGGAAAAATCGTAGGGTTTGTAAAATAGGAAAAAAAAAAGATGGAAAAAAAAAAATTTTGTTTTCTAAAAAAATGGTTTTGACTATCTTTAGAACTTTCTTGTGGTTCCAAAGAGTGCTATAAATTTAAAAGACCCTTATATATAAATATAAATATAGGAAACTTTTCTCATCAGTGCGCACCGATAAATATATACCAGTCTGCATACACTTGTCAATGCTTATCCATAATCTATGACCCACATACAATGCACTGATGTATTTTATATTAATGTGTACTATGGAGAAAATGACTATATATAAATTCACATTCTATATGAAAAATTGAAGTATTTTTCATGTGAAATTAATATTGCTTATAAATTGGATGTATCATCTACCAAATAAGGTTTTTGAGTTAATTTTTATGCACAAGATAAACATACAAAGCATTAATTGAGAGAAAATATACAAGTTTATTAAGGTTCTAATTTCTACTGCTAGAAATTAAAATACAGATAATTGTATATTGTGAAACGGTCAACTAAAAACTTCAAACACAAGATAGGGAGACATACTATTTTAGCCTTACAGGACATTGCAATTTGATGGGGTGATTCATGATTGGATGGTTTGTAGATTCTTTCATTCTAAAGTAATAAATATAATCTACAGATAAATTATATATTTTTTCCCGGAATCAAATCTAAGTAAAAGAAAAGAAAAAGAATCAGAGAATACGTGTTGTTGGCAGTTAATTTTGTAAGGCAAAAGCTCCTTAGATGCGTTCAAGGACAAGAAAAGTTGGATAGGAAGAAGAGAGTCTAGGAAAGGCGATTCTATCTTGGACATGGAGAAATCAGAAAAGTGAACTTCATCTTATAGGAAATGTTCAGAAAGCCCTTCAGTAGATCTCCACAGAAAGTCACCTGCCACAACTATAAGGCAATTAGAGGATACCTTCTCTAAGGTTCAGGTCAAGTTTCTTAAATTGTGTTTGATATGGCTTTTCAAGTAGAGCTTCTAAAGTATATATTTTTGTAGTAAAGCTTCTAACAAAAAAGGTTTTTGGTCATGTAAATTACAAAAAAAGTGTTAACAATATATTTTTAAAAATAGTTTTTGGTTGTGTGAATTACAAAAAGGTTGTTGATAATGTATTTATAATGAAAGAGTTGTATGGTGGAATATCTAAAATTTATAAAGGGTAGTTGAGACAATTTATATGTTTTAAAAAAGCTCAAAAAAAGCTTTTTGGAAAAGCTCAAATTTTGGACTTCTCCAAGTAGACATAAAATAACTTTTATAAAGAGTAATTGAGACCATTCATATATTAATTTTTTTTTTTTTTTTTGAGTTTTACCAAATAACTAAAAAAAAAAACTTCAAAACAGCTTTTAGTATTAAAAAAGTGTTTTTAATCCTTACAAAAGGTATACCAGACACACACTTATCCAATTAGCTGGGGCATATCTAATAAATTAAAACCTGATGATAATCGGGTGTACTTTACTTAATGTGATAAGATTAAACAATCATATTTATTCAATTGGACTGAAAATATATAAGGGAAAATATCATTTGCCTCCCTATATTATATCTTATTGGTAAATCGCCCCCCAGTATTTTGCTTAATGACCATTTATCCTTCTCAAAGTAGAAGTATTCCCCAAATACCTCCTTACCGTTACCTTTTGCCGTTTAAACCTCTAACTCAGACAACATCATTTAATGGAAAGACTCTTTTGACCACCATTATTTTTTTGGGGCCCTTGCAAATATAGCCCATCCCAACAATGATTTTTAGGAAATAGCCCATTGGGAAAAAAAATGCATATGTAGCCTTTCTTGATATTGACTTTCTAGGAAATAGCCCTTGTAAGACAATAATGCCCTTCACAATTAAACCGTGCAAAATGACTCAATTACCCTCTTACATTGTGTAAGGACGAAATTGCCCTTCTCTTCTTCTCCTTCAGTTGACTGAAGAAAACCAAAACTTTCAGAAATTTCGTCTTCTCCATCCTTCTCCTATCGACCGGAATTATCTCCATCGAAGTTGGGTCAGTCATTCTTCCTTGGCTCTTCTTCTCCATCGTTCTCCTGTCGACTGGAATCCACTCCATCGAAGTTGGGTCCTCTCCGCTGGAATCTTTCTACCGACCGTAATCTCGATGGCGACGGCGACCGGAATGTTGACAGTGCCGCCACCTCCTTCAATCGAGCTTCACTGTCAAGTTTGAAATCGAGCTTCACTGTCAAGAATGCACAGTCAATGTAAGTCCCGTCATCACACTTAAGTTTCCCATGTTATTGAATCTCTCGGTCTTTTGTTGTTGCCTTGTTTAAATTTGAGACGTTTTTGATAGAATGAGGGATTGATTGATGGTTTTGGATTTGTTGCCCATGAATTGGGGTTTGTGTATGTAGTATTTTTGGGTTTAGTTAAGGTGTTTGATGAAATGCCACATTAAGCTCTTAAGAGGGGCAGTATTATTGTAGTTAAGGTATTTAGTTATGTTGGGTGCACACATCGTCCTCACTATCACATGAATAACTGGAAGAAAATGCACTCTGGTGAATAGTGTTGTATGGTTTGTTTTCACATTTATTGTGTTGTATGGTTTGGTGGGGAAAAGGTTTAGGGAATTTGTATGTGATTTTCTGAGGGTTGATGGTGTATGGATGATTGTTTGTGTTGATCGGTGCTGAACCAAAAGAGGTTTCGCTATTGTTGTTGGTTGATGGTGTATGTATATTTGTTTGTGTTGATCTGTGTTGGTTGTTGATGGTGTATGTATATTTGTTTGTGTTGGTTGGTTGACCAAAACAGGCCCCTGTTATTGATCCCATTTGATTTTGCTTTTGTTATTGGCTGCTGTTATTGATTATGGAAATTGGAAACATAAGATGAGCTAAGCCCGGGAGGAATGTGTAGGCCTGGGAGGAATGTTTTAGGCCTGGGAACCATTCGTAGGCCTAAAAGAATTGTTCCTAGGCCCTGACTTGATTTGAATGATAGTAATTGTTGTTGTTATAACTGTTATTTACTGAATTATTTTTATTTTTTTTCAGGGTCTAAGGATACCATGTCTTGGGTGTTAGTTCAGTGCAGTGAGCATTCGAAGCATAACGCATTGACAGGTCCTATTTCGTTTTCAATACGTCTAACTAAAAAAGACAAGGGAGCATACGAGGAATTGGTGGAAACGATATACCAGCGGACAGGGGTTAGTAGAGACCAAATTCAGTTGAAGCTAACTTCGCATGTGGAAACGGGGGATGATAAACTTACATTGTCTATTGTGAGTGACGACGATGTACAGTTTGTGATTATGCATAAGGAAAAAGGTTGGGCCACAATTGATGTTGAATTTGTCAACAAACATGAATTTCGATCTCCACCAAATCAAATACAATCAGAATGTACAGTCTCTCCTGTTAAACACACCGATATTCCACGGTCTCCGGGCAGTACTCCTAACTTTAAATCAGTTAGTGGCAGCAATAATCTGGTTGCTTCACCCGGATTTACATCAGCAGGAAATGAACAACCGACGCCAGCATCTACTACCAAGCATGTAGTTGTGGATAGTTCTGAAAGCATAGATAGTTCAGGAAGGTCTGATAGTTCTAAAACCAGTGATACAGAAGATGAGAGTGCTGATGATGGTGGGCTAGCGGCAAGAGTTCCTGTAACAGAAGAACGAGGGGTGAGTGGAACAGCCAACAGTTCTTCACCGTCCTTGAACACACGGTGGACAGTATCAGGTTCAGATCTTTACTCAATACCAGCCGTTTGATCAGTGGATGTGTTTCAAAATCCAGGGAACCAAGGTCCATTATACAAAGGATAGATGTTCAAGGACAAGCCTACATTGAAGAGTGCTGTAGGGTCGTATGCATTTGGAGAGAGGTTTGAGCACAGGATTTCACGATCTTCCAATACACGATTCACTGCGCAATGTAGTCAGAGAAGTTGTGGATGGGTTCTTCGTGCATGGAAGTCGAATAGGGGGACTTATTGGCATGTGAAGGCGTTTGTTAATGAGCACACATGTGAGAGAAATGACAACTACAACGTTGAATTCAAACGTGTAAGTGCTGCTGTGATAGGGGATTTGTATGCAAGTAAATATCGTGATCCCGGGCGCATAATCCGTCCTAAAGATATAGTTTTTGAGATGAGGGAGCAGCATGGCATACACCTCTCGTACAACAAAGCCTACAGGTCGAAGGAGCACGCTTTGAGTCAGGTATTCGGTGATCCGTGGGAATCCTTTCAGAGGTTGCCGTCTTATTTTTATGTTTTGGAAGAAGCGAACCCCAGGACTGTGACAAAGATCAAGACCGACTCGAGAAACCGGTTGAAATATGCATTCATGGCAATTGGAGCCTCTATAGAGGGGTTCAATTCTGTTATTAGGCCGGTTATATGCATCGATGCTACCCACTTGAAGGCTAGGACTAGGGGTGTTTTGTTAGTTGCGGTGTGCAAAGATGGAAACGGGATGATATACCCTTTGGCATTTGGGTTTGCAAACTCTGAATGCAAAAAGTCTTGGACTTGGTTTTTGAAGAAACTCCGTAAAGGGATCCAAAATCCGGACCATGTGATGTTAGTATCGGATTGGCATAATGGTATATTCAATGCAATGGAAGCCATATTCCCAGATGCCGCACATGGGATTTGTGTGTACCACATGACATAAAATCTTAAAAGATTTTGCAAGCAGAGGGATGATGTGATGATTCTTTACTATTGTGCTGCGTATGCATACCGTATCGAGGACTTTGACCGTTTCATGGGTGAGTTGAAAGAAACTTCTCCTAAGGTTTACGATGAGCTCCTGGCCGTTGGGGTAGAGAAGTTTTCATGTGTACATAGTCCTAGACTATGGACCTCTTTTATGACCACCAACATTGCCGAGTCAATGAATTCTTGTCTACTTTCGGTCCGAAAATTGCCTATCACAGCAATGGCGGAATGTATCAGAGATTTGTTGCAAAGGTGGTTCTACGATCGTCGAAAAAATGCACATAAAATGTCTACATACTTGACAACGTTTGTAGACGAACACATCAAAGATTTGATAGATACAGCGAATAAGTCTGAGATTCACCCCATTCACCATAAAACATTTAAGGTAGATGACAAATGGATTCCTAGAATCATCGACCTTGAAAACAGTTCTTGCTCATGCCGTCAATGGGATTTAGATGAGTTGTCATGTTCTCATGCAATGGAGGTTGCTAGGTATGCTTCCTGGTCTTTTAAGTATGTACATTTATCTGTTATGGGTTATTTTACAAACTTGAATTTGTGTTTGTTGGTGTGTTATGGCCTAGGTTCAAAGGTATGTCAAACAACTCAATGGCTTCTGACCGTTACACAACAAGATATCTTAAACATGCTTATGAAATGGCTGTGAACCCTGTTCCGGATCCTGAATCTTGGGACATTCCTGATGCAATCCGGAACCGTATTGTATTGCCATGGAAGAAAAAAAAGCTGCCAGGAAGACCAAAGAAGTTGAGGATACCATCCGCCGGGGAGAAAAGAAAGTTACAATCTTGTTCAAAGTGTGGAAATAAAGGACACAATAAATCAGCTTGTCTAGAACCATCGTCCAGCACAAGCAAACCAGCCAAAAAACCCCGATCATGTGGCATATGTAAGAAAAAAGGTCACAATAGACTGAAGTGTCCGGACAAGCCACTTGAGCCTACCTTCACTGACACGAACGAAGGGAATGTCGTTGGGCCTACAGTCTAAGTGTCTTGGGTGGGTGCTGAACCAAAACAGTTATTGGCTGCTGATATTGCTGTTTTTATTGGCTGGGGCTGCTGTTATTGCTCTTGAAACAGAATATGAGTGAAGCCCGTGAGTAATGTTTTAGGCCTGGGAACGGTTCCTAGGTCCAAAAGGCAATTGTTCCTAGGCCTGTAAATTGTGCCCCAGGCTCAGTTGTCTGTTGTTGCCACGTCATCAGTTGCCATGGTGTATTGAATTTTGATTAAAATAATTTTTAAAAAAATTTGTATTTATTTTCCAATTGCAAAGGATGTTTCAAAGGGTTGTTGCATATTTCCATTGATACCCCTTCATCGTTGGACCGTGCTAATCGTTGAGATTATATCGTGGCCCCCATAATTTTGTATTCGAAGGAATCCTCTTAAGCCTGGGAACGGTTCGTAGGAACAGCATAATTGGTTCCTAGGCCTGAAAGTCGTTTCCTAGCCTCAGTTGACCTTGCACATATTTAATCGCCACGTCATTTTTCTTCCTCGGTATTGGTGCTCAAAACAACGAACTAAGCCCAGGAACCGGTACTTTAAGACTAGGAATTACTCCTAGGCCCATGGCGTATTTAATATTGATTTAAATGATTTTTATTAAAAATTTGTATTATTTTTCCAATTGCATAGGATGTTATTTAGAAGCGGTGTGCACCCATCAGAATCGATTTAGGAAGTGTAAATGTAACGCGGGATATCGATTCAACAACGTGATCAACTTACATGTTTTCAAAAGAACTCTTAGGCACTTAGGGGTTTATGTTTCAAAGGGTTATTTACTAAAGGTGTGTAATGGGTAGGGACGTACTTGCTCGACCGTCAGATGATCTTGAAAATCTACACACATATTTCCATTAATACCCCTTCATCGTTGGACCGTGCCGATCGTTGAGATTATATCGTGGCTCCCATATTTTCGTATTCGAAGGAAACCTCTTAAGCCTGAGAACGGTTCTTAGGAACAGCATAATTGGTTCCTAGGCCTGAAAATCGTTTCCCAGCCTCAGTTGACCTTGCACATTTAATCGCCACGTCATCTTTCTTCCTCGGTAGTGGGTTCCAACTATATCTGTTGGTAGTGGATCCCAAGTCATCAACCCGGTAGTGGATCCCACGTCATCAGCATGGTAGACGATCCCACCAAATCTTCTTCTTCTAATTACAGGCTGTCTCCCACCCTTCATTTTGCCTTAGTCAAACACTTATATCGATACACCCTAATTACTGATGTGAATCCTTCATCTTCTCCCATCTTCATCTTCTTCTCTCATTTATATCGATACAAATCCTTCATCTTCTCCCATCGTCCTTCTTCCTTCATCTTATTCTCAGAACTAACATCTCCTTCTACCATCACAAAACCTTTTTTTCGAACACCAATGGGGAAGAATTCTGTTTATGTGGTTTTCATAGGAAGGAAAACCGGTGTGTTCAGTTCTTGGCCTGAATGTCACGATCAAGTTGTTGGTTTTCCAGGAGCATCTTACAAGAAGTTTAACTCAACCGAGGAGGCATATGAAGCGATAAGTAGACGTGCCGTACATTCAAGCCCTTCATGTTCTGAATCTTCTTTCAATGTTACAGAGAAAGTATCTGAGAAACAAGGAACTACTAGTGTCATGTTGTTTATATTTCTACTGGTGTTTATTTTGGGAGTTATAGTGGGCAAGATCATTTGACAGATCTGTTTTTGATGTTTATTCTGTTGGGTGTTGCTTTATTTATTAATATAAACCAATTTTTATTGAGTTCTGATTGAACGAATATATATACTGACAGTCTTTGAAATGGGTATGAACGTATTCGAAAACAAACAAATTACTTCCATTAACTTTTTATAAACAAACAAAAACCATTACAGCATGTGAGAACAAAAAAAAAAAAAAAAAAAAAAAAAAAACAGAACATAAATATTGAAATTTGTTTTTGTTCAGGGTGATGGTGGAACGTTGAAGTCCATCAACCTCTTCTGCAAATGTACAATAACTTGGTGGAGTCCGTTGATTTCATTCTCCTTTGCTTCACTGTCAACCCTGGAGTAGATGATTTCAGCATCTAGATTCTGAAATTTCTCCATCAAAACAGTATAATCATCACGTAGCCGTTTGTAATTTTCACACTCGTTGATGACGGTCTCCTCCACCAGTGCAAGCCGTTGACGCATTACTTCCAAAGCGGTATTCATCCTCTCAATTTCACTGCACCTACCGTTTGCTGCCATTTCTGTGTAAAAATGAAAAATGAAGTGATGAAACAAATAACAACCGAGGAAAATTGAGTAACTTTTGGAGGAAGATTGGGTGTTTATATAGTCACCTCATTAGCCTCAATAATCAATAAAATGAACCATTGCAACCAATGAACTGTTGTAGCTTAAATGAAATGAAATGAACGGCGGCGGGTACACTAACCAATGTCACCTTGAATGAAATGAACCGGTGTAATGAAAAGCCATAAATTTATTGCAACCAGTCTCATGTAGGCCTGGGAACATGTATCATAGGCCTGAGAACAATTCTCCTATGCATGGGAACAAGTCCTTAATTCCTTAGCCTTGATTGCAACTATCGTGGGCCTGGGAACAATTGTCCTAGGCCTGGGAACACGTCCTTAAGTCCTTAGCAAGTCCTTAGCACTGGTAGCCACTAACATGTGTGGGCCTGGGAACAATTCTCCTATGCCTGGAAACAACTCTCCTAGGCCTACAGTCCTTAGCTTTCAGATCAACTCTCCATGTTCATTAGTCCTTACTCGTCGAGAACAATTCTCGTAGGCCTGGGGACAATTGTCTAGGCCTAGGAGCAGGCCTACGAGAGTTGTTCCCAGGCCTAACAGATTTTTTCCAACAATCCTAAACAAAATACATCATAAACATTTCCCAGCAAAACATTCTGGTAGCCACTATCGTGGGCCTGGGAACAATTCTCCTTTGCCTGGAAACAACTCTCCTAGGCCTAGAGTCCTTACCCTGGGAACAAGTATATATTTATTTATATATATATGTATATATATATTCCCATATATAAATATGCATCTAGTGTGAATTAGTCTCTCATTACAGCATGTGACATTAATTTCAAGATCATCTAATGTGCATCAAAGTTATTGGATAAATACATCAAGTAACAACGATGGTGACTGGGAACATTGTTGGTGACTACAATTACCGTAAGCCTGGGAACAGTCATTAACACTTGAAGAGCTGTTCCCATGCCTAACAGATTTTTTCTAACAATCCTAAACAAAATACATCATAAACATTTCCCAACAATTCTAAACTAAAGAAAACATTCTGAACAAAATACATGATTCCTAAGCTGTACATGATTCCTAAGCTGTACAAGTCTATGGGGAGTTACGGAGTTGACCATTTGTGTAAATTTCAATTGCAATGGCCTTTCTGATGTTTTTGATATTCTTTTGTCCAAAAACACTTTTCCATGGAGTTGGTACTCCAGCCATAATCAACTCGGCATACTTCATTAAAAAGGCACCACAACTGTTTCTGTTTAAATGATGGGAAATGTCATACATTAGTATTTGTAGGAAAGTAAATAAAGTGCAGAAAAAGTAAATAAATATGTCAAACATACCCATCATCTTGTTGTGGAATGAGATCACTATGCATGCTTTGAGTTGTGAATGGGGTCCCATGAGGATCCATCTTCATATGTTCGTAGTACCCTGCATGCTTCAACACAGATGGAAACAGGTAAAGTAGGCCTCGAATTTCCTTCAGCCGAGGACTATATCCGCTCCTCCGTTCATTCAACGAGTCATAAACCCATACTTTTCCTTCCTTCAGAAGTACATGGCATAACAGCTAATAACCATGAACGTGGCACGGAATGAGCACCTGTTTATAGAAGCGATGCAAATTATTTCGGGAATTAGATAAGATAATGACAACACAACATCATTTCCAACAACTTACTGAATCCAACTGCCACCAAGGTTGAGGGTACAGAAGTTGATGCCCTGTAACATGTCTCAAGATGTCTGAACTGGGCTGGTAATTTAAAGGAAGGAATTCTAGGTACTCTTCCCAGACATTGACAGCTTTTGGAGAGGGATCACTGGTATTCTTGACCTTTTTTTTTCGATCTTTTTTGGCTTGAGGAGAAGGAGGAGAATTAGTTTCTATTGGCTGACTTCTTTCCTGGTCTTCCTTCTCAAATCGGGCTATGTCCCTCTGGGTGTCCAGTAGTTTCATTTCATCTGCCCACATCTTGCTTATGCTTGGCTGTCATCAAAAAATACATTCATGAACACTTTTTCATAAACATGCAAAAACACATTTTCAAATACTGTTTCACATACTGTATCAGATAACTACGGTGATACTTACGAAGAAAGATGTGTTCACAAATCCAATATTCTGCACATAGTTCAGCTCACTGCTGGATCGCCTCCTCCATAGGATATCAAAGTATGAATGAATGTGCTGTGTATATGCAGTGATGTATGTTACAAAATAAGTTACAGAAAGGGTTAATAACCAGGAAGAAATAGATAGTCCCCTAGTTAAATTATGTTACCAAATCCGAAATCCACGTTTCGACGTTGACCAGGTCTTGAAAATGTTGACGCGTCATTGGAATGATTTGACCCGTATAAATACTATTAAAAAATAGATACATAACATTAGTATAGATATTAAAAAATGAATACAACAGATCATAGGAATGGAATATTACCTAACTTGGTCGTTGTTCTTCAGGAAAGAAGTGAACTCAACTAGGTCTATATCTTCCTCGTTTGCCTTTGATTTCTTTGTTTTCTTTGGCATCGGATCTGTGTATGGGTCATCGAGATACCTTGACCGCTTTCGAGCCCTTTGTTTGTCAACGTCTCGATATTCAACATTCGGGTCCGCCTCAGTAAGTGCCACAACACTACTGGGGAAGTTCTGGCCTAGGAAAAACACGGTCGGGGATGGGTATTCTTCCAAGTCAAGGATAGATTTATCCCCTGAGTCCTACAAGCCAATTAAATATGTAGTAAAGTACAAACCATTGCTATACTCATATGCATCACAAAAACACTATTATAGAAATGTTCACTAAATCCTAACAGAATTGTTCCCGGGCCGAACACAATTGTTCCCAGGCCTAGGGGAATTGTTCCCTAAACCCTAAGACAATTGTTCCCAGGCCGAACACAATTGTTCCCAAGCCTCGACCATATACATAACATAAACACTCTTAAAGAAATGTTCCCAGGTATAAGAGAATTGTTCCCTAACCCCTAACACAATCCTTTCCCAGGCCGAACATAATTGTTCCCAGGCCTCGACCATATACTAACATAAACACTATTATCCTTAGTTATAGATATAAATGACAAAACCACTATTATATTTATAGAATGTACCTCGAGCATCACATCACCCTCGATTGCAGTAGACCTAACAGCCAAAAGAGCCTCAACAACATCCTCATGTTCCTCAACATCTTGCTTCTGAGTCACTTCTTCAACATCCTCCTGAGCAGCAGCCATATCACAAGCATCCTCCTCAACACCAGTATTATCACCAGCATTCTCCTCAGCAGCACCCTCCTGCACACCAGCACCCTCCTGCACACCAGTAGCCTTATCAACACCATCCTCCTACACACCAGCAGCCTTATCAACACCATCCTCATGCACACCAGCAGCCTCCTGCACACCAGCAACCTTATCAACACCATCCTCCTGCACACCAGCAGCCTTATCACCAGACTTATCAACACCAACATCCACATCATCAATAGACTGATCACCACCAATAGCCTTATCATCGACGGCCTTATAACCACCAAGACCCTCCTCATCAGTAGCCTTATCAACACCAACATTGGCCTCATCAGAAATCTTGTCATCACCAACAGCAGTAGCATCTTTATTACCACCCTTCTAAACATCAACAATTCAACATCAATAAATTAGTGGTATTATTAACGACTACAGTATTATATATAAATAATAATATGTTTTTCAACAACTTTATGCATCTAACCTTCATCTCATTTCTAATCTTTGCAAATTCATCTTTACAAAAGTGAACAATACGTTGCTCGCTATCAGCTATAGCAGCACGTAACTCTACATATAATTCTGGGATTGTGGAAGGCACCTGAATTATGCAATAATTAATACTACAATACATACAAGAATAGCTTACTATAAGTCTAAAACCAAATAGTGTAGATGAAATCATACCTTAGAATTCCCATCGGGGAATAGACGCTTCTTCGAAGGGGGGGAATATTCACCCGAAAATGTACTTCTAGTTTTCCTCACTGAGCCTCCTATCTCCTGCTTCTTAATAGAAGCGTTAATCCCATCACTGTCATTTACTTCATCGTCATCACCACCAACAACCTCTTCTTCCACTTTACTTGGAGGTGGAGGAAGAGCCAACTTCTCTCTCTTCTTTGAAGTTAGTGGATGACACACGCGTTTCAAGTTCAATGACTTGAAGTAATCTGTACCCTTTTCATACTTTTCAACTCCCCAATCAAATAAAGCCATCTGCATATTGGGAACTATCAATTATTACCGAATTTCCAAAGATAATTATCCCTATATAGCTAAAAAGAAAGGGTCATTAAGTACACACCTGGGAGTTGAATGTTGATTCAATATCTTGAATCCTTTCATCAAATGCCCATCTACTGAACCGGGGATACCCCGTACCAACTCTCCGTCCGACCAAACCATCAAAACGAATTATCCTCTCCATGGCCCATACCTATACAATTTCAACTAACTAATATCAATATAGGAAACACAATAACAATTCAACAAAGTATGAAACAGGAAACACAGTAACAGTTTTGCTATGCTGAAAATATGCTGTATTAGTTTCATTTAAACCTTACCTGAAGTGCTAGAGGGAACCCGGACAAATTGTAGGTATAATACTTCGATTTCTTATCTTTCTTCTCTTGCACACTCTTCTCTTCCACTCTCTTCAGCTTCCCTTTCCCTTTCCCTTTCCCTTTCCCTTTCACTTCTACTAACTTCTTGTTCTTCTTCTTGTTCTTTTTCTTCTTGTCTTCTTGTTCTTCTTCTTGTTCTTCTTGTTCTTCTAAGTCTTCTTCTTCTTCTACTGCATTCTTCATTTTCTGCAGCTTCCCCTTTTTGTCTTCCTTCTTTGCTTGACCTCTCAGATTGTGCAGCCGTCCATTCAATACACCCTTCAGAAAATAAAATGTAAAACTGAAAATGTAAGAACCCCATGGAAAATTTTTGAATTCTTCTTCCTGTTCGACTAATGTAAACAGCCACCCCGAGATGGCTGTGGTCCATCCGTCATCCGTGCCAAAGAATTGGCTCACCATATATATATTCAACATCTTGTACGCATCTTCACTCTCTTCGGACGTCATTTTCCTCAATGTGGAGTACAATACCTCAACAGTCGGCCTTTTTCCATTGAACATTCTTCTAAGCATCGAATCCTCTGGTACTTTGTTGTTGTTAGCAAAACCTTGGGGCAGCTGTCCCATATTCAATCCGCTGCATAAACAGAATTCCTCTTGGCCGAAACGGGCTTGCGAATTTCCCAACCCAAACCACATCTCATCTTCTCTTTGTCCTTTGGGGAGAATTATTTCTCTTTTCAAAATATTGTGAATAAGCTGCCCGTAAAGTGTCAACGGTTCTGTCAAGTTCAAATATATGTCGAAGGGGCCCTCCTCGAATTTTTTTTCCAACCCAAATTTCTGTAGGACCTCCTTCAAGTTTGTCATGAAATATTGTCTACTCCCACTATTTACTCTAGCAAGAACCCAGCTCTCATGGTCTGGGAACCGCCACATGTTTGGATTCGGATTTTTCCTCGGCATCTAAACAAAGAAAACAAAAGGAAAACATCAGTCTCAGGCTTATGAAAATAAGTCCTAGGCTCAAAATTATGCATTTATCATCAGTCCAAGGCTCAAAGATTACATGCATTCTCATTCAACATCAGCAGCTGATTCCTAGGCTCACAAAATACATACATACTTGCTAAAAAATAAAATAAAAAAATACATGCATCCAGTCCTAGGCTCACACATTACATGCATACATTCACAGCAGCTGATTCCTAGGCTCATTGCATCCAGTCCTAGGCTTATTTATATAAATCAATCCTAGGCACACAAATTACATGCATCAATAATGCTTTTCTTCACTACATGCAAAATAAGTCTTTACTGTTTGCAAACGTTCCCTCCCAATACCCAAAACAAAACATTTCCAGTGTAGTTCACAGCAATCAATCAATAATGCTTGCCCTTCAAACATAACACACACGCTCCAAATACACATACAAACACGTCAAAAACACAAACAACAGAACAATCTACCATCCCAAAACACATACAAGAACAAACTCCAACAAAAACCACAATTTCCAACAAATTAGTACCTTCAAAGGAATTTGTGTTTTCTAGGGTTTGGGTGCTTCCGTAAATGCCGATGGCGACGGCGACGGCGACAGACTACGACGGCGATGAGGAGAACGACGAACTTCTGCTTATCCTTCCTCTCTCAATTTCTGGTTTGTTGTTGACTGGGTTTGCGATTTCTTTGTTATTGTCTGGGTTTGGGTGCTTCCTTCAATGCCGACGGCGACGTGAGGCCAACAACACCAACCTTGTGCTTCTCCTTTCTCTCTCTATTTCTGGTTTGAAGTTGTCTGAGTTTGCGGTTTCACACAGAGCAGAGTTTCGAGTTTTGGGTTTGCGATTTCACAGAACAGAGTTTCTATGACGGCGACGAGGGCAACGGCGACCTTCTTCTGCTTTGCTTCTCCTTCCTCTCACTTTGGGTTTTCTGGTTGTTCTTGTTGTGACCGTTTGTATTACCACAGAGCAGAGTTTTTGTGGGATTTTCAAAGGGTAATTTAGTCACTTTGTGGGAAATCAGAGGGTAATTTAGTCACTTTGTGGGGAATCAGAATGGGAGGGTAATTTAGTAAATGTGATCAAGTTTTATTTGTTCAAACATTGAGCAAGGGCATTTCGGGTATTTCGACTTGAGGGCCACTTAAGGGCATAACTGTAAATGGGGTTGGGAAAGCGGCTAAATTAGCAATTTTTTTACCAAGGGGCTATTTCCTAGAAACACATTGTTCGGAAAGGCTATTTTCGCTAATTTACCCTATTGATAACAAAATTCACCATCAATCTTCAAAAACCCTAGCCCCCAAATCCAACCAAATCCCTAACCCCCAATTCCAACCACGACCAAATTCCTAACCCCCAAATCCAACCAACACCACCAGCAACCACCCCCACCAATAACGACCACCATGCGCGTCAATCTGTTCTACCAGGAAGATCTACACAGAATGTCACCTGCCACGATGTACAACAAGGCAATCAGAGGATACCTTCTCCAAGGTTCAGGTCAAGTTTCTTATCCAGTTCGACATTGATTAATTAATTGTAAAGATTTCATACATATAAGAAGTCAGTTTTCAAATCAAGTACGTATACGTAGTAGTGTTTCTAAATGGAGATCCAACATTTCTGCCATCCCTATCATCCGTTGAAATTGGTTAAATCGATCGAGGGGAGTATGGTTCCCTACTGCAATTGTTGCTGTGAAGAGATGAGTTTTCCGGGTTATGCTTGTGAATCTACAAAAATTTTTGCCCTTTTTCTGAAAAAAGAATGCAAATTTTATCTTCACAAATCATGCGCTGAATTGGCGCAAGAGATATCACACCCTCTTCACCCCCACCCTTTAATCCTTGTCTCTGAAATTCCTGGATCAGATGATGGTATCATATGTGATTGTTGTAGAAATTTCTACAGTGAAGGCTTCACTTACTACTGCAGTTGGTCATGTGGGTTCAAACTTCATCCCAAATGCGTTTCTAAAGTAATAGATCATGAGGAACTCCTGCAGCAGCAGACATTCAAAGAAGTCACCCAGCTCTATCATTTTTTCCACAAACATGCACTCAACTTCTGCAATTTAAGGGAGTCAAATGAAAAGGATTGCTGTTGTTGCAAGCAGAGAATCAGTGGTTCAGCTTATTGTTGTTTACAATGTAAATTCTTCATCCACGAATCCTGTAAGGAGATACCCAAGCAAGTTCAGCACCCATTTCACCCCCAACATCTTCTTCTCGCTCAAGCTACGGACGATGATATATTCAATATATTCATGCCCGGATGTAATGCATGTAAGTCATCAATTAACGGCGTCAGAATAAGTTGTAATATGTGTAATTTTCACCTTCATGTTTCATGTGCTAATCCAAACAGATGCGCCCTAAAGCACAAGTGTCATCAGCACAATATGTATTATTTCGTTGAAGATGATGACACAACGTGGTATTTTAAATGCAACAACTGCCATGAGAAATGTTTTAAAAAGTCCTTCTACCGCTGCGTGGAATGTGATTTCAACCTCCATTTGGAATGCATTCCTATACCAAGTGTTGTGACGGTCACACAGAAACATCATCATCCTCTAACTATTATAGATTCAGTAAAGGAAGACAATCCACTCATTCAATATCTTAAGGATTCAAATGATAAAGTAGATCATTCCATGGACTATTATTGTGAAATTTGCGAGACTACGGGAAATCCTAAACATCATGCTTATTGTTGTAAGGAATGCATTTATATTGCTCATGTGGAATGCATAATCTCTGAGGTGCGTTCATATTTACATTCTTTTAATCAATTAAGATTCCGATTGCACTCTGTTAGAGGATATATATGTATGTGTGTGTGTGTGTAATTTGTTATATAGTACTCAACAGAATTTGTTATATAATTTCCCACTTGAACATCTATAACATATTTTCTAATTGTTCGTAGATAATTTTGTTTCTATCAGGATAACACTCCACCGGAGATTCCATCAAATATGAATATTATGCATGGGACAGAGCAAAAGATGAGTGATGAATCAGACCGTATAACAGAATTACAAGCAGCACAAAGCATGTCCAAGGTTGGTATAAATTTACTGATCTGTATATCTCTATTAAAAGTAAACTCAGTTTCAATAATATTAATATTAAGATCTCTAGTTGTTATTAGTCTACTCCATTGAATTTTGGAGTTTTAATACATGTTGTTTCATCAATTGATTAAAAATCATGTAAACAATTGGCCTTATATAAACAGAGATTGTTGTTTGCTGTTTCAGAAGAATGGTGCTAGTACTTCCTTGGATTCCAAGTGTAAGGATAATGAAGAACATTTTAGGCATTCTAGCCATCCTCATAAGTCCAAAGAAGATGAATCCGATGTTGGGTCGAGTGAAGAGAAGATTAAGTACTGCAAAGGTTGCAATGAAGTGATGTGTTTTCCGGGTTATGCTTGTAATGAATCTGCAAATTGCAAGTTTTATCTTCACAAATCATGCTCAGAATTGCCACCAAATATACAACACCCTCTTCACCCTCACCCTTTAATCCTTCTCTCTGAAATTCCTCTATCCAGTATTTATAATCGTAATGGTAGCATATGTGATCATTGTAGAAATCTCTACAACCAAGGCTTCACTTACTACTGCAGTTGGTCATGTGGGTTCAACCTTCATCCCAAATGCGCTTCTAAACTAGATCATCAGCAGACACTCATCAACAAAGAAGTCACCCAGCTCTATCATTTTTGCCACAAGCATGCACTCAACTTCTGCAATTTAAGGGACTCAAATGAAAAAGATTGCTGTTGTTGCAAGCTGAGAATCAGTGGTTCAGCTTATTGTTGTTTAGAGTGTGGATTCTTCATCCACGAATCCTGTACTGAGATACCCAAGCAAGTTCAGCACCCATTCACCCCCAACATATTCTTCTTGCTCAAGCTATAGAAGTTATGGGAATTTTTGATGAATTTAAAAGTCTGTTCAGTACCCTCGATTCTGGTAGGCAATGTAATGCATGTTGGTTGGAAATCCATGGTATCAAAGTAGGCTGTATCGAGTGTAACTTTAATCTTCATGTCTCATGTGCTAATCCAAATTGCAGAGCCCTAGAGCACAAGTGTCATGAGCACAATATGTATTATTTTGTTGATGACACAATAGAGAGGTTTTAAATGCGACAAATGCTATGAGAGATGCACTGAAAAGTCCTTCTACCGCTGCATGGAGTGTGATTTCAACCTCCATTTGGAATGCATTCCAATACCAAGTGTTGTGAAGGTCACACAGAAACATCATCATCCTCTCACTCTTATAGATTCAGTTAAGGAAGACAATCCACTAATCCAATATCTCATGGATTCAAATGATAAAGTAGATCATTCCATGGACTATTATTGTGATGTTTGCGAGACTTCAGGGAATCCTAAACATCATTCTTATTGTTGTAAGGAATGCATTTATATTGCTCATGTGGAATGCATAATCTCTAAGGTATGTTCATATTTACACTCATTTAGTAAAGATTTTAATTGCGCTCTATTAGAAATTAAATAGCATAATTAGGCACCATTGTTAGATATTATTATTTCTTTTGCTTACTCTTTTGCACATTAGAATGGATATTGGATATTTCCATTTATATGATTTCTCTTACAAAGAGCATAACTTAATAGTTGGTGTTTCTCTATTACTCAAGACGGTCCTAAAAACAGCTAGTTTCATATTTTATTATTTTTCTTTAATTATTGCTTGTCTTCTTTTTAATATTTAATCATCTTTTTTTTCTCACCTCACACATCTCTAACTCTCACATCTGATCTCAATTCTTCATTCTTTCTCTTTTTACATTCTCTCAATCTCTCATCTCAATATCAGACTCTCAGTCTCTCACGGTCTCACTCAGTCACTCCCCCAGCCCCAGGTAATTTTTAAATTCGTTTTTGTTTGTAATTTTTATTTTAATGTTCTATTGTTCTATTTATAATTTAATGTTCATTTTAATGTTCACATTCTATTTCTTCTTTTCCTGATTTTATTTCAAAGTCCCTGATTTATTGAGTTAGTTTAACATTTTAATTAAAAATAGTTGTTGTTTGGTTTTTAGGAAATTTTCAAACCAATCTCAAAAGTAGCGTTAATGTCTATTTTTGATTTGGAAACAAAATATAAAGAAGAATGAATACACATATCTGAAAACCAAATCAATATTTATTAAGTATAGCATTTGTGATGATATTTAATTCTCGGTCATATGAGAAATTAATTCTATGAAAAAAAATTCTAATTGTGTTTTATACTTTTATTTGTAATGATCTGTTTATTTTAAGATATTTCCAGTGACAGATTCACCTTTTATTTAGTTGTTTGTTAACTATTGTTTTACATTGTATTTTCCAGCAAAAAAGAAAAAAACAATCTTGCGGGATAGGCAATTAAGCACATCGGGACTGCCAGACTGGTGGACAAGCTGAATCCAGTTGCTTGAATGCTTACAGGTTTTATTTTTCTCTTTTAGTGTTTCACAGTGATAGTTAGTTTGTTTGTTATTTTAGTTATTAGTGTTTTATTGACCATTTGGATTTGAAAAATGCTAAAAGAAGACATTTCCAATGATATTTTGATACTCTTTAACTTGTGATTTTATTGTATCTTTAATGAAATTATCTTTTCGGGTAAAATTTGAAAACAGGTTATATATATAGTATATATATTGAAAAAACTTTGAATATATACATGGGGCCTATTTTTTACATATTTGCCTTGGGACTAGAGAACCTCAGGTCTGGCTCTGCATGAGCACATTTTGCAGACTTCATCCTTGGTACATGTATTTGCTACAGGAATGCCCTCCATTGGAGATACTGCAATACTTGGTTCCTAGGAGGAGGCACGAAGCAGAACAACATAATAATATAGAGAACGAGGTTGACAAATCAGAGAAAAAGAGTAATGAAGTGCAAGAGACTGATACAGAGGAAGAACAAGCAAGTAATATAGAAGACTGTATTATAAGAATTAATATTTGAGAGAATAAAAAGACTTATGTTATTCACGGCTTTGATGTGTATTTATACATGTTACAGTCCTTATTCAAAGAGGAGTTCATAACCTAATCACAAACTAATTACAACACATGCTTTCCGAGTGTGTGTAGGATTCATGAGTCACTTGTGTGTGTGACGGTGCATGTATTACTGCTATCATGCCCCCGCAAGATAGAGCTTCCGGCGAGGACGCCTATCTTGAAGCGATGGTCCATGAACTGCCGGCGATTGAGAGGTTTAGTTAGGGAGTCAGCTAGCTGATCATTTGTGTGGACATGGGCGATTCGCAATTGTTGACGAGCCACCTGATCTCGAACAAAGAAAAAATCGATAGCCACGTGTTTCATGCGACTGTGGAAAATAAGATTCGCACAAACGTATGTAGCACCGACATTGTCACAATAGATGACAGGGGTTTTTGGAACCTGGATTCGAAGCTCAGAGATGAGATTACCAAGCCAGTTTAGCTCAGCTACTGTAGAAGCGATAGCACGATATTCGGCCTCCGTAGAGGATCGTGCGACTGTATGCTGCTTTTTAGAGCACCAGCTGATAGGAGTTGACCCAAGAAAAACGATGTATGCTGAGGTGGATCGCCTGTCATCTGGATCGCCTGCCCAATCGGAGTCCGCAAAGGCATGAAGCTGAGGAGAAGCTGTGCGCCTGATGAGCAAACCATGGTCGAGAGTTCCTTTGAGGTACCGAAGGACACTTTTCACGGCAGTCCAGTGCAATGTGGTTGGGCGATGCATAAATTGAGACAGTTTATTCACCGCAAACGAGACGTCCGGTCGAGTGAGAGACAGGTATTGGAGAGAGCCCACGATTTGCCTATATTGCGTGGAGTCCGTGTGGGGACTGCCATCAACCAGCTTAAGTGTGTCAGTTGCCGAGAGTGGCGTGGAAACAGGCTTGGCATCAAGCATGTTGGTCTTGGTTAGTAGATCACGTATGTACTTCTGTTGCGAAAGAAAGAGGCCACGAGAGGATTGAAGTGCTTCAACTCCTAGAAAAAAAGAAAGCTGACCGAGATCCTTCAATGAAAACCGCCGGGCTAGAGAGGTGATGAAGTGGTGAACAATGGAGTCTGATGAGCCAGTCACAATAATGTCGTCCACATACACTAGCAGGTACACAGTGTGTCCAA
Source organism: Acer campestre (assembly GCA_954870605.1). Taxonomy (NCBI): domain Eukaryota; kingdom Viridiplantae; phylum Streptophyta; class Magnoliopsida; order Sapindales; family Sapindaceae; genus Acer; species Acer campestre. The sequence goes on along the minus strand of OX940801.1, from coordinate 15,178,026 downwards.
GTTTATGATAGATGAAGAGTGAGGCATCACTCTTAGAGTTGACAAAACCTACAGCAATGAGAAAGGCTCGAAGTTCATTATAGCAGGCCCGGGGTGCCTGACGGAGACCATAAATTGCCTTTCGGAGCTTACAAACATGATGTGGTAAGGTGAGATGAGCAAACCCAGGAGGTTGTTCCATGTATACATCATCTGTGAGAGTTCCCTGCAAAAAAGCATTGTTAACATCCAGTTGGCGTAATGACCAACCATTAGTGATTGCAATCATCAGAATTAGGCGAACAGTAACTGGTTTCACAACAGGACTAAAAGTCTCAGTGAAGTCAATGCCAGGGCGTTGATGAAAGCCCTTCGCCACAAGGCGAGCCTTGTATCGGGCAACCGAACCATCAGGATTCCTTTTAATCCGAAAAATCCACTTACATCCCACAACATTCTGTGACGAGTGAGCTGGTACGAGTGTCCATGTACAATTTTGAACCAGAGCATCGTACTCAGCGCTCATTGCCTGTTGCCATTCCATACTTTTACGGGCTTGGATTAGAGTGGTGGGTTCGGTTTGGGGGGGAGTGTGGGCTGTAGTGTGTAGGTCAAGGACATGTTTGGGTTTGAATATGTTGCTTCTAGACCTGGTTTGGATGACCCGAGGTGGAGAAGTGGGTTGCGGAGCTTGTGGTGGCTGGGCGGAAACAACAGCAGGTGGCACAGCTGAATGCGCTGGAATGGGAGGATGGACAGGTAGTGAGTCCGAGGGAGGGGAAGGTTGAGAAATAGGGATGAAGTCAGGTAGGGAGAATGAAGGTTCGGTGGGTAAGGAGTGTGAAGACTCAGTGTCAGAGATGAAGTCAGTTTGGAGGGGAATGGACTGTAACCATTTATTGACGTGGAATGGGACAGTATTTAAGGGTTGGCCGACCGGACTTGAGAAGGGGAAGACGGACTCGACGAACACGACATGTCGGGAAATAAATATCCTGTTAGTATGACGATCTAGACACATGTATGCATGATGGTCATTGGAGTATCCGACGAAAACACAAGGTTTAGAACGAGGCTCTAACTTATGAGAAGTGTAAGGGCGGAGCCATGGGTAACACAAGCAATCGAAAACTCGTAGTCTACGATAATTCGGATCCGTGTGGAAGAGAATGGAGTAGGGGCTACGGTTTTGGAGGACCTTAGTTGGCATGCGGTTAATTAAATAGACCGCAGTTTGAAAGGCTAGATTCCAGAATTTAAATGGCATGGAAGCATAATGCAGGAGAGTGAGTGCAGTTTCCACCACATGTCGATGCTTGCGTTCAGCAGTATCGACATGTTCTGGTGTATGGGGAGGTGATTTTAGATGTTGTATGCCTAAGGTTTTTAAGTCAAGACCAAGGGATTGAGCCTCCCCACTACCATCGGAGTAAACCGTTTTGATCCTAGTATTGAAAAGATTTTCGACAAGTGCCTTGAAGCATTTGAAAACTTGAGGAACATTAGATTTATTTTTAAGTGGATATAACCATGTGTATTTCGAAAAATAATCCACAAAAATAACATAGTAGCGAAAATTTTCAAACGACGATAAATGAGCAGGGCCCCAAACATTAGTAAATAAAATTTCTAACGGTTTATTGCATTTTAATGTCGAAACTCCAAATGGTAGTTTGTGACTTTTATTACAAAGACACGCAGGACAATGAGTAGACCCTAACTCTAACTTAGAAACTGGAAGACCATGCGAGGATACTAGATGCTGAGTGATTGGAAGAGACGGATGACCGAGGCGACAATGCCATACCAGGGTGTTGACAATCGGCTGAGAGGTGGCAGACAGGAGACGGACTGGAGACGCGGAGTGACTAGGTGAATTCGATCTCGGCCAGATATTTAGGTTACCCTCATTCCGGCCGCGGACCAAGGATGCCCCCGTTATCAGATCCTTCACAAGAAAATAATCAGGAATGAATTCAATAGACGTATTATTGTGAGTGCAAAATTTTGACACAGAAACAAGATTGTGAGATATGTGAGGAGAACAGAGAACTTGTGAGAGGGGAAAGGATTTATCAGAAGTGGTTAAAGAAGTACTACCAGTGTGAGTTATAGGAATTGTGTTAACGTCCCCAACCATGATATCCTCCGGGCCACTGTAGTCAGAATGGATCGACAGATTTTGAAGGTCTGAAGTCATGTGGTGAGAAGCACCTGAGTCAAGGATCCAGTTGGTACGAGTTGTCGATTGATCAGAGGCCATATGGTTAGCTTGCGGCCATGCATTAGATCCCGGTTGTGGACGTGAGCGACATACACGGGCTGTGTGCCCAGCCTTGTCACAAAGTTAGCATACAGGACGTGAATTATTGTTGAATGAAGAGGAGCGCCACTGAGTGGGAGATGAGAATTGAGAATTGAGAATTGGGAGTGGACCGAAATTGATTCCCATAATTTGAAGAGTACCCGCGACCACCATATGAAGAGTTACCGAAGGTGGGTTGGGTGTGTTGATTGCTGCCGGAATGTTGAGTGTAGTGGTTGCCCATATTGTTGGAAGAATATCCTGGTTGTTGACGACCTCTCCGGTTACCTGTTTTCTGATTAAATTGCGCCGTAATAGCTGGACCACTTCTTTTTGTCTCATCACGTTGCAGGAAGGCCTCGTGATCAAGTAATTTGTCATAGAGTTCTTCGAAGGTAATTGGTGTGTCACGAGCTCGGATTGCGGAAGCTAATGGTAGGTAGGCTGAACCCAAACCATTTAATGTGTGAATGACCGTCGCACCATCATCAACAGGATGCCCAATTAGTTCAAGATTATCAAGGATGTTTTTAATCCCTTGCATGTAATCTGCAATTGATTTGTCTGCCAAGCTTACGTTTGTCAAGGAGTCAAGGAGCCCAAGTTTACGAGTATTGGAACGATTGGCAAAGGTCGCCTCAAGTTTCTGCCATGCTTGAGCAGAAGTGGTAGACCGCGTGACGATAGACTGTGCAGCCCCTGTGCACGAGACTTGGATAGCATGAAGTAACAATCTGTCCTGACGCAGCCAAAGATGATGATCCGGGTTGGGAGCTGTTTCAGATGTTCCGGCTGTCAGTGAGTTAGTGGGGGTGGCGATAATGCCAGCAGGTGGGCAAGGTTTAGTGCCGTCTAGGAATCCCATGAGGCCATATCCAAATAGTAGATTGTCGAACTGAGATCTCCACGCTACATAGTTCCCTCCTTTCGATAGTTTGATAGGAACCTGAGTGGAGTTGATTGCAATAAGTGATTGCGGTTGGGTGTTGTTGTTCATTCCCATGAGTGTCACCTGAGGAGAAGAGATGGAGGAGGAAGATGCTGGTGTGCCTGTAGAAGTCATAATTGGTAGCGACGGCTGGTACTTTGTAAGAAGAAAACGAAGAAGAAGATAATGGTTTTAGGTTTAGGTGAGTTTTAGGTTTTCAGGAAATTCAAGCTATTTCTTAGCTGAAGGCTCTGATACCATATAAGAATTAATATTTGAGAGAATAAAAAGACTTATGTTATTCACAGCTTTGATGTGTATTTATACATGTTACAGTCCTTATTCAAAGAGGAGTTCATAACCTAATCACAAACTAATTACAACACATGCTTTCCGAGTGTGTGTAGGATTCATGAGTCACTTGTGTGTGTGACGGTGCATGTATTACTGCTATCATGTATAGTCTAGCAGAGTTGGATAAAAGCGAATCGCAGGTGTTAAGAAAAAGATGGACAAATTAGCTTCAAAACTTAAAGTCCTCCAATAAAAATGTGCCCAAATATTTCATTCTCTATCTTAAATTTTTTCACACTGCCAATAGTTAGCTTATTTTGGTTGAAGAGTGAGCAGAATCATATGTGAGTATATGTCTCTGTAAAATGAAATGTAAATGCTCAAATAGACTGAACATAACAGTGGTAGGTGACTCTCCTTTGCCTTAAAAAAAATGATGGAATGTACATGGCTACAGTGAGAATTCAAAGCTTATATAGATTGATCAACATGTGTTATTCCAACTTCCAGGCAGTAATACAATGCTAATTCTGATTAATTAATAGTTGCAATACCGCACTCTTCTGATATATCAGTACTGGGTTCATTCCATCTTAGTAGTGGCAGCTTTATGAGTTTTGGAACAATATTGAAACAAGCTGCCATCAAAGCAACGACGAACAGCTTCTTTCGATAAGTAACCTTCTTCATCCTTTGCAAGTACATACAGAGCCCCCCATTCCAATTTACTTGCAGTCCTGCAACAATTAAAAATCATCTTCAAGTTAGTCATTGAAATACTCAATTATATTGAATGTGTACTGAGAAAGATATCAGAGAGAGAGAGAGAGAGAGTGAGACCAGCCAAAGAAATCAAAGGCATTGCGGGTACACTGAGTCATGTGCCACAGCTCCCCTAGCGTAAGCTTATCCGGCACTGTATGAGCATATTTGCGGAAAATGTTCTCAAGATTTGCCGGAATATATCTGCAGAACCAAAATTATACTTATGATATTATGATGATCGAAAAGAAAATGGGAGTAAACGCGAAGATTCATCAATAAAGTAATTATTCAAGTGACAAAAAGAAACATTTTAAGAAAACCACTAGCTCCAAAAGCTTCTGATTATTGATTATGAAGTGGGAATCGAAAATTCTGTCCTAGGAAGTAATCAAATCTACAAAGTGGAAATTCTTATATATCAAAGATAGGAGACTTTAGAAAAAAATGTTCAGGCCACCAGGCTACTGAAATGCTCAAACATCACCATGTTTCAGCTTTTTGTCTCGATTTTCACATTTTTTTGATGATCCCTTTTATGATCCCTTTTAAGATCAAACAATTCCAACAAATAGGTTACCTACTTTTGATGGTCAAAATGAACTGACCTTTAATATATACTCCTTTCTATTAATAAATTTGTCATAGAATTAGTAAATGTTACTGCAGGTACATGACATATATACCTCTATAAGTTTCAGAGGGGTATATGATGCCATCATCATCTTGATCAAAGAAGGCAACACGTTGCTGAAGCACAGACATGTTGTTATGTTTGTGTCCCCATGTCCCATTCACATTTTCTGTATCCGGTGCAACCACCGCTCGAGGCACATCTGAAACAATAAATCATAGCACACGCATGTATGGTTTTTATTTTGTTCATTCGATATTTCGATACATTTAAATCATTTCAAAACATCAATCATCCAAAGATCAGGACGTCCTAACTTTAATTCTATTGATCCTCGTTAAAAACGAAAAATGTACGTTACTATAAATTTACCCAGCAAAAGATGAGTGATGAAGCAGACTTTGACCCAGCTGAATCAGACAGTAGCACGGAAGAGGAAAAAGCTGCACAACGCATGTCCAAGGTTGGTATAAATTTACTCTGTTTATAACTCTATTAAAAGTAAACTCATGCAGTTACAATAATATTAATGATATTTAGATCTCTAGTTGACAGACAAATTTATTAGTCTACTCCATTGAATTTCGGAGTTGTTTCATCAATTGATTAAAAATCATGTAAACAATTGGCCTTATATAAACAGAGATTGTTATTTGCTGTTTCAGAAGAATGATGCTACTACTTCCTTGGATTCCAAGTGTAAGGCTAATAAACAACTTTTTAGCCATCCTACCCATCCTTATCATAACTTGACTTTGCTGCAACATGAGGAGTCCAAAAAAGATGAATCCAATGATGAAACGAGTGGGGAGGAGATTAAGTACTACTGCGATGGTTGCAATGAAGTGATCATGTGTTTTCCAGGTTATGCTTGTCATGAATGCGAGTTTTATCTTCACAAATCATGCGCAGAATTGCCACCAAAGATACTACACCCTCTTCACCCTCACCCTTTAACCTGCAGTCTTACAGATGAATTTGAAGATGATGAAGTTCTCATATGTGATGGATGTAGAGATCTCTACAATTCTGGCTTCAGTTTCAGGTGCAGTTGGTGTGGGTTCAACCTAGATGTCAAATGCGCTTCTAAACAACATCAGGAACGCCACCAGACATTCAAAGAACTCACCATTTATCGGTTAAACCACGAACATGCACTCAAGCTTTGCAATATTGCACCAAAGTTAGACGAAACAATTCCTTGCTGTTGTTGCAGGCAGATCATCAGTACTGGTTCATCAGCTTATTGTTGTATAGAATGTGGCATTATCATCCACGAATCCTGTACGGAGATACCGATGGAAATTCACCACCCATTTCACTCCCAACATATTCTTGTCGCTCAAACTGTGGCCCAGGATAAATCCACCGAATGTGAAGCATGTAAGTGGTCAATTCACGGCATCAAAATAGGCTGTAATCCAACTTCATGTTTCATGTGCTAATCCAAGCATATGTGCCTGCGCCTTAAAGCATGCGGGTCTTTTAAATGCAACAAGTGCCATAAGAGATACACTGACGAGTCCGTCTACCGTTGTGTGGAGTGTGATTTCAACCTCCATTCGAAATGCATTCCTATACCAAGTGTTGTAAAGATCATATGGAAACATCGTCATCCTCTCACTCTTATAGATTTAGTTAAGGATGGCAATCCACTCGTCCAATATCTAATGGATTTAAATGATAAAGTAGATTATTCCATGGACTATTATTGTGACATTTGCGAGACACCGGGAAATCCCAACCATCATGTTTATTGTTGTAAGGAATGCATTTTTAATCTCTAAGGTATGTTCATATTCGCACCGATTTCGTAAAGATTTCGATTTCTTTCTATTAGAAAGTAAATAGCATAATTAGCATCCTTGTTAGTTGTTATTACTTATTATTATCATCATTATTTTAAATAGTTTTGGGGCTCGAAAAATTTCAAAGTTCTTCCAAATGTATTTTATTCTCGATATTATATAAACATTTTTATCAAGATTGCACATCTTAAAGTAAAGGGGTCCTCATGATCTATAAAAAATAAATAAATAAATAAATAATTTTTTTTTTTAATTCAATGAAATTATTTAAATTTCATCACGAATCCTTACAAAATAATCAGAATGTAGTCATTCAAATCTTAAAATCAGACATAATTTCTGGGTTATATTGTACTCAACATAATTTTTTATATATAATTTCCACTTGAGAACATTTATCACATATCTTCCGATTGTTCTTAAATATTTTTGCTCTATCAGGATGACACTTCACCGGAGACTCCATTAAATTTAAATCCCAGAAAGAGCAAAAGATGAGTGATATATAAAGCAGACTTGGACCCTGCTAAATCAGACCGTAGCAAAGATGGAGGAATTTCTATCTGAAGTTGAGGCTGCTAGAAAACATGTATCAACAAGTTAGAGTTTGAAGAGAAAAATTGGTGGAGCTATATCTGCATCTGTTAAGAATCAACTGATTGATTGTATTTTTATTTTATTTTTTGAAATCTCGAATGTTTTTTTTTTTTTTTTTTGAAGAGAGAATCTCGAATGTGTTATGTCTCAACCAGGGACGTAACCAGGATTCATTGCTAGGGAGGGCTAGAATAAATCTTCTTAATAAATCTCTACGGAATGAAGAAATTTTAATAATTGAAAAATAAAGATACACCTAGTCGTTGACAAGGTAAAATTGAAATAATAATGTACACATTTTAAAATATACATTTTTGGTGTAAGGCTACTAATAATGTACCAAAGAATTTTTTGAAAAGTTTTAGCTCAACTTTAATGAGGTAAAATTGAAATAAATTAGAGAAGATGAGATTGGTCTGGTGGTATACTTATCACACATATACCACGAGATTGTAGATTCGAGTGCCCCTTAACCAAAAAAAAAAAAAAAAAAAACCCTTTAAGTTATATAATACGTCAAAAATTTTTTTACTAAATACTATAGTTTGTAATTTATAGTCATATTTACATTTGATGTTGCACTCAATTTTTATATCAATACTTTGTAATTTTGAAAGTAGATTAACCCTAAAATACCTAATTTGAAAACCAAACTTCTTTAGATAAAGAGTTTAAGCCAAATTTAGAGAGTGGGGGAGAGTAGTGAATAAAAAAGTCTTTTTTATTTGAAGTAGTGGGAGTGAGTAAAAATCGAGAAAAAAGAAAAAAGAAAAAGTGAAAGGACATTCATGGTATTTGCTTATGTCATTGATCTAAATATATAATTAAACATATTATAAGGACTATTCTACAGTTTTCTCAATTTTTTTTTTTTTTAAGATGGGCCAGGGTGGGCTTGGGCTTGAGCCCACCCTAGCCCCTGTTATGGTCCGTCCCTGGTCTCAACTAAGTGTTTTAATAATACAAAATTATTAAATAAATAAATAAACGTTTTAATATTAATGTACCATCTACCTTGTGTGTCCTGACAAATTAATTGTACATATATAACAATGGAGATCTGTAATCAAGGGCGAAGCTAGGTTGTTTTGGTAAGGTGGGTTAAACTAATTATGTAATTTTTTTAAAACAAACTTCGACATGACGAGAAAATTATATCGATTGAAAATTTAAGATACACTTAGATAAGATGGAACATAATGAATCGTACCACTCAAAATTCATATTCTTATCGGACAAAATACAAAATTTTCCAATTTTTTTTTACATCTTCTTCATCAATCTCCATGGCAGACTTAGACCTCCATTAGAGGTCTAACATACCTCCACAGAGGGCTAGGTGGTGCATGGTAAATTTAGTCATGCCTCATCTCCCAATCATGAAATATTGTAATAGTTCAAAAAGAAAAGAAAAGAAAAGAAAAAAAATCAGTGGTGTGTGCCTGGGCACATTATCATAATTCATAAGGGTACAAACATATTGGGCCAGCCCAACGGTCAAAGCAGATCCAGAGAAGAACAAATACCATCAAATATTCATTAAATCGGTAGTGACGTGTCTAGGCACATCATCATAAGGGTGCCAACTCAACATCAGCTGGATGTTGACTCAGTTTGACGCTCGGCTGAGTCTCGTCTTTGCAACATGAACCAATTTTGCCATCTGAATCGACCAAATTGACAGGTACCTTCTCTTCTTTTACTAATTGGACTTTATTTTTGGTTTTTTTATTCTGGAAATTGATTTCTATGTGTTTTTGTATGCAAATGAGGAAATCTGTTGATTTCATGATTGGTTATTGTTGACTGGTTTTCACCATTTTCGATTGCTTTTAGTCATATATTGAATTTAACAGCAATAATTACAAAAAAAAAAAAAAAAAAAAAAAAAAAAAGATGATGATAGATGAAAACTGAAGAGTGTACGGATCTGTTTGATTGTTGCTGTTTCTAATGTGATAATGTAAAGTTTTGTTGAACTGTTCATTTAGTTAACTAGGTTACTAAATGTATGTTTTGCATTGTTTCTTCCAAGTTCTAAATTTTCTTTAATCTATCAGAATCAGAATCTTATGTGGGAGCATTTTTTGTTATATATTCTTGCATCATCACTGGACTTTTGATAGATGACTGTGAGTCAGCAATTGTTCTTGTCAGTGACACCGGAATTGGGAAAAGTTGGATGGCAAGAGAGATTAGTGAATGTGGTGCAATCAGTGAGGGATTGTGTGCTATGGAAATAAAATGGAGAGAAATGTTGTCATTGTTCTTGTTAAAAGGATGTCCAGTCTTTGGAAATTAAATCTGTGGATTCAATAGCTTTCCTACTGGCATCGCGGATATTGTCGAGCATATGTAATATATTTTTTCGACTGAGAATATGTTTATGAGGAATCGTCTGATTTAGATGCAGACATGACGAAGATGAAAGGTTGTTGGTTACAGAAACATCTCCTGAAATGGAGAGATTCTTCTCCGATGTGGCAGATGTTAAATTTGGTTCAAAATCTGGAGAGTTTAGTGGCCTATTTCCTAATTTTAGAAGTTTACATGATTGGGCAAGTGCAATCCTAGAATTTCAAGAATCTCACAGGTTTGCATCAGAACTGTTGTCTGCTAATTAAATTTGTGATAGTTTGAAAACTGTGTTTGAAGCAGACGAGCCTATGTTGTCAAAGCTCGTATTTGAAGTGCTGGAGTTGACAAGCTTTGAGGCTACAATGCTGATTTTACAAAACAGAACGTCCATTGCCACAAAAAGCAGTTGGCGCACATGCCATATTAACCAAAAAAGGACAATATAGTCCTACCCAACAACGTATTTCCATGAAAGGCATGTCTTCCTTGTCCACCAAAATTCATAAAAAAAATAAATAAATAAAAATTAAAAATTAAAAATTAAAAAAAAAAAAACCTACATTAGATTTGCAAGCAGATGCTACAAGCAGCTTGGGTTCAGGTAGGATTGTTGACTTGGGTTAAGGTTGGACTGCTGGTTCACGTTGTTAGTTGGCTGCTGGTTTGAATTGTTGCTGGGTTGCTGGGTTGCTGGTTTGGGTCATTGTTAAGTTGCTGCTAATGAGGCTGTTGATTTGGGTTAGGCTGGTCAGGATAGACCGTTGAATATGGAATGTAATTCACATTAAAGTGAATTCTCTTCACATTCCTTTGCTCGAATTCACTCAGCATATCCACCAACCCACCGTCATCTCGAATTTTCCTACTTCGTCACTCCAGGGAATTGGAACTTCTTGCGTAAATTTATTACCAACTAAAACCTCCATCCCAAGTACTTCATACATAGCACAATCCCATAAATCCTTCAAACTCATGTAATCTCTTGAAAATCTCCCCATTTCAAAATGATTTCCAATAAAAGTTGCCGTCCCGTTGAACATGAAGTTACTGCAAAAGAACAATAGCAATGTTAGGAAAAATAAATTGAAATTTAAATACGAGGAATTTGAAAAACCACCATGAAAACCAACTGATAAGTTATAGGAATGTTAAAATAATGCTCAGTGATAATGCTATGGACTTATGCATTGGCCTCTGTTTCACTTACACTTTGGTCTATATTCTTCTTGTGGTTTGTGGGATACTGGTTTATTATTTAAGCTAGTATAGTTAATCAAACATTTGCTGATTAACTTGGCAGCTAATTATTCCTTCACCAAATCTAATAATTATTATTATAAAAGTTACAATAATACCAATTTGGCCCTTAATTAAAATTCAAAATGTACGGCTGTTACAATATATGACATGGTAATTGTAACACCATGAGTCTCTTTTATTTGCAATTTCATGACATGACATGAGATCGGAAGTGGCCTATAAGAGAATTATTTAAAGTGATAAAATTGCTGTTGTGATTAGACGGTCTGTGGATTCTTTAATTCTAAAGCAATAAATCTACAAATAAATTAGATATTTTTTCCACATTAATGTGAAGTAGACTCAAATCTAAGGGAAAAAAAATAATGTAGAGAATACGTGTTGTTGGCAGTAATTTTGTAAAGCCAAAAGCTCCTTAGATAGATGCGTTCAAGGACAAGAAAACTTCTCGTAC